>JAGXJF010002798.1:0-336852 GCA_019208055.1 Stipa capillata
TAGCTTGTATGCTATCATCACCAGGCTTGATAAGAAGATCTTGTGGTATCCTAACTGTATCAGCAGCGAAAGAATTATGCGTACCACGTTCATTCATTTCACCATTCCCAATAGCCAAGATCCATCTACTAAATTCACTAAGTTCCTGCTGTGCAGTGAGAGGTAACTTTGCATTCAATAATCGCATGTTAACATGCAATTTCAGAACATGGATATGATCCCATAATGGTGAATTAGTTATTGTTGCATTAATAATGTCAGAGCGTGAACCACCTTCTATCACAGGCAAAATCTGTCTAAAATCACCACCTAAAACAACGGGCATTCCACCAAATGGAAGTATAGCTGCTCCAGGATTAGTTGGTACCAAAATATCACGTAAAGTTCTGTCTAATGTCTCAAAGTAATGTCTATGTGTCATTGGTGCTTCATCCCAAATTATAAGAGAACATTTTGTAAGATCACCTAAATTAGATCCTCGTTTGATATCACACAGGCTTGTTTCATCAATATCTAATGGAATCTTGAAGCGCGAATGTGCTGTCCGACCACCGGGTAATAAAAGAGAAGTCACACCAGATGATGCCACAGCAAGGACTATTTTTCTTTGTGATCATAGATATGAAAGAACCGCGTTCCAAACAAAAGTTTTGCCTGTTCCACCATGACCAGAAAGGAAGAAAAACCCAGGTCTATTACTGATCACAGCATTAATAATTTGATCGTAGGCTTTCCTTTGATCGACATTTAGCATAGAAGACATAGCAATAGAATCTTCCAAAAGATCTCCTAAATCATATGATAATTCATCTTGAATGAGTCTATTTGAACCACTGTTATACTGTTTTGAACAGGGCTGCGGTAAGTTAAAATTTGAAATTGATGAACCATTACGCAGAAATAACTCGCTTAATTCTTCTATTAACAAATTCTCTAACTGCGTTTGAGGAACCGTGAAATTGGAATCATTAGCCAAAACACAGAATCTTTGTTCAATGTCGTCAGACAAATATGGAGCACATTTATTATAGAATGCACGCTCATTATCTACAGAACAAAACAAGATAATGGTAACAAAAAGATGTCTAAGCTGATATGATGTGGCCCAAATTGATGCTTCATCAAACACAGTATACCATTCCTTGTCATTACCTAGCAATCCTCGTCCTAAACATGCTTCTTTGAATGTTTCATAGATAATGTTGTTATGTGTGCATAAGTCCTGAAAACTACATGCCCCTTTAACGACCATTAGAAGCATTCTAAGGTAGAAACGTTCACTAGCAGATAGATGTACATAGTAGATACGCCCTATTTTTTCACCATGCGCAGCTCTTCTTTTCCATATTTTTTCGGTTCTATCCCAACTCCACTCACTTGGGAAATCACAATATGTTAAATTCCGTGCTTTAGGAAAATTCTGATTTGTTACAAACCATTCAGTAAGCATTGTTTTTCTATGAAAATCAGCATGAGATACAATATTATGTAGATTTGTTGTTGTCTTATAGTTCACTGTATTGCAATTAGGTAGGTGAACATCTAATCGCTCAACAGTTGGCATTTTAGAATGTAAAGAGAATTCAAATATCCGCCATAATGCTTCATGTGGAACTAAGTGTCTGCAGTCTAAATATTGCTGTATCTCATCAATTTCTTGTGGCTTTTTCACCTCACTGTCAATTGGTTTGCCTTTTATAGTCTCAAGAAATACATGTGATCTATCTTTTCCCTTTGTAACATACTTAAAAAGGTATTTAATGATCTTAGTTTTGTTGCACCATTCAACATTAATGTGACATTGAAATTTCTTTAGGAGGAACATGTTATATGGCACAACTGATCTATTATCAAGTTTATGACCATTTTTGTAAATATACCGGCCATCATCACGACGCCTATAGACTGCAAAACCTTGCTTATCAATAGCAGTTTCATCCTGAAAAGATTTAGGGTAATATTTAGAGCAAACACCTTTTTTCATGCAAGGGCAATTTTTGTTGCTATCACCGCATGGACCATGCATCATAAATTCTTCAACAAGCGCATATCCTAGTGGGTCAGTTATGGCATCAGGTATTTCAGCACTTATAAGAGAATCAATAATAGCTAACATGTCTTTTTTATGCTTGTTCCTTAACCAACTAAGAACATGTGCATATGGAAGTCCTCTCTTCTGAAACTCTGTACTATGCAGCACTGAAAATAGAGAAGGTATTATCTGGCTAGATAGAAAACTAAAACAAAAAGAATTGATCTGTAGCAAACAAGACAAACTACCTGCAATAACTGGGCCAAAAACTACCCTAGTTTTGATATCAGTAATGAACTCTTCCTCCTTCATTTTATACACCCTATTGACAATATCAGGTCTATCTGATGGAAGCTGACCTGGTTCATACCAGAGCGCCTCAGTGATTTCTGGCCACTTTGTATTACATGTGAAAGTACTGAATGTCTCAGGTCCACCATAGACACGGACAATGGCCATTGCATCCTGATAATGTTGGACATAGTACCTTTTACTGCCAGTAAATGTACCAGGTAATATAGTTTTCTTGCCTATTTTGTCAGCCTGTATGCACCCTTGTCCTACGGCATCACTTATATTCTGGAAATTGTCAGATCTTAACTCATCTTGTTTCAGAATAAGGTACCAGAGTCTGTTTTCTTCTATACATGCATAGCAATCAACTTGTAATTGGAAAGTAAGCCTACCGCAACATGTATATGGATTATATTGTCCAAGTCTGTAATGGCAGCAATATGAATAATAATCTAACATGGTAAGGATCTTACGTGTCTTAGCAGGCAACAGATGAGCATCTGTATACTGCATTCCAAGATGGAATCCAGTATCACCGAAAGGAAACAATACTGGATATTGTAGTGCCATAAGAGCAGGGTGCAGATTAGACACATGGTATAGACCATGATCTTTATCATGTACTATGATATCACGCTTATAATTGTCTGCAATGAAATCACCAACAATTAACAGTGCAAGGTCATTATAGGTTGGTAGATTATATTGAACATCACCTTCTTGTTTTGGACCTAGTATTCTTATGATCTCTAGCAAGCCTAAATTGTCTAACGAGTGGGTTGATGTCGTCTAACATAACAAGAAGTTTTTCAATAATATCTCGGTTTAAGTCACCATCTAAATCACCATCATCGGACAAAGCACGGATCCTATTTTCAATTTCATTGTTGGTATCATAGATATAGAGCTGTGCAAATTTAGGTTTGGCACCATCAGATGGAATTAAAGTGCCAATCCTATGATCCAACTGGCCATTTATCCTGAACACATATGGACCACGACCATCGTTCATACTTTGATCCACTTGACCGCCAAGGGATGTAAAATTAAATAAGCAATTATATTGCCTTATATGGTTCATAAATTCACGGCTCCTACGATCACCATCAAAACGCATAAGGCATGCAATTGTAGGTGGAGGTGGCTGAAAAGGTTCAATATGAACACGGCCAGCGCTGCAACAGCGATATACGTAACACGTTTTTTAGTCCAGCTAGATTCTTTCTGCACACGTTCAGCCCACCAAAATGAGGCACCACAGTGCTGGCATTTATAACATGGGCTTCCAAGATACGAACGGCCATGATAGGTTGCTGAATGATTTAACAAAACAAAATGATATATATTAGAAACAAAACATCTCCAAAATTTCAATTAATAGGACATTCTGTGAAATAAAAAAGGTGCAGAAAGCTGCACCTTTTAGGGCTTCCATATAATCATGATTAAGTGGTAAAGATAGTTCCCCATCAGTATTAGAATGAACGGACAAACACACTAAGGCCTTTTGTTTGTTGCGCATAATTCGACCAGCACAATTTTCCTTTGTATGGTGGGCAGGATACAATGGAAAAAAATCGTCACCTAACAATCGATGGTTAATATGTTAAGATATGTTGTTAATCAATGGCCAATACATAACATAGTGTTGCTATTATATATAAAAGAGACAATAACATACTTGACCTTTTCAGGCTCTGATAATTCACACTATGTAGCCCAGAAGAATGTGTTAGTAATCTATCAATCTTCTGTTTTTTGCTCTGAATGGGAAATCTATCAGATCCTACAACGGAGCCGGATGCTGAAGGCCCAGCCTCCCCAACAACAGGGCACGAACGTTTACGCATTTTTATCTAACGTGCTCACTTGATCACACATATATGAAAAGTATAAGAGGACAGAAATATTACAATATAAAGGGCACGATATATCAACTGGCAAATGCAAGAAAATAAAGAGCCATAAATAGCCATAAAAAATAACGTAAATAGAGATAACCAATCAAGAAGAGAATGAACACAGACAAACACAAAGATCGTACAAGAAACCGAGCTGACCTCTGTTGCCATAGCGCGATATGTAATAAGGTATGCACCAGATCTGCAACTACAGTCCAACTAAGAAGTACACCTGCATTTATGGACATCAAAGAAGGGAAACATATTGAAGGTATGTGAGCAAGTAAGCACGAGAAAAGCAGCAGATAGAAGTAGTACCTGACAGGCAAAAAAAACCCACGTCGAGAGCAGTAAATGAACTAACCCAGTACAGCTACAATAAAGAAAATATACGGCGCGAAGTCAGACAGGCACGACAAAATATTAATAGAACCTAATAATAAACAAGGACTATCAGTATCAGGCCCGTAGACAACCTAGTTATAAGGAAAACGCTGATCCGTAAGAACAATCAAAGCGAAAGAAAGTAGAAATTATAAACAAAATGACAATCGATGGACCTAAATGGGACGAAACCTTGTACGAAGCATCAATGCACCAGTCAGAGCGAAGAGCAAGGGCACTAAAACGAGAAGGAAGGAGACAGCAATAATCGGAGCGTACTATATATGCCAACAGACCCACGACACAGAATTCGAAGACGCAATACACTGCTCATCCACCTGGCCCTCTCACAACAGTAAGAAACCATGCGGTGGCCTGGACATATTGTACGGAACCCAAAACTTACGGCAGCCAACAAATCCAGCACAGTCCGGAGCAGCCGCACTCAAGAGAGGAAACACGGCCCAGTTAAGTGGCAAGGACGAACATCTTACCAGAAAAGCCGAAGAATCACGATCGCCGTTACCATCGCAACTGATGGTCAGCACACCGGCATTAATCTACACAGAACAACTTACCAAAAAACCCGAAGAATCCCCGTCGCCGTTACGGTGGCAACTGATGCCGAGTACATCGCCATCGAGAGCACCGCCGGCGCCGTAATCAAGCGCCAAACCATCGGAACGCATCAGCACCTCAGAACTCCATGCAGTTCTAGCATCCTGCCCGGTTTTAATTGAGCGTTACTCAACAATAGCATATGTAGAAGACAGGCGCAAAACATCAGGACCATAGCAACCGCAAGCAGTACGGGCACCGGCATCATCCAGAACCATCCCCGAAAGATCCAATAAAGATCGAATAATAATCAATCTGGAAAAATCAACCGCGCCTGAGCTGCTCCGAGGGAAGGGCGTACCTGATTAACCTTAGGAGAACTAGACAGGCACTCATGCCTAATCCGGTGGCGCTGCCATACAGACGGCCGCCCGTGGATGCAACATCCTAAGCGCAGGCGGCACCGCTCCCACCTACCGCCCGAAAAAAAGACCAAGCAGCCGTCTCCCACCGGCAACGCAAGAGAAAAGAGCCGGAGCCATCTCCTGCCGGAAAGGACAGATCCATGCCCCAACCACCACCAGCCGGCACCATCAAGCCCTTACTATACAAGCACGACCAGCACCTGACATTGAAAACAGAAAACAAGCAAAGAAACAAAGAAACAGGAAAGGACCAACGACCATGGCAGGACCCATCTGCCGCTGGCGACATTGCCTAGAAAGCCCCGAACAGAAATCAGCCGATTTTCCCACAGAATAGCATCGCCAAGATGCAGGACGAGGCCAGCACCGACGGGCCCATAAAGCGCACCAGCCGCAAAACCCATCTGCCGCCGGCGACATTGCCTAGAGAGCCCCGAACAGAAATCAGCCGATTCTTCCCACGGAATAGCATCGCCAACACGCGGGACGAGACCAGCACCGATGGGCCCATAAAGCGCACCAGCCGCAGAACCTATCTGCCGCCGGCGACATTGCCTACAGAGCCCGGAGCAGAAATCCTCTGATTTTTCCCATAGAACAGCATCGCCAACACGTGGGACGAGGCCAGCACCGACGAGTCCATAAAGCGCACCAGCTGTCACAGAGCACACCGAGGCTTGCCCGTGACACCCGCCCGAGACGATCCGAACCGCCCGCCCCGCATTGGACGTAAAAAACGAAGCCGAGACCCGCCCGCCTCCATCCTGGCCGTCCAGCCCCGATCAGACGTAATGAATTCACGGGTGAACGAGGGAGCTCGGGGCCTGCCCGGTTTTAATGTTACTCAATGCTTTTATTATTCGTAACAACATTCTCTACACCCACTTGGAAAAATGGTGTCACATTCTTCTCTTGTCTATGTCTGAGGGTGCCTCATCTAGGGACAGAGACAGGCCTCAGGCTGCCAGGGCTTTAGTCCGAGGCCTACGCACAAAAGCAGGGCATGAGTGGTTAGGATAATTACGAGGTGAACCATTTTTGAATCTAATAGTATATGATATAATAAGAGTTTTTTGACATTCGAGAACTATCCACTTTGACCTCAAATCCAACAAAAATAATGTTGTACAAGATATGATATTGTTATCAACCGGTGGAATAAGATTATCTGATTTTCTAGTCGGATTATCTGGCAATCCTAAATATGGTCATCTGATTTTCTAATAGAGTTCCGATTATGGACTTATAATACGTGGATGTTACCTTTGTCTATGAGATGATTGTTATGCTCTGCCCGTGCGGTTGCTTGATACTGTGTTTATTTGTTGATGTCTACTATTTTTAGTGTTTACTCTCTACTTAGTGCATTCTAATGTTTATGTTTGCTCATGATTATATACTTTTGTAGTCCATAACTTGTTAATTATTATATATTGATAATCAATATGTGATTCATGAAGTAGATGTATTGTGTCATACATAATTTATTTATGTGGTTTTGTTAAAAATGTATTATATATATATATATATACTATCCTACGTAATCCATTACTTGTATTTGCATCCAAGTGTTAACCGTTCTGTCTCCAAATCCAATAACAAAAAAAATATAATTTGAGTATTATCCGATCACATTCTCTTCATTCCCAACCGTTGCAAAAGCCCAAAAGCCCATAAACTCTTCATCGATAAACTTGAAAAAACAATTTAATATACAAGGGGTTATTGATTTTTCTGTCTGGCGGATGCCGTCTCGCTCTCTCTCTCTCTCTCTCTCTCTCTTCCTTCTCGGCGACTCCGGAACCCCCCCTTCCCATCCAGTTTTCTCCATTGTCAGCCTCCATCGTCGGCGCATTCTGCAGCTAGCTCTCTCTACCTCTTTCTCTCTAATCGCCCTTCTCTTCTACTCCACCCATGTCTTCTCCTCTTCCTTCTGAGGCTCACGCCAACCCTCCCCCTCTAGATCCTCCTCCTCCAGGAAATATCTCCCTTGATCCTTCCTCTTCTCCCAAATCCCCCTCTCTCCCGGTTCCCCTATCGGCGGGAGGTGATGTCTCCCCTCTGAGGGATAAGGGTATTCATCGTTCAGGGGAGCTCATGGCGATGGTCCCTCTGGGAAATCAATCTAATTCAGTTAAACAAACAAGGGAGCAGAGATCAGATCAGGAGATGATGATGCAGATTCATTTAGGGAAAGATGGACAAGGTAGGAATATTCATCGCCATGTCTCATTCGCTCGAATCCCTAGTGCTGAGCATGATGATGAGGTAGTTGAAAAGGAGAACTGGGAATCCCCCATTTGTGCTCCCAGTTATGCTCAGCAGATTGAAGACTTAGATCTTACAGCTATAATGCAGAGTCTGCAAATTGCTATTCCGGAAGAAGCCAAGATAGCTTATCACGAAGAAGTATTCCAAAAGCCAGAAGAAAACTCACCTTTTCAACTGATCATGAAGGTTGGATGCTCAAGTGGTATTCCAAGAAATCTTCCTTTACAAGCATTGAATGAAGCTATGTCCACAGCTTGGGAAAGAACTATTGGATTATTGATCAGGTTAAGCATGATTGTTACAAGGCATACTTTAGAGATGAGGATGCGATGGATCATGTCATAAAAAGGCAGCCCTGGTCTCTTGACAAAGATAATCTGCTGTTGGAATGGGTAAATCCAAGAATCCCAAATAAGGATGTTGATGAATATAGTTTTAACACTATTTATGTGCCAATCAGAGTATATGGTGTTTCTGAGAGATTTAGAGTTCCTCATATGATGAAGTATGTAATAGATAAAGTGGCTCAGCCTTCAGATATACATCCACCTCCTGATATATCTATGAAGATCACAAGTGAGTATGTTTCAGCCTATGCTAAGATGGATGTCAGGCTACCAGTCAAAGACAAAGTGAGATACTATGTTGGCCCTGATGAATACATTCTTTTCTATCTGCATTATGAAAAAATTAAAAGGATATGTACCTTCTGTGGTCTAATGTTTCATACAGTCCAGTTCTACCCAAACAGAATGAAACTTATTAAGCATCTCATCAGCATTGGTGCAAGCACTGTCTCGGTTCCTTTCTCTTACATAGGGCTCTGGACATCGCAGGCTTCCAAAATTCCTCAGATTGCTTTCGAGCAATCAAATATTTTGGGAGGCTTATCCTTGGAATTTAGAAGATACATGAAAGTTGATAAATATGGAGAATCAATCCCTTTGCAGCTGTCTCAGTTCACCTTATCTGATAGCAGTTCAGGTCAGAATCTGATTAAAGAGAGGGAAAGAGAGAGTCAGAAAGTTTCAAATGTGGGCAAAGGTAAGTTGCTGGCTTCTGCCTCTAGGTCCATCGAGGCCCACTCTCTCATTCCTAGTATTCTTGGGCCTTCTCCACATGCTGATAAACCAGTGACCCATACTGAAAACCAAAATGTGCATCTTCAGCTTCCTCCCAATAATTCTCCTCTTCAGTGTTTTGCTCATAGTCATCCAGGAAGCTCCTCTCCTAAACAACGTCACAGCAGTATGCCTCTCCACTATCTAGTTCTTAACCCACTTAAATCCGATATATCTACTTAGGCCATAGTCAGAAAGCAACAAAATTCAGGCTCAACTATCTCTCAGCGCAGATCAAAGAGACAAGCTATTGCTGATCCAGTTCAGGATGATGAGCAAGATGTGTTTGAAGCGCAAGGCAAAGTTAGATTCAGGTCTGTACCTCCCCCTTCGCCGCAACATTCAGGAACAGCCTTGTCTCTCCCTCATTCTCTCGATAGAATGGCTGTCCATGGGCCTGCCCAAGCTAGGTATGTTCCTGATGTGGTCAGTGTTTTGGATGCTGGCCTTCTCCCTCAATCTACTCAAGATGCACACTGTGGTGTTAGCCAGTTTGGAGCCACTCACACAGGATAATTTGCCCAAGCAGCAGGGGAAAGGAGGAGAGTCCATCCTAAGGGTTCTCGCTGGGATGTCAAGAAATTTAGAAGCAAGAGATCTTATGCCAACTCTTCAAGTAAGTCTGGTGATGCCCTTATTAGTCACATTGCAAGTGCTGTGTAGCAGGCTTAGCAGATAGCTGCTCAGCTTTGGGATTCCAATAATAAGAATCCCTCTATGACTTCGGCTATGCAAATACCCAATCAAGTTTTTAGTTCTCCAGCCCAAATCCAGAATGTGAAGGTTCTGGAGCAGCTCACAACCTGGCTAGAAAATAATGCGGCAGCGACAATGGGTGCAGCTTCTCAGAATGATCAACATTGGGGTGTGTTGCCCACGGAACTTGTTGCCTAGCCCAAGTTGGGTTTGGATGTCCATAGTAATATCATTACAGACAGCGCTGAAGTTACAATGGAACATTCTCCGAAAATCAGGGACTCGGGCTATGGTGGGATAGTTAACATGGAAGGTGTTCAGCATTATACTCAGTTGGATGTAGCTAAGGCAGAGGTGCCAGCCCTCAAGGCGCCACAGGCGCAATGAGTCTAATATCCTGGAACTGTCAAGGCGTGGGCAGGAGTCTTGATAGTAAAAAAAATGCTTTACCTGGCCCGCTTAATTTATTCTACTCACGCTAAGGTAATTTTCCTTTCAAAAACTAAATCTTCTAAATTTTCTAAAGTTCAAATAGCTAATCATTTCAATGTTGCTAATAGTTATGTAGTTCCCCCTGAGGGCCAGTCTGGAGGGCTGTGGTTTTTATGGGATAGCGACATCAACCTCTCTATATTAAGTGCTTCTCAAAGTTTAATCTTGGCCTCTCTTGTAAACAACTCTAGTAATGAGGCCTTTAACCTTGTGTGTATGTATGGGGATCCGACCCACTCTAGAACTTCTGAAATATGGAAGGAGGTGTTCACTTTTGTCAATGTTAATATAGGTAAACCTTTGCTTTGTATGGGTGATCTTAATGATATCATGCTCCCCTGTGACAAAAGTAATGTAAATTATGCTCGTATGTGTTCTTTTCGCAATCATCTCAAAAACTGTGGTCTTATTGATTTGGGTTACAACGGTCCAGCCTACACCTGGACTAATAAGAGGTTTTCTTCTAATCCTTTATTCGAGAGATTGGATAGGTTCTTAGCTAATGCTGAATGGTCTAATCTTTTCCCCAACGCTAATATTTATAATTTGCCTATTATTCTTAGCGATCATGCTCCAGTGCTAGCTGTTTTACACTCCCATTATAAGAAGCCCTCTTACCATTTTAAGTTTGAGAATTGGTGGCTGTCAGAAGAAGATTTTCAAGAAACAGCTATGGAAGCCTGGAGAACATCTCAAAATCAACCCTTCCCTTCTAGAACTAAGCATCTTGCAGGTACTCTAAAAGGTGTGGTGCAAAAAGAAAAAACCTCTCCAACAACAATTACAAGATCTAGAGCAGTAGATTTTAGAAATTCAGGAGCAACCTATGCAGATGCAGGACCATAGTAAGGAACAGCAGCTTATTTATAAATATGAAGGTACTATGACGAAACTTACTCAATTTTATAAGCAAAGAGCTAAGAAACATTGGGCTTCTCAAGGAGACCGTAACACCAGGTTTTTCCATATCTCTGTCCTCAAGAGACGAAGGAAAAACAGAATTGTCTCTTTAAAAAATTCTAATGATCAGATCACTCTAGACCCTGAGGAAATTGCTGACTGTTTTGTTCGTTACTTTAAAGATATTTTTAACTCAACTAATCATGTAAACCCACAAAATTGCCAAGCTAATTCTACAGGTCAAATCAATGATGAATTCACGAACTCAATTCCGCAAAAGGAGGAGATCTGGGACATTCTCAAGTACATGAGAAATGACGCGTCTCCCGGGCCAGATGGACTAAATGCTGTATTCTTCAAGGCTGCGTGGAACTGGATTGGTGATGATGTTATGAGACTTATTCAAGATTTCTACTATTACGGTACCTTGCCTCCTCAACTTAATGATAACAATATCATTTTAATTCCTAAGAAAAATCCTTCCATCCAACCACAAGACTTTAGACCCATAAGCCTTTGCAATGTTATTTACAAGATTATTGCTAACTTAGCTAATCGCATTAAAACCCATCTTCCCAATAAAATTTTAGAGGCCCAGCAAGCCTTTATTGAAGGTAGGAGAATAGCTAATAATGTTATTATTGTGCAGGAAATTACTCATTCGTTTAGTCTCTCCTCCTAGAAACAACAAGCTTTTATGTTAAAAATAGACCTTGCAAAAGCCTTTGATAGATTAGAATGGAACTTTCTGATTAGTGCTCTTATCAAGCAAGGCTACTCTGCTCATTTTATTAATCTCATTAAAGCTTGCATATCCAACTCTAAATTCTCAGTTCTCATCAATGGTAATGTGCATGGTAATTTTCGAGCCACTAGAGGATTAGACAAGGTTGTCCTTTAGCTCCTTATCTCTTTGTTATTGCCATCAATGAGTTAGCTGTAGGTTTGCAGGAGGATCTACTTCAAAGAAATCTGCAAGGTATTGTTCTGGGGCCAAATTCTCCTCCTATCTACTCCCTAATGTTTGCAGATGACTTATTGGTCTGTGGTCAAGCATCTCAGCAAGAAGCCATAACTATTTCAAATACTTTGCAACATTTCTGCGCCCGTTCAGGACAAACCCCCAACTGGGCAAAATCTTCTATTCTTTTCAGCAAAAATGTTTCCAATGCTCAAAAGGACATTATCAAAGGTACTTTTAGAGTGGTTGATATGTCTGCTGATAGCACTCATTTAGGCCACCCTCTGATTATGCCTGCAAGAAATAGATCTCATGCTTACAATTTTGTTCTGGATAAATTCAAAAGTATATTAAATGGATACAAATCTAATAAACTTTCCCATGCAGCTAGATTGGTGCTTATTAAGTATGTTTTTGCTTCCTTACCGGTTTATTACATGTCTAATATTTTATTATCCAAGAAAACTTTGGTTAAAATGAATGCAGTCATTCGTGATTTCTAGTGGACTGGGGTTCAAGATGAGAATCAAACCAAGCCTTCTTTACCTTAAAGCTTGGGCAGAGATTTGCAAATCCAAAAGAGAAGGAGTTTGGGCATCAGAAATCCGGAGGCTGTCAACAAAGCTTTGTTAGTCAATGCTGCTTGGAAGATTGTCTCCTCCCTTGATCGTACCATTTCTAGAATTTTAAAATCTATGTACTAACCTTACTCCTCTTTTTGGAAAACCACTACTAATACTCCAAAATCTGCTTTTTGGTCTTCCATCCTCAAGGTTAGAGAGCCTTTAGCTAATGCTGTTACCATCCAAATTTTCAAGGGTAATTCATCCATTTGGTCCACTCCCTGGTGTCCTTTTTGGGCTAATATGCATGATCATCTTAGTATCCTGCAGCTAGGTTATGTTTATCCTGCTGCTATAAAGGATCTCTGGATTCCTAACTCTAAAACTTGGAATATGCAATTGCTCAATAATCTTTTCGATGCTGACATAGCTGATAGTATTGCTCAAATCCCAATTGCTACTGAAGATAATGATGATATTTTAGTTTGGAAATATACTCCTTCTGGTATTTGTACTTCTAAGAGCGCTTATCAAATCTTTTCTCCTTCTTTCTATGGTCACAATGCAGGCCCTCACCCAATTCTCTCAGACAGGACAAGAGGCATAATTCGAGCTGTTTGGTTGAACAAAGACATGCCTCCAAGAGTGCAGGTTTTTGGGTGGAGACTTCTGAGGAAAGCAATCCCGTCAGGGTGTAGAGTTTCTGTTAGATCAAAACACTCTGATCGTAGTTGTTGCAAATGTGGTGAAGTTGAAACTGACTTCCATTTTTTTCTTGTCATTTTGTGCATGCTGTGTGGTTTGCTTCTTCTCTAGGTTTGCGTGTTGAGGGCCTTATTGATCAAGGCATACATGATGTTGAACATGCAATTCACCACATCTTGATCACTTATAAATCTGAACACTATATTGCCTTAATCTTCAATATACTTTGGTCGATATGGAAGGCAAGAAATAACCTTCTTTTCAACAGGAAACAATATACCCCCTTGCAGGTTCTACATGCAACGAAGGCCCTCCTTAATGCAGAAGAAGCACCTCTATGACGAAGAGCTGATCGAAATGGAAATTTAACTCAACCTGATGAAGCTATAAACTCTGCTATATCCACCTCTTCTTCCTTTGACAAATGCAGGATCACAAAAGGACCTAATATCTTTACAGATGCGGCTTGGAAAGATACATCAGCTTTATCTCATCCTTTTTCAGGTTCAATAAGTAAAGCGGGCCTTGGAGTATTCATGCAATGGCACAATGACGACAGCAAGCTCGCCATCTTTATACAGGCTATTTCCAAGGCGATGTCTCCCTTGCAGGCTGAAGCGCAGGCGTTGGAGCTGGCTTCACAGGTTGCGAAAGCAATGGAAATCCAGGAGCCAAATTTCTTGACCGATAGTCAAGTTCTTGCAGAGGCAGCTGCAAAAAGGAATCCTGCAAAATCCCAGGACATTGGATGATAAGATCTCATCTTCATCAATTTATTCAGTTCACTCATGGAACTGATGCAAGAATCTTTAAGATATCAAGAGAGAATAACACAATTGCTTATAAGCAGGCTCATGATGCTTATAACCTTTTAGACGTTGGAACCTGCTCTTATAGTTGTTTAGGCTCAAGGCATGATGCATCAATCTGCCCTGTTAAAACCGTTTTCAGCTCCCTGAATGTGCAATCTTACACATTGATGTTAGTAATCTGTTTGTGAAGTAATAAAAGTTTGAATTGTCAAAAAAAATTAATATACAAAGTGCCTAGCCTTAGATGAGCTGACCCAGTCGAGCGCATTCCTCAGGCCACTCCCAATGCATAGGTGCTTAGAGTAGGTGCTTAGTGCATGAGAGGGCTTAGCAACTAAACTCCCCAATGCATAGGTCCTTAACTTCTTGTAGCTAAGCTTCTTTCATTTAATTAGTTCTAGGATCTTAGTAATATATAAACTTTGTAACCTTTTTGTGGCATGTACTCAAGTAAATAATATTTCTTAAGACACAGAAAACCAAATACGTGAAAATATATATCTAAATAAATTTGAACGGAGTCCATACATAAAGTGCAAATACTCATCAAAATATACCAAATTATATTTAGAGGTGCATAAAGTAAGTAATGACCATAATCTATTTTGGCCCAAACATTTTCCATATATGCTCTACCAAATCAGCTTTGAGCGCTCTATGAGTCGAGCGATCCCGGATTCTAGCATCCCTCTGTAGCATCTGGGCGAATTCCGGCATGTCACCATGAATGAATACCGATGGTAGGACACTGTATGTGCCTACGATCTCGTTCAAATCAAGAACATCGGCCGCCCCTTCTTTTTCATCTTCGACTATCATATTGTGGAGAATGATGCAAGCTATCATGATATTCTCGATATCGCCCCGCATATACAAACGCGCAGGATGACGCACGATAGAAAATCGACCTTGCAAAGCACCAAACGCACGTTCCACATCCTTCCTTGCCCCTTCTTGATGTGCGGCAAACAACTTGTGCTTTTCTATTTGTGGCATGGATATTGTCTTCATAAACGCGGCCCATTCTGGGTATATTCCATCTACAAGGTAATAACCATGCTGGTATTCCTTGTCGTTGACAAAGAAGTTCACTCGAGGAGCTTGGCCTTTCAACTGCTTAATGAACAATGGTGATTGATTTAGCACGTTGATGTCATTGTTTGACCTGGCAATACCGAAGTACGCATGCCATATCCGAAGATCTTGTGAAGCAACTACCTCCAAAATAAGAGTAGGCCAGCCTTTATCACCCCGAGTAAATTGGCCCTTCCATGCCACAGGACATTTTTCCCAACGCCAGTGCATACAGTCGAGGCTTCCTAACATGCCCGAAAACCCACGACTATCGCCTATTCGAAGTAAGTGCCCCATATCTTCGGCGTTTGGGCTTCGTAAATACTCGGTGCGAAAGATAGCAATCACGCCTTCCACGAACTTCTTCAAGCAATCAACTGCGGTACTCTCGCCGATCTTGAGGTATTCATCGAGACTGTCCGCGGATGTGCCATATGCCAATTGGCAAATAGCCGCCGTACATTTTTGCAGCGGAGAGAGCCCTTGGCGGTTAAGGGCATCTGTCCTTGTGGTGAAGTATGGAGACCACTCGCCTAGTGCGTCGACGATACGAAGAAAGAGGGGTTGCCTCATCCGGAACCTCCTACGGAATACTTTGGCGGGGTAGAGAGGGTTGCTGGAGAAGTAATCTCGTACAAGCTGTTGATGGGCTTCTTCGCGCGGCCTATTTACGTACATCCTCGGACCACTCCTACTAAGCGATCTTGCTTCAAGAGCTTCAAGTTTTCCCTTCAACTCCACGGCAATCTCCTCAGCAAAAGAGTCTAGCATGTCCTCCTCGGCAAGGAATTCATCGAGTGTGTATAAGTCGGCTGGATTTATGGTGTTTGTGGTATCCATATCATCAGAGTCATCGGGTTGATTGGACATGGCAGCAAATTAGTCACAGCTAGATGGTGAAGTTGTGCTAGTATGGCTCTATGGTACGCAGGGTGCATATATATAGAGGGGTTCAGAATTCAGAAAATGCAATCAGTTCACATGGCATGGCATGAGAAAATGCAATCAGTTCACATCAGTTTGAGATACGTTCACAAGAAATAAAAAATAGCAAAGATCTGACAGTTCACATGCATGTAGCCATAAAAATTACTTGTTCAGATTGTAAGCGTACACTTCTGTTCACATTTCACAAAAGAAAATAGTACCCTAGAGACCTTGCTATTTTCTTTGCTGCATCACAGAGAGATTCATGGTATGCAAATTCTGAAGACCTGCAAAAATAAGCCCAGAAAATGATAAAGATTTGGTACAGGAATTCTTTGATGCAGAAATTGAAAAGCTGAAGCTGAAACAAGCTGCGTACCTCACTTTCCTTGAGGAAATAGCATAGAACTCATACATGCCATTGCCTTTGAACGCTCCGCTTTTGCATCGTCATCCATAGCACGTGTATCAGCAAACAACAACTTTCGGTACAACTCAATCATTTTTGTCTCTTTGGAAAGTTTAGCCGTTTCAAGCTGCTGACTTGACAACTGATGTTTGCTATCTATGACCTTCTGCCGCTCCAGCCTAGATGCTTCCTGAGCTGCAATAAACATGTCAAGTTTTTCTCCAAGCACGGATACACCTTCTGACTCCCTTGACTTTCGTTTACCATTACGCTCGGCCTTAGCTGCATCACGACCCATCGGGTGCTCCTCATGATCAACATCACGACCCATCGGGCGCTCCTCATGATCAACATCACTAACACCAGATGCGATATCTACTGTATCTTTCTCTCCGTTCATTTTTCTCATTGCTGCAAGCCACTTTCCATTGTCCTTGAGTTCTCTCCACATTGTCAAATGTTGGAAAGCAGAGGACTGGTTGGCTTCATATTTCTCCAAGGCCAGTGCCTGTAGCTGCTCCTCACCATAACCACTAGTGTAAATCTTACAGACAGCAATATACTCACCATGGAAAAGGTTGATCTTCCTCTTCACCTTTTGAAAATGACTCTTCAATTGTCCAGCATCTCTATGGCGGTCACTTTCAGTGAGACTGTTGTATTGCACAGCTATATCATCCCAGTACTTATCTCTCTTCTTGCCATTCCCTTCAATGGGATCGGTTGAAAGTTCCAACCAAGCACTTGCCTACATGAGGAACAAACAAATAAGCATGCAACCAAAATTTATATCGAACTAGTCATTACTTCAACATTGACAAGACAAAGTACCAATCTCTTCTCTTCCAGTTGTGTCCAATTCAAACGTTGCGCGGACCTTGCAGGCTCTGGATCATCTTCAAGCTCTACAACTTGGGGTTTTTTTTCGAAGAAACTCTACCTGAAGCAGACTGGGATGCTGGCTTTTTCCTTTTACTATGTTGTTGTGGTGGTGGTGGTGGGGGAGGTGGCGTTGAATATGCAACCTATGAGGGGACATCAATGAAATGGAGATTCTCCAGCCCTTGTTGTGGAGGGTGAACATGGAATGGATAGTGCATTGGCTTGACTGGTGGGGTTTGTGGATTGCCTAACAAACTAAGGAAACCATCAGATGGATGGGTATACATTGGCCTGAAACATGTAGATAACAATTAAACAAATCATCAATTTTGGTTTGGCAAAGAGCCTGAGAAGAAACATGTATATATACTCTGCTTGTTATATGCATGCTGGCAGGTTTCAAGTCTCAAAACTAATATGGAAAGGGCTACTGAAAAAGAACAAAGAACAACTCAAGCTATCAAAATTGCATCTGATGGCATTATTTTTGTCAGGTAATTTCTCACAGTTCGGGGAATTTGTTATGGTGTGTATCTTCAGTAAATGTTTTCGTTTTGGTAAAATCAGAGAACTCTTTTTGTTGAAACTTTGCCACAGTTGAGATGGTAAAACTTTGCCACAGTATCTGAAATTGAGTTTAAATCACAATTTCACAGAGTGCATTCATATACTCATATGAGATCTGCTAGCACCCAAAAGAGAGACATAGTAGAAGTAGAGGCCGTAACAACAGTACACATGAGGGAGGGATGTGGGTGATCTTGTGTCATCGATTAACCAGTCTATCAATCAATGATTCATCAAGCACATACCGTATCTCACAACGCTAGTGTGGATCTTAGCGAACAAACTAAGGTAAGAAGGAAGCAGAGCCATGCTCCAAAAAAAGAATGGATATTGCTTTCCTTACCATTGGGTACTCGGTGACTTGCCGGAGGAGCTACCGGCGGCGGCGGACTGAGAAGGTGGCGCCGGTGGTGCCCCTGAGACCTCCTCCCGGCGGTCGTCCATGCGGGCTGTGGCCGGATGGCCGGAAGAGTCTAGGCAGCGCGACTGGGCGAGGGCGAAGTGGCGGCAGCGGGGCGGCGCCGCGGGGCGAGGGCGAAGTGGCGGCGCGGGAGCGGCGGCAGCGGGGCGGCGCCGCGAGGCGAGGGCGAGGGCGGGGCGAGGGCGAGGGCGGGGGCGGGGGCGGGGCGAGGGCGAGGCGAGGCGAGGGCGGGGGCGGGGGCGGGGCGAGGGCGGGGGCGGGACGAGGGCGGGGGCGGGGGCGGGGCGAGGGCGAGGCGACGGCGGGGGCGGGGACGGGGCGAGGGCGGGGGCGGGGCGACGGCCGCGGGGCGAGGGCGACGGCCGCGGGGCGAGGGCGAGGGCGGGGCGACGGCGCAGCGCGAGGAGGAAGAGGCGGCGGAGGGTTTGCTGCTCCGGGGCGACGGTGCAGCACGAGGAGGACGAAGAGGCCGCACGGATGGAATTTTGCATACGAAAGAGGCCGCACGGGATGAATTTTTGCATAGGAACTGGAGCTTGGCATCGGTTTAGGACACAGATATGCTCTCTCCCCTCTTTAATTACCTTGCCACTTCAGTCTTTTGCTTATGTGGCATACTTAGCACCGCTCCCAGGGTGGAGCATTGGGACCGGTCTCAACCCGCACTTGGCCTCATCCTAGTCCTAGGATACGTGCAACCTTTTCTAAACCATGTATGGAAATTTGAGATTTGCGCCACATCATTCAACTAGTTTTGCATTCACATCGGGTGGTTGGGGCTTTAACCGGAGGAGGCAGAGGCTGGGAGCAAACCAACACGACGAATAAGCGAAAAACCGTAATGAATAAAAACATAGCAAGAAATTAAATTAAAGGAAGTACAGCACAGGAGCACCGTCCCAGTGGTGCAGCAGAGCTGTCCTTTTCTGTTGGCAACTGGATCTTGAGCTGTTCTCCGTTTGGGCTCCCACTTGCTGCTGCTCGCGAGCGAGCGGAGCCAGACAGGTCGACAGAACCGCGTCGACATGCTTTGTCAGATGTACCAACGGCAACAGCGTTGCACATGCGCATGGGCGTTCCCGTTTTATAATACGCTTTTTTTAGGATATCCTCACATAATCTGCAGTATTTTTATCATTTGATGATGAAACAACTGGTGGCTCCAAATTTAGAACTATATAATACGCATCTGAAGAATTTAGTTCTTTGCAGTTTATTTTTCCTTCTCGGAATTTGTGATAGTGTAGTTTGTTCGATGCGGCTCAGTTTCTGCTGAGCCTAAATCCAAACCCTAGCCGTTAAAAGTCTAAATTTTGTTGCCGTTATAAATAGTAGCTCTGCTTATTTGGCTTTTCTCCCCTCGTTTTCTATTTCTCCTTTTATCCGCTTCCCTCTCCTCATGCCTCAAGCTCCAAATCCGATCCCACCCAAGATTAGGAGACAGAGAACCGACGATTTGGAAGTAGAATTAGGATTTTGCTCAAGCAATTGAAGAGGCTGGCTGCGCACCGGAGTCGCGGCCGAATTGGTATGTGTTTCTTTCGATTTTGATTTTTTGGGCAATTTCCTGTTCTAATTGTTGTACAGACTGTTCAGTCTTGACCTGGTTGAATCTCTGCAATTCCAATTGGCTTCCCTTCTTTTACCACCCACTTTTGTAATCGTTTGTCTATTTCTCGGAAATCTTTTAGTTTCTTGGAAGGACAAAATCTGGTTAAAATTCGATTTCTTTTCATGGTCGTTTCTTTGGAAATCTCGAGAAGTTGTGAGTATTCGATGCTTTTGCTCCATAAATAATGGCATCCTTGATGCGAATTTGCAAATTGGATTCTTCGCACATACGGGGCTTCCTAGGCGAGATCTGCCCCTGGAGCCTTAAGAATCAGACCTGAATTTATGTTTTTAGTGATGTAGTTTGGTGCAAAATTTTCGCAAATCTCATGTTTTCTTTTCTCACGTTTGTTTTGCATTTTTTCCTGCTCAGTTTGGCTGAGCGCGCCATGATTGCAAACGGGAGGCTCCAGAAGCAGGCATTGCTGCCGCCGCGTATCCCTGCGGCGCCGGCGGTGGCGCCGTCGCCGCACGCCGAGCTCGGCCCGATCGCGCGGCCGCGGGACGCGCACCACCGGCACGGCCACCAGCGCACGTCGTCGGAGAGCGTCCTTGTCGACGAGCAGCCGTCATGGCTCGATGACCTGCTCGACGAGCAGGACACGTCGACGCGGCCGCACGCACGTCCCGGGCACCGCAGGTCGTCCAGCGACTCATTCACGCTGTTCGACGGTGCTGCCGCCGCCGCCCCCTCCTCCGCTGGCATGCATGACAATGTGTTTGATGGGATGAGGGGAGGAGGGCAGGTTGGTTCTTGGGGCCGCGCACCAGAGTTTTTCCCGGAGCCGAGCTCATTTGGACTGCCGCAGGCGCAGGGCCGGCCCTGGGATCCCAGACAGATGTTACGGCAGGGTGGTGGCATGCCGGTGCCGGTGAGGGAGAAGAGCGGCGGGCATTATCATCCATTAAGCTCATTTGGTGATCATGAGCATGGCGCTGTGCCGAATGGGGTGGACAGGAAAATCCATGGTGATGCAGCTCATGATCAGAGTGTTGGAGCAGATAAACAAGAGGACGGCATGCACCTAAGGCACTCGCAGTCAGATGCAGACAGCAAGCGAGCCAAACAGTGAGTCTGATAGATTTTGCACCCAGTGCTATCAATTTGAAGAATTATGCTAATCTCGTACAATTTTATGCTCATATCCTGATAATTAAGCATGAATTATGATTGGAATGGCATGCTACTCTCAAGCTCATTGCTCATAATCCTTCAGTTGCCTACATTTGAAATGTACAGGCTCAATGGCTAGCGAGTCTGCAAGGTGCATCTGGTGAAGAGCGGCACGTAGTTGTTGATACTGCATTTTCATGTTATGGATTTGTATGACCTACCTTATGGTGTTTTGTGTTTTAAGCAATTGACACAATTAAGTTTAATAAGTGCTACCTAACAATGTAGCAATGCAGTGGCCTGGGAGTTTGCAAGGTGCATTTGGTGAAGATCGACATACCGCATTTTCATATTATGCACAAGCTTGACCTCCCTTATGGTGTGTCACTGACTGACTGTTTGAGTAACCGACACAAATTAGTGCCATTCCTATTAGACAGGACCTCTAGACTTCAAATGTACATATACTGAATATATACTTCAATAGAGCATTGATTGGTGTATTGGCTGTGGCATCTGTGATTACAATGGCAGTGCAACAAGTCAAAATTCTCTAGCTCTTTAAGATGAAGGCTAAAGAACTTTACATTTGGCATACATGTGTGATTATTTGCATTCTGAATGCACAGTTGCCCACTAGGTGCCTATCTGAATGCACATCAAACTAAATTATTGAGCATGTAGAATCCCATGCTTTCTGCCTCCATTTTTGGAAGGATGAGCTGTCTTGAATAGATGTCAGGACATCATGTCTCGTGCTCAAGTTGCTATATACTGAATTATTGATACCTTGAAATTTCATGTCATACAAGTTCATCATTTTACTTTTCATGTCCATACAGGCAATATGCTCAGAGGTCTCGTGTCCGGAAGCTCCAGTATATTGCAGAGCTCGAGAGAAGAGTTCAAGCCTTACAGGTTATTGCAGTGAGCCAGATCAATCTTTGCTTGCAGAAGTTAGTGTTACGTTAAACATATATGGAAATGCTCAATTTATTTAATATTTGCAGATACAAGGGATAGAAGTTTCTGCTGAAATGGATTTTCTTGGTCAACAGAATATCATGTTAGACCTGGAGAACAAATCCTTAAAACAACGGCTTGAGAGTCTAACTCAGGAGCATGTAATTAAACGTGGTAAGTATGTGTATGCCCTGCTGGCTTCCATAATATTTTCCAATGCAATTAGCTTTTACGTAGGGCTTTCTTTTGCCAATTTCCTTATTAATTCCCTGTGTTTTAAATTTTGGTTCTGATGGGTTGCAATCAGGCTACTTTAATCTCTATATGAGTTTGGTGAAAAATATTTGTTTAAGAAGTTATGTTTACATAAAGAGATGATCTTTATGATGGACAGGGAAAATGAGATTACAAGCGGAAGAGCTTCTTTTACTTGGCTTACTATTTACTTGTGTTGCATAAATAAGTTTATTTTTATGATTTTTCATTTACCACCGTAAGTTGTAAGATTGAATTTCTTGTGTTGACTTGAGAATGGAGCTTTTGATATAAGGAGGGATGTTTGGTTAGCTATTCATATTTCCTACTGCTTATAGTCAAGTGAAAACATGGTGAGACATTGGCGTATGCTAGTTCCTTCTGTTACATGATGACAATGTCTTTTAATTTTCATGAAGATAGGATAAAATACAGGGAGACATATCTCGCATATGGTGTATGTGCATATCTAATGCACACATATGCTGTGAATAGTGTAATCTGCTGCCCTGCTAACATAAAGCGACCACTAGCTAAGAAATCATTCTCTCGATAGAAGACTATGAAATTATTGTCCTGATGAGAAAGAATGAGATTATTTAGAAACGTGTGTTTATGTGATACAGTTCAGCAGAAACGTTTCATATGATGGTTATTATTATTATTTTGCGAGGAAATGTTTGATATGTTCACCTAGTGCTACTTATGAAGTTTTTCCATTAAGAAACAATTAAATGATTGACGACCTGAATTATTTATTTTTCCTCCAATGCCACAGTTCAACAGGAGATGCTTGAGCGGGAAATAGGTCGGCTTAGGTCATTGTTCCAACCGCAGCAGCAGGCTCCTGCCCACAGTCGTAGTAACAGCAGAGACCTCGATTCACAATTCGCAAACCTGTCTCTGAAACACAATGATTCCAACTCAGGGCGTGATGCTGTCCCCGGCCTTCGCATTTAAGATTATTTTTTCCAGCTTCTGATTCTGTGAGTTTTACATAGCTTGCTACACCCTGTCACAGCACTATCTTGGTCGCTAGTTGCATCAAGAGGGGAGCGGCGACGGTGAACCTGGAATCATATCCCATGGTGAATAATGCTGGAAAGGGTAATAACCATGGATCTGGTCTTTATTTCTTTTGGAATGTGCACCTGATGGTCATCCTCATCTCGTATAGTCGTATGCATTGTCGACGCTCAACCAGTCAGAGGTGTTTAGGGTCTGTCTATTGACAGGGTGATGCTTTTCTTGCATCCTTGTATCAGTTTGAAAATTGAGGTTCTGATTTGTTCCGTTAGTCTTGTTTCTCTGTTGTTTTTCCTATTATTAGTTTGACACATGAACGGAAATGTGAGCCGGTCCTCCTGTGATTCTGCCACATCCTGTAGAACTGTATGTCTTGTGATCAATAAGCTAGTGCAGATGAAGCTTTTTAGTTCAGTTCCATTTGTGTTCTTCAGAACATGGTATTAGAATACTCTTGGTTTTGTGATATCTTTGAGCTGTGTATTTGTTTTAACAACATGGTGCAAACAAGAATAGATGCAAAACTTCACTGGCTGGAGCTATTCTCAATTTGAAAAGGATAATCTTTTCAAAATATCTATTGTTGGATGAAGAATGTGATATTGCTATAACTGAATACTTGAATGCAGAGATTATTCAACAGTTCAGATTAATTGAACTCAGGACAGCACCGCTACTCTTTCCAAATAAGAAGACCAGGGTAGTGCCCTGTTTCACGTTGCCTTCAGTCCTTTCGTGCAGATTTTGCCAAACTTCTGTCTGTAATCTGCAATGCTAAGTAATAAATTTCCCATGTTAAAGAAACATCGGTTTAAGAAACATATCTCCAAACAAGATCAAGTGCATCAATTTCAACTGACCAAGAAAACCGAAGTAACACAGCAACTATCCTGGTATTAATAACATTTCTTCCATTAGATCCGATGACGATCCCATACGACTAGGCTAGCTTATAACTTGGTTACATATCAAATGGATGGGCATTTTTGCGCCATTGGGTTCAGGTTCATCCAGAAGCTTCTATTTTTTGTTCAGATCAATTTCCATGCTTTCTGCGGGTTTGTTTCCTCGAAATTCAGCCACTGCGGTGTCAAATGTGCCCCTTGCATGCTGGCACATAACCATCAAGTCCTGCAAAGCATCTATCATAACATCCTTTGCTGGATCGCCTGCCAACATATCCAGCAAAGCATCAGGAGAGCATCGTAGTTAAGGGCAGTGATGCATAAATACTTTTTACTGTAAAACAGCAGGGAACCATGATTTTGATGTAACAATGTGTAAGCTATTCATCGCCAGGATGTTCAAATATCAGGACATCAAATAATGTGCAGATTCTACAAAATAGAAGCTTTTTCTCATCCAAGTTAACATTGCGTTTAGATTGAACTGCCAATCCACAAAACATTAAATTCAGAACATGGTGCACACTATACTACCACCAGTATATAACCACTGAAGTATCAACACAGTAATGAGTAGCGAGGCAAATGCTGTTTCAAATTCTTGCACCTTCATGATTCAATATTAGAAAAGGAACTGCACATTTATTTAACAGCTTCAGATCAATGTACAGTGAATACTACAGGAAGAATGGAAATTTGGGATCACATGCTATTGTACGGTACCTGTAGTCTGAACTCTTATGTTGACTTTGTTGTCAGCGGGATGAGGGATGCTATACCCACAAAATGCCACCCTTGGGCTGTAACAACACAAAGTTAATTATAAAGAGCAGTGTACCCATAATGCTATAAATCATGCTTACCCAATGAATGCATTTGAGAAGTTTGGTCTTATCTGTTGTTTTATCCAAACTGATACAACAGCAATTATAATTATCATCATCTGAACCACTGCCATATTTATTTTACATGATCTGAACTTTATATGATGCAGGCACCCTATATACCTAGGAGCAGCGCCTAGGAGTGCCTGCATTATTTTACACATGAATAGAGAAAATGAGTCATTGAATGATAAAACTGCGAAGTTACCAGCTACAATCTTACATCACCAGCAGAACATACTGACTTCCTGGCTTTATTATCACATGAATAAAGAACCAAGTTGTTGCATGATAAACTGATGTTATTATCTACCATCTTAGGCCCTGTTTGGTTGGGCTTCTGGCCAGCTTTCCATTGAAAAAAGCCGAAGCCCAACCAAACACCCGGCTTCTATAGCAGCTGTTGCTAGTGGAGCTTTTGAGGCCATGTGTTAAACAGGCCATTGCGGGAAGCTGCGTTGGGCCAGCTTCCCGCAATCTCCCCTGCCGTCTCCACCAAGTTGCCCTTGGGGTTCACCGAAATTACGTGCATTTGCCATTCTCCATCCCGAGCCCCCCCCCCTGTGGCCACATCGACGCCTCGCCGTCCGGATCCGCCGACCGCGCCGTCCCCGCCGACCCCCCGTCGTCCCCGCACCGCCGCCACCCGCAGCGTCCCCGTCCGGATCCGCCGACCCCTGCCGTCCCCGCCGACCCCCCTGTCTGGAGCATGACGAGGCCTCACCGGATCCGCCTCCGCCTCCACGACCGACGGGTTCCAGCTCTGCCGCGCCCACCGCCCCACCCACTGCCGCGTCCGCCGTGCCCTCCATCGCCACCGCCACCTCCAGATCCGCCGGTCCTCCGCCCAGATCCGCCTCCCCCTCCCTCTCATCGTCCGGCCGCGACGTGCTCCCCCTACCCCGCCTCCCCCTCCGCCCTCCGCCTCCCCCTCCCCCACCTCCCCCTCCAGATCTGGCGTCGCGACGTGCTCCCCCCTCCCCCGCCACCCTCCGCCTCCCCCTCCAGACGAGCTCCCTCCCAGACGAGCTCCCTCCTGCCCAGGTCGCCGTCCTCCCCACGAGGTCGTCCGAGAGCAGCTCTGTCCTGCCCAGGTCGCCAGCCCAGGTGAACTTCCTCTCTTCTGTGAATTGTATGCTCAACATATAATGGAATTGGAAATCGAATGCTAAACACAAATTGGATGCAATTCAGTCATGGCATATGCATGTTTGATTGATTGGTCATGACAATGTGGACTGCACATTGAAATGTAGCTTGTGTATTCTTCCCAACAGAGGTGCATATATGAACTCAATGAGGTCTAGCAAGATGTAGTTCTGAAATTGAGTTCATGCAGACCTCATCTTGCTGTTTGCCAAATCGTACTGTTCTAGCATGAACTCAATTTCACCACTATTGAAGTTACATCTAGCTAGCTAGCTAGTGGTAATGTGAATTCATAAGAGGCTAGATGGGTAGTGATCTATGACTCCATTGCACGCTAATCTTTTTTGTATATCTTCGTTTTAGCCATATGTTCGTCTTGCCATGCTGATCTAATGATTTAGTAAGCAATGTTCTGTTAATAGTAAATGAAACAATTCAAATTGAACCATGTATTTTAATAACCACGATTAGCGTGTGCAATTTGCAATGTCATGTGTGTTATTATTTTTGCATTATGAATAATTCTATGGGTCTTTAAGATTATTTAGTACTATGTATGATTTTTCAGTCGACAAGATTCTTTTAATGACCCTGCTCATTTCCATCTGATGCAGCCTATGGGAGCAAAATTTGCGAACTTTGTGGGGGAGTTCCTTGTTATTGTAAGGTTAAGGCACATGCAATCTCTGTAGTAACTTAAGGCAGGAGATGATCGCAAGAGGGCTAGGCTGGTGCTGTAAAAAAACCCCCTTTGTAGAGTTAACAATCATCCTTCTTTAACCTGTGTAAAGCTCAGCTGTATATTGGTTCCTCACATTAGTTGTTATAAAGCATGGTATTGTTTTTCTCGTGCACAAATGATCAACAGATTTTAATTACTTGGGATGTTTGTATGGGCTTGCTAAAAAGCATACGGTAAACTAGCTGCTTGCAAAGGTTTAGGTGTGGACATATGCATAAACTACAAAACTGAAGACTTTGTAGCTCGTATCAAAGAAGAAACCAATGGAAAGGGTATATCCTGCTCCCCTTTTGTAATGCTTGATACTCCAATGCGATTTTTTTTTGTTGGCAGCACCTAGTGTTGTACCAAGTCATACATTTGAGGATTATGCATATACATTTGAGGATTATGCTGTACATTATTGAATAAAAAAAATTAGTATAGAACTGAACTGAGGCAAACAAATTATATGGTGCCTCATTCATGGGCTGGTTATAGAACTCTTTGTATATGTAGATTATGCAAGTAATGCCTTTTTCGTTTTACTGCTTCATTTGTGGATTATGCATTGGTGCATTCGTGCAAGTGAGTAGTCTCGAATGGAGGGGTGCACTAGATTGCGCCATTCTTCCAATTTCCTCATCATTAAATTTTTTAGTTTGGCCGCATTTCAACAAACACCTCTCGTGCACCAGCAGCTAAGAAAAGTTTGTCTCTTGTTTTACTAGCAAAGTGAGAGGCAGTACACGCGACGAACTATTCTTGTGATACTTTTCAGTTGAAGATCTAAAAGTTTATTTTCAATATAGTTTGCATAACTTGTTCTCTCTATTTATCTACATCTAAACATATAATTTTAATTTTAATTAAGTCAAAATCGATGGTTTTGTGAATTTTTCTAGATTTTTCTAAAATTTTCAAAATTTTCTGAATTTTTTGAATTTTTCTTAAATTTTCTGAATTTTTCTGCATTTTTCTGCATTTTTCTCTTTTTTTTATTGTTTTTCTTAATTTTTCTGCATTTTTCTAAATTTTTAAAAATTCCTGATTTTTTGAATTTTTCTATTTTTAGAATTTTTCCTGATTTTTCTGATTTTTAATTTTTTCTGAATTTTTCTTATTTTCTTAGTTTTTTATTTTTTATTCACAAAATTATATAATATACACTCTAGGGGCATTTCAGACATTTTCTCATACAACATCCATCAGCCACAGCCCAATCAAATACGTACAACCACAGACTCACGGGCCAACAGCCACAGCCGCTTCTCCAAACAGCCGGCCAACAGCCACAGCCTAACCAAACACCCCCTTATATCAACAGCAGAACATGCTTAGTCATGATAAAGTACAGTTTTCCTTAAGCCTAAAAATCAACTTTATGATAGTCAAACATCGTTGCATGCTAAAAACTGAAGTGATGTCCTACAATAGGACCTAGTCTGCTGACGAATTACCAATGCAAGGACAAAACAGCAAATACTGGCAACAATAAGAAGCATTTTTCCTTTTCTTTTATAAGCTTTGTTAATAAAGTGGAACTTGAACACATGGAGCTGGCTATCCTCATGATAAACTGAACAAGTTCTAACTGTGGGAGAAGACCAAACACTATCGTCACTCAATTCTGTAGCTATAATTCTTTGTTCTGGTTCTAATTTTAGTCTGTTCCAGTCTGGATTAAAGCTGAGTAGCTGACTGAAGAGCTGAAATACACATCTTATCCTTCTGCTATTCCAGATGAGTCTCATAAATTTCCCCTTACTGAGTGTTGTGCTCATATTCGTAAATTTATATCAGCTGCTTCATTTCAACAGTTTATCAACCAAATTTAATAATCTGAAACCCAACAACATAACCAACTTCACTGTATCTCCAGTGCCAACATCAGTTTCCTCAATTTGGCATCATAAAACGAATCAAAATGTCTCGCTAAATCGCAACCAAGACTATTACCATGCTATCTTTACAGCACTTGGCAATAGAGTTAACAGTGGATTCTTGGTACAAGAAAGAACAATTCCTAAAAAAGAAGAAATCTCACTCACTCCTGGTTGAGGACGAATCTGACGGAGTTGGCGAGGGTGTGGTCCTCCTCCATGATGGAGAACGTCGACGCGCTCGAATCCGTCACGGACCCGTGCTCCATGGCTGCCTGCGCACAAAACGCAAAATCGATAGAGGATATTATTACACTGCTACCAATCCAGCAAATTCCCCAACCCCACGAAACCAGGACAAGAGGCAAGAAAAAAACTGCGACTGCATCATCAAACCTCTCTCTGGCTGGTGACGCCGCGGAGAGGAGACGAGGGGAAGCCGCCGCCGGCGAGGGAGGAGAGGGAGTTGAGTTGGGGCGGTGGGCGGTGGGCGGTGGGAGGCGGCGTGGCGGCGTGGCCGTGGTCTGCTCTCGGATGAATACGAAACCATTCCGTGCTTATGTAGGCGAAAAAGACGCGTTTGCCCTACCATAGTATTGCTAATTTTGCCTCTTTTTTTTGGAATGTTTGCGTATTTCGCCCCTGCAAATTGTGCAAAATTGCGCTCCTAATTATTTCCTTTATTTTATTATATGTGTTGAAAATTGTTCTGTCGTACGAGTAGCATTTAGCAACTATAGTGCAATTTTTAAAATTGCCACCAGGGAAGTGTCAAGTTACTGGTGCAAATAGATAAAGCTATTGAATGGCATTTAGCAAAGAGGAATTTGATAAAATGCCTGACTTACTACTTGTCACTTGATAAAATGCCCCAACTTACTTTTCCTTTGATGAAATACCCCATCTCCCTCCCCATGGTTACATCTAACCCAACTAGCTGACGCCAGAGCGGACGACGCCACCATCGCCGGGGCCAACGCCTCGCTCCGTTCATCCACCTGCGCCGCCGCGTCCCATCTTGCTCTCCCCTGCCCGCTGCTCGGTTCGCCCACCTGCGCCGCCGCCCCCGCCGCTCGGTTCGCGCCCTGCTCCGCTCGGTTGTGGACGCCAACGCCGCCGCTCTCCTGCTCAGTTCGGTCCACCGGCGGAGGAGGAGGGAGTCGACGTGCTGGTCTTGCTGCGAGGGCGCCGTCGTCTCGTCTGCACCTCCTGCGGCTGCGTCCACGACGCTGGCGCCGCCGAGTTCTTCCACCAGACCGCCTTCACCGACGAGGGCCGCCTCGACCTCCGCGCCGCCTCCTTTGTCCACCACCACTCCCACTCCCCCTACCGCGACAACAAGCTCGCCGCAGCCTTAGCGGTCATCACCTCCACCGCCGCCCGCCTCGGCCTCTCCCCACCCGCGCCGAGGAGGCCTTCCGCATGGCCAAGTTCGGTGGAGGAGGTCGGTGACCAGCCACATCGAGCTAGCCAGGGCGTGAGTAGGGGAGTAGGGCGTCGGGGTCCTCAACGACGGCGTGGTGCTCGCGGCGGATTCGGCGGAGGCGGAGGACACGCCGGAGAAGATGGACAGCCCCGCCAGCACCCACTCCGTGCCGTCGACGACCCACGCGGGCCCCATCTGCACCGGCTCATCCGCCCACACCAGCAGCGCATCCATCTACACCGGCTCACCGGCCCACGGGGAGGACTCCGGGAAGACGCGGGAGGCGGCGGCGGGCTCGCCGACGCAGGGGAGCGGGAGCGGAAGGAGGTGGTCGACAGGGCGTGCCTGTCAGTTGCAGAGCGTGCGCGAGTTCAGAGAGGAGAGATTTGGAGGGCCGCGGACTGGATGGCAGCGGCGTCGGCCCCAGCGCCGGTGGCGTGGTCTGCTGCCAGCGTCGACCCCGTCGGACACGCAGGGAAGAAGGCAGGGGATAACTGGTTGGGTTGAGAAGTGGACTCTGGTTGGGTTAGATGAGGAGATGTGTAACCAGGGGAGGGAAATGTCGAACCCCAGAATTCATAACAGAGAGGCTTAAGAGAAACCACCCGCTAAGTCGAAACGTCAACCCCGACCTCAACTCCTGGGTGTCAATTCCAAGAGGAGTGGAGTGATATGGCTCCGAATAGCCCGAGACGTCAACCCCAAAGCTTACTCTGGCAAGCGCACAGAGTAGTAGGGTGATATGGTCTCCTCACTCTGGTCCTACCGAGCCGGAACATCAACCCCGAACTCGTCCCGGCAAATTAATGCACGGCTGGAGTAGGGTGATATAGTTCCCAATCTCTCAGTAGTAGAGTCGCTTCACAGGGGTGATTAAACTTAATGACTCTATGATATAAACCCTAAAGTCCTACCCACAACATGCGCTTCATCACATACACGCACGGCACAAGAGTGGGCGAAAACAACCAGATCTCATAGCAGTGACTCTACGACAGAAACTGCAATATTATAAGTTTGAAACTTAACAACCATATATACACACAGCGGAAGAGTTTATAAGGCTACGAAGCCAAACAGTAGGGCCAAAAGTGGCAACGGAACAAACCAAAATACCAACCCAGGGCAGGATCACTGCCTGGGATTCCCAGCGTCTAGGCGTCGTCGGTATTGATCTCTAAATAGAAACCACCCTCTGAAGGGGTAGCTTCCTCTGCAACAAAACAACAACAATAGCAGGGTGAGTACAAAATTGTACTCCGCAAGACTTACAGTGCGGAAATAATAGTGATTGTGCCAGGTATCAACAAAAGGGTAATTGTGGACTAATTTGCGGAAAGCCGAGTTTACCTTTATCAATACAATAAGTAGATTGAAATTCGACTACTAGAATACCTTTTCAAAGGGGACGAGTCGACACTTCGCGAATATTCCTTACTGCAGATCACCACACCTGTAAAACCCTCGACCCATCCTCAACCACCCTGGGAGGAAGCTGTCGCTACACCATCCTTAGAGTTGGCAAGTTTTAGAATTTGTTGTAGTTGTCTAATTCGATGCAAAATCTTACCAAGTTGTCCATAACCGCGGACACGGCTGTTCAAACAGTTCTAACCCTGCAGGGGTGTACATCTTTACCTACACGTATCGATCGTCTCCTAGTGCCATCGCGATTTACACACTTTCACGAGGTGTGCTGGCGGAGGGTGATCGAACACGACCTTTACAATGCTTTCGACCTAGGTATGAGCCACCCGTACGGGCTAGTCCATGTACATCAGTCCGGCCGTAACTACGACACGGTCCCATACGTTGTAGCAGGTGATACATCCCCGGACTCGAACCGTGTGTAACCCTTACACCTATATTGAGGCACCACACCACATTCCTTTTTCCACGCACCCAATACACGAAAACGGCAAACTATGCGGCTCATAGTCTAAGTCTAGGCAAATTATTCAGTCGTGGGTGGCCCCATAATCCACCCGTGTAGAAGTACGCGAATCTTGGTTCGAAGGGACACCGGAAACCGGTCCTTGCGGGAAAAACGAGACACCCACCATGCTCCCAGCCATGGCCTCTCGTCTAAACCCAGATATGATTAAGCCAATTCATTAGTTATCCCGGTGAACACCCACCTACCACGTAACCCATTCCCAGTGTTGATTCATCTGCTATCCCAGGAATTACGACTTCTACAAGTCTAAGCATGTCTAAGCATAAATAGCATAATAGCATTCGAACAGTGGATACTAGACTACGCTAGATGGGTTAGGTTAGTGGTGGAGCTGTTTAAGCGACAAGGTGAGTCGTATTCATCAGACTAGGGCTTTTCTTAGCGGAAAAATAGCAGTTGAACGCATATGATAATGATTTAAAAACAACTAATACTTTGTAATTAATAGGAGATTTGCAACGTGACCAAAGGGGCTGCTTGCCTGGTTGCTCTGCAACGACACCCTGCTCTTGATCGAGACTCTCACTTTGCGGATCTTCCGGCTCTATCGAGGAAAAACGGAAACACCGGAAACAAGGGCATAATCGTAATTATTAAAATGCACAACATCAGCATGAGATGCAATGTATGCCATGACATAGAGGGTGCAAAAAGAAGACTAATGCAAGTGGAATCAATTTAATCGGAGTTCGGACGCATAAAATGTCGCGATCCGAAAATCCTCCGGCTAATCGGAAACCCTAATTTGAGTTTTTAGCAAATTATATTAATCCTAGCATGCAAACATGGATGAACATGATGTTTTCGAATAGATTTCATTTTTCTGAACATTTTGATATATTATTTGCATTTTTCTGACTGAAGATGAATTTTCTATGAATTTTACAAGGTTTAATCCATTTTCACCCTTTGTTTTATTTTTCTCAGTAAAAATAATAATTAACTTATTTCAAATACAACCAGAGGCTGACAGGTGGGCCCTACTGGTCAACTCTAGTCAAACTTTGACTTAGTCAATGACAGGTGGGACCCACTGTCATAGCTTTTCCCTTTTCTTCTATATTATTTTAATTTTCAGCTTGGTGGGACCTACATGTCATAGAGACAAATTTAAACCAGAGCATTAAATATACTGTTAGGTGATAAATAGCATTATTAATCTGCCAGTTATCATTAATTAACAATGATTAGTTATTAATGATGCTCAAGAGTTAATGACTGTTATTAATCATTGAATTAACCACCGACACATTAATTAGAGTGTTAATTACACTTCATTAACCACTGATGTGAATTAGGGCGTTGCTTATGCCCTAATGACCGAGATACGGTCATTATGGCCGTGCTTATTCGGTCGGAACCGCTCTGGAGCTCGGGTTGGCCGGGCATCAGCGCTACCGGCGGCAGGGAGCAAGCGGCATAGGAGGCGGCGGCCTGGGGAAGGCTTACCGGAGCGGCGAGGAGCTGGGCGAGCGGCGGGAGGAGTGGCTCCGGGGAGGCTCGGCAGGGAGGTGAGGGCTCCGGCGGCAGCTCGAGGTGGGAGCTAGGGTGGCGCGGGGAGAACTTCGGCAGTGGGAGGCTTGGCGGCGGGGAGGGCTCCGGCTGGTGAGCGGCGGGCTCGGTCGGGTGAAGCGGCGACGGTGCCGGAGCTCCGGGCGGAGGCTTCGGTGGCAAGGCGGCCGGGTGAAGGGGCGGATGGAGGGTGGCGGTAGGGGATTGGGTAGCCGGCGGCGAGGTTTGAGGCCCGGGGTGGCTCGGGGAGCACGGCGAGCGGCGGGAAACCGGGCGGAGCCGAGCGGCGCTAGGAGGCTCCGAAGCGGCGGGGGAGAGGGGCCGGCGACGGAGGGAGCTAGGCAGGAGAGCGGCGGTGGGGTGAGATAAGGATGGGGCACCGGGTGGATAGGGATAGAGATGAGGGAGAGAGAGGATAGGGGGCGGTGGGGTGGCTTAACAGAGAAGGAACCCGGGGCGGTTGCGGGCTGGGCCGGGCAAGGCCCGCGCGGCAAGGGGGGGGGGTTAGAGGGGATTAGGGTTTTCTTTTTAAACTGGTTTTCTATTTTGATTTCAATTCAAATAATTCCACGGAACTTGACTCCACTGTTATTCCCCAATCCATTCGTTTTAACATTGCATATAGAATCGATTGAAGCTACTTCCTAAGATATTTACTTGAGTAGCTTATTCTCAATGTTTAAAATTCAAAATCTCACTCATTTTCCGATTAGGGTTTTCTAAGGAACTTTCCTTGATAACTCAAAAGTTCAAATTTCTTCTCGATTTTCAGACGATGCAGACATGCCATGATGCACCTTATAAGGTTATTAAGCTAGGGACGTTACAGACCTACCCCCCTTACGAGAATCTCGACCCCGAGATTCGGATCAGCTGGAAAAGAGGGAGGGGTACGCCGATCGAAGATGATCCTCGCGTTCCCAAGTGGCTTCTTCTTCTGAATGATTGGACCATTGAACTTTGAAGAACTTGACGTTCCGTCTTCGGGTTGTCCGTTCCATCTCATCGAGAATACGGAGAGGGTACTCTCGGTAAGACAGATCTTCTTGGAGATCCAGTGTATCGACTGCCGACTCTGGAATTGGATCCTTGAAACACTTCCGAAGTTGAGAAACATGAAAGACATTGTGGATATTGGATAACGACGGAGGTAGTTCCAACTGATATGCGACTTCACCTCGTTTGGATAGAATGCGAAAGGGACCAATATAACGAGGTGCCAACTTTCCTTTGACGCCAAATCGGCGAACACCCTTAAAAGGAGTGACCCGAAGGTAGACTTTATCGTTTGGCTCAAAGTGAATCTCACGACGATGAAGGTCGGAGTAGCTCTTCTGACGAGATTGAGCAGTTTTCAACCGCTCTCGAATGATTCGAACTTGATCCTCCGCTTCTTTGATCAAGTCGGGTCCAAGAATTTGTCGTTCTCCGGTTTCGGACCAATTGAGTGGAGTTCGACATTTACGTCCATACAGGACCTCGAAAGGGGCCATGCCTAGACTTGATTGGAAGCTGTTGTTATAAGAGAACTCTGCAAAAGGAAGACACTTCTCCCACTTCGCGCCGAAGGATATAACACAAGCTCTAAGCATGTCTTCAAGGATTTGGTTAACCCTTTCGGTTTGTCCACCAGTTTGGGGATGATAAGCCGTACTGAAAGAGAGACGAGTTCCCATAGCAGCTTGGAGACTCTCCCAAAACCTGGAAGTGAACAAAGCACCACGATCGGAAATGATCCGCTTGGGGATCCCATGGAGAGATACTATCCGAGCGATATAAAGATCGGCCAATTGGTTAGCGGTAATCTTCTCTCGGACAGGAAGGAAATGGGCAACTTTGGAGAGACGATCAATGACCACAAAGATGGAGTCATTTCCTTTTTGAGTTCTTGGAAGGCCCGTGACGAAATCCATGCCAATTTCGTCCCACTTCCACTCAGGGATAGGCAAAGGTTGAAGTGTGCCAGCGGGTCTTTGGTGTTCCGCCTTAACACGACGACACACATCACACTCGGAGATGAAGCGAGCGATCTCTCTTTTCATTCGGGTCCACCAGAATCTCTGTTTCAGATCTTGGTACATCTTCGTACTACCCGGATGAATAGACAACTGAGAGTCGTGAGCTTCACGAAGAATGGATTCTCGAAGATCGTTGTTTTTCGGCACAACTAGGCGCTTGCCAAACCAAACAACGCCTTGATCATCGATTGAGAAGCATTTAGCAACTCCGCTAGCAATGTTCTCCTTGATCTTGCGAATACCCTTGTCATGCTTTTGAGCAGATTTAATTTGATCTTCAAGAGATGATCGGACTTCAAGGGTATTAAGGAAACCACTTTGGACGACTTCAAGATTAAGCCGTGCAAATTCCTCGTAGAGGGGCGGTTGAGATTCTCGAATCATAAGATTATTGCAGTAAGTCTTCCGGCTAAGTGCATCGGCCACGACATTAGCCTTACCGGGTTGGTAGTGAAGACCCACGTCGTAATCTTTGATCAATTCCAGCCATCTTCGTTGCCTGAGATTCAGGTCGGGCTGGGTGAATAGATACTTCAGACTTTGATGATCGGAATACAGCTCGCAGCGATTACCGATCAGATAATGCCGCCAAATCTTCAGAGCATGAACCACCGCAGCAAGCTCTAGGTCGTGAGTCGGATAGTTGGTTTCATGTGGCCTTAGCTGACGAGAAGCATAAGCTACCACATGCCCTTCTTGCATCAACACACATCCAAGACCTAGGCGAGAAGCATCACAATAGACGTCGAAATTCTTGTGAATGTCCGGAAGGACAAGCACAGGAGCGGAGGTCAATCGGCGCTTTAGCTCTTGGAAGCTTTCTTCGCACCTTTCCGTCCACTCGAACTTCTTTTCTTTCTTGAGAAGCTCGGTCAACGGTTTAGCATGTTTGGAGAAGTTCTCGATAAAACGGCGATAATAGCCGGCTAGACCAAGAAAACTCCGCACTTGCGTGACCGATTTGGGTTGTTCCCAATTGAGAACAGCCTTGACTTTACTAGGATCCACGGCGACACCTTTCGCCGAAAGCACGTGGCCTAGAAAAGCGACTTCTTCGAGCCAAAACTCACATTTGGAGAACTTGGCATAAAGCTGATGTTCACGAAGCTTTCTCAAGACAAGCTTCAAGTGCTCGGCATGGTCTTCTTTTGTCTTGGAGAATACCAGAATATCATCGATGAAGATGATCACAAAGCGATCTAGATATTCCATGAAGATGGAATTCATCAGCCTCATGAAGGTAGCAGGAGCGTTGGTTAACCCAAAAGACATCACGGTGTATTCATACAACCCATAACGAGTCGTAAACGCCGTTTTTGGAATATCTTCGGGTCGGATCTTGATTTGATGGTAGCCCAACCTCAAATCAATCTTGGAAAAGACGGTTGCTCCGGTTAATTGATCGAACAGATCATCAATCCGTGGAAGCGGATATTTGTTTTTGATCGTCACCTCGTTAAGAGGTCGATAGTCAACACACATCCGCAGGCTTTTATCTTTCTTCTCCACGAATAAAGCAGAGCATCCCCAAGGAGAGGAGCTCGGTCGAATGAAGCCTTTTGCTTCTAACTCTTGGAGTTGCTTTCTCATTTCCTCCAATTCATCCTGAGTCATCCGATAAGGGCGACGATAGATAGGAGCGGTTCCGGGAACCAACTCGATAACGAATTCAATATCTCGATCCGGTGGTAAACCTGGAAGCTCGTCGGGGAAGACATCCGGGAAGTCACGGACTACCGGGACCTCTGGAAGATCAGGAAGGGATTTGCCTTCGAGAGCACAGAGCTGAGAGTCGACGAACTTTGGGGTAAACCGAACAGTTTCACCGGAGGGATGCGAAAGAACCACTGTCTTCGTTGCACAATCAATTAGGGCTTGATGTGCCATCAACCAATTCATTCCAAGGATGACATCGATATCCGTAGAGATCAAAGAAATCAAAGTGGCAAAGAACTCCAGATTGCCCACTTTGATGCAAACTCCACGGTATTCTTGGGATGCTCTCATCACGGATCCCGGTGAATGGATAGACAGAGAATTAGGCATCAGCTCGTAAGGGAGGTTGTTTTCCTCAGCAAAACCCTTGGATATAAACGAATGAGAAGCCCCTGAATCAAAAGAACTGATGCTGGAACTGAATTAACAAGGAGCGTACCAATCACGACATCGGTTGCCTCCTGAGCTTCTTCTGCGACCACGTGAGTCACGCGACCGCGATTCACAGACGGATGTTGCGGATTCGCCTTCTTGGCGGGAACATTGCCCCGAGGTTGACCTTGCGCTGGAGCAGGATTCGGTGCAGGATTCTGTCGCTGAGGACACTCACGAGAGAAGTGACCGGGCTGGCCACATTTAAAGCAAGCCCCAAACGGAACTTTTGGAGTAGAATCAGCAAATTGTCCTCCCGTTGGCCTCGGCTGGAAACTGGGAACTGGAGGACGAGGCACAAAACCGGAGGGTCTTGGAGCGGGAGTAGCGCGATTAAATGCACTAGCAGGAACCCAAATACGCCTCTTTTGCGAATTGGAAGAAGAGGGCTTCACTGCATCTCGAGCACGCTTTCTAGATTCTTCAAGAACTAGCTTGCCGTGCTCCATCTTGACAGCTTTATTCATTAAAGCTTGGAAGTTGGCGAAGTCGAAAGGAAGCAGCTCATAACGAAGCTCCGGATTCAAACCTTTGCGGAATTTCTCTTGTCGATCCGCATCGGTGGTAACGTCACGAGGAGCATAACGCGCCAAGTGATTGAAGGAGTGGAGATATTCGGTGACACTCTTCCGCCCCTGAGTCAGATTTCGGAATTCTTCTTTCTTGATGTCCATGACACCTTCGGGGATATGAGTTCCACGGAAGGCGTCGCAGAACTCCTGCCACGTAACCACGTGACCTTTCTCCTGGATGGCGAGGAAATTCTCCCACCATGATGCGGCAGCACCTTCAAGCAGATACGCCGCAAGATCCACGCGATCCGCCGCGGGGATACGCGCGGTCTCCAATTTGCGCTCGATGCTGCGAAGCCAATCATCAGCTTCGATAGGATCTTCTGAACGACTGAATGTCGGAGGCTGCGTTCGAAGAAAATCTGAGATTCCAACTCGAGCTTCGGGTTGGGGAGCAGTATTCCGGACTAGATGCTCCAGAAGGCGAGTCTGGTCCATTCGATTCCGCTCGATCTGCATCAACACCTCTGCCATAGATGGCGGTGGGGGAGGAACATTATTGCGACCAGAGTCACGACCTTGATTACCAGCAGCAGGCTGGCTACCTTCCGGATGTTCGGCCATCTGAATCAAGAAATAGATATGCCACAAAAACATGATCAGATCATAAAGAAACTTGAACGGAATTACTCGAATGAATTTCACGATTTACAAGATGAACAGAATCTGAACATGTCAATGGAGTAATCGGTAGAGTCGGTAATACCCGGGACAAGGTAAGAGGGAAGGTAAGGATTCCCTGCACACGTGAAGTCTAACTTTTGAACGAGGCAAGACAGTAGCAAATTCGTTTTTCAACCAAACGAAAGGGTAAGGAAAAGAACTAGGATCGAAAGAGATAAGGAGAAAACAGAAGCACTACTTATGCTTTTCGCAAATCCTTTTTAAGTTCAAATAGTTTTTACAACTTCTAGACCCAACAACGGCCAAGACAAAGGTTATCCTACAGTCAGCCCTGCTCTGATACCAAAGCTGTCGAACCCCAGAATTCATAACAGAGAGGCTTAAGAGAAACCACCCGCTAAGTCGAAACGTCAACCCCGACCTCAACTCCTGGGTGTCAATTCCAAGAGGAGTGGAGTGATATGGCTCCGAATAGCCCGAGACGTCAACCCCAAAGCTTACTCTGGCAAGCGCACAGAGTAGTAGGGTGATATGGTCTCCTCACTCTGGTCCTACCGAGCCGGAACATCAACCCCGAACTCGTCCCGGCAAATTAATGCACGGCTGGAGTAGGGTGATATAGTTCCCAATCTCTCAGTAGTAGAGTCGCTTCACAGGGGTGATTAAACTTAATGACTCTATGATATAAACCCTAAAGTCCTACCCACAACATGCGCTTCATCACATACACGCACGGCACAAGAGTGGGCGAAAACAACCAGATCTCATAGCAGTGACTCTACGACAGAAACTGCAATATTATAAGTTTGAAACTTAACAACCATATATACACACAGCGGAAGAGTTTATAAGGCTACGAAGCCAAACAGTAGGGCCAAAAGTGGCAACGGAACAAACCAAAATACCAACCCAGGGCAGGATCACTGCCTGGGATTCCCAGCGTCTAGGCGTCGTCGGTATTGATCTCTAAATAGAAACCACCCTCTGAAGGGGTAGCTTCCTCTGCAACAAAACAACAACAATAGCAGGGTGAGTACAAAATTGTACTCCGCAAGACTTACAGTGCGGAAATAATAGTGATTGTGCCAGGTATCAACAAAAGGGTAATTGTGGACTAATTTGCGGAAAGCCGAGTTTACCTTTATCAATACAATAAGTAGATTGAAATTCGACTACTAGAATACCTTTTCAAAGGGGACGAGTCGACACTTCGCGAATATTCCTTACTGCAGATCACCACACCTGTAAAACCCTCGACCCATCCTCAACCACCCTGGGAGGAAGCTGTCGCTACACCATCCTTAGAGTTGGCAAGTTTTAGAATTTGTTGTAGTTGTCTAATTCGATGCAAAATCTTACCAAGTTGTCCATAACCGCGGACACGGCTGTTCAAACAGTTCTAACCCTGCAGGGGTGTACATCTTTACCTACACGTATCGATCGTCTCCTAGTGCCATCGCGATTTACACACTTTCACGAGGTGTGCTGGCGGAGGGTGATCGAACACGACCTTTACAATGCTTTCGACCTAGGTATGAGCCACCCGTACGGGCTAGTCCATGTACATCAGTCCGGCCGTAACTACGACACGGTCCCATACGTTGTAGCAGGTGATACATCCCCGGACTCGAACCGTGTGTAACCCTTACACCTATATTGAGGCACCACACCACATTCCTTTTTCCACGCACCCAATACACGAAAACGGCAAACTATGCGGCTCATAGTCTAAGTCTAGGCAAATTATTCAGTCGTGGGTGGCCCCATAATCCACCCGTGTAGAAGTACGCGAATCTTGGTTCGAAGGGACACCGGAAACCGGTCCTTGCGGGAAAACGAGACAACCCACCATGCTCCCAGCCATGGCCTCTCGTCTAAACCCAGATATGATTAAGCCAATTCATTAGTTATCCCGGTGAACACCCACCTACCACGTAACCCATTCCCAGTGTTGATTCATCTGCTATCCCAGGAATTACGACTTCTACAAGTCTAAGCATGTCTAAGCATAAATAGCATAATAGCATTCGAACAGTGGATACTAGACTACGCTAGATGGGTTAGGTTAGTGGTGGAGCTGTTTAAGCGACAAGGTGAGTCGTATTCATCAGACTAGGGCTTTTCTTAGCGGAAAAATAGCAGTTGAACGCATATGATAATGATTTAAAAACAACTAATACTTTGTAATTAATAGGAGATTTGCAACGTGACCAAAGGGGCTGCTTGCCTGGTTGCTCTGCAACGACACCCTGCTCTTGATCGAGACTCTCACTTTGCGGATCTTCCGGCTCTATCGAGGAAAAACGGAAACACCGGAAACAAGGGCATAATCGTAATTATTAAAATGCACAACATCAGCATGAGATGCAATGTATGCCATGACATAGAGGGTGCAAAAAGAAGACTAATGCAAGTGGAATCAATTTAATCGGAGTTCGGACGCATAAAATGTCGCGATACGAAAATCCTCCGGCTAATCGGAAACCCTAATTTGAGTTTTTAGCAAATTATATTAATCCTAGCATGCAAACATGGATGAACATGATGTTTTCGAATAGATTTCATTTTTCTGAACATTTTGATATATTATTTGCATTTTTCTGACTGAAGATGAATTTTCTATGAATTTTACAAGGTTTAATCCATTTTCACCCTTTGTTTTATTTTTCTCAGTAAAAATAATAATTAACTTATTTCAAATACAACCAGAGGCTGACAGGTGGGCCCTACTGGTCAACTCTAGTCAAACTTTGACTTAGTCAATGACAGGTGGGACCCACTGTCATAGCTTTTCCCTTTTCTTCTATATTTATTTTAATTTTCAGCTTGGTGGGACCTACATGTCATAGAGACAAATTTAAACCAGAGCATTAAATATACTGTTAGGTGATAAATAGCATTATTAATCTGCCAGTTATCATTAATTAACAATGATTAGTTATTAATGATGCTCAAGAGTTAATGACTGTTATTAATCATTGAATTAACCACCGACACATTAATTAGAGTGTTAATTACACTTCATTAACCACTGATGTGAATTAGGGCGTTGCTTATGCCCTAATGACCGAGATACGGTCATTATGGCCGTGCTTATTCGGTCGGAACCGCTCTGGAGCTCGGGTTGGCCGGGCATCAGCGCTACCGGCGGCAGGGAGCAAGCGGCATAGGAGGCGGCGGCCTGGGGAAGGCTTACCGGAGCGGCGAGGAGCTGGGCGAGCGGCGGGAGGAGTGGCTCCGGGGAGGCTCGGCAGGGAGGTGAGGGCTCCGGCGGCAGCTCGAGGTGGGAGCTAGGGTGGCGCGGGGAGAACTTCGGCAGTGGGAGGCTTGGCGGCGGGGAGGGCTCCGGCTGGTGAGCGGCGGGCTCGGTCGGGTGAAGCGGCGACGGTGCCGGAGCTCCGGGCGGAGGCTTCGGTGGCAAGGCGGCCGGGTGAAGGGGCGGATGGAGGGTGGCGGTAGGGGATTGGGTAGCCGGCGGCGAGGTTTGAGGCCCGGGGTGGCTCGGGGAGCACGGCGAGCGGCGGGAAACCGGGCGGAGCCGAGCGGCGCTAGGAGGCTCCGAAGCGGCGGGGGAGAGGGGCCGGCGACGGAGGGAGCTAGGCAGGAGAGCGGCGGTGGGGTGAGATAAGGATGGGGCACCGGGTGGATAGGGATAGAGATGAGGGAGAGAGAGGATAGGGGGCGGTGGGGTGGCTTAACAGAGAAGGAACCCGGGGCGGTTGCGGGCTGGGCCGGGCAAGGCCCGCGCGGCAAGGGGGGGGTTAGAGGGGATTAGGGTTTTCTTTTTAAACTGGTTTTCTGTTTTGATTTCAATTCAAATAATTCCACGGAACTTGACTCCACTGTTATTCCCCAATCCATTCGTTTTAACATTGCATATAGAATCGATTGAAGCTACTTCCTAAGATATTTACTTGAGTAGCTTATTCTCAATGTTTAAAATTCAAAATCTCACTCATTTTCCGATTAGGGTTTTCTAAGGAACTTTCCTTGATAACTCAAAAGTTCAAATTTCTTCTCGATTTTCAGACGATGCAGACATGCCATGATGCACCTTATAAGGTTATTAAGCTAGGGACGTTACAGGAAAGAGGGCATATGATCAAACGTGAAGTAAGTTGGGGCATTTTATCAAGTGGCAAAGTAAGTCAGGGCATTTTATCAAATCCCTCTTTAGCAAACCTGGTGTCAAAGAGGAGGAGGACAAGCCCGCAAAGACGACGACCAGACGAATGGTAATGCATATTTGAAGGATCGGAACTCCATTGATTTCCTTGAAAAAATTAGTTGAGTGATAAATAGCAATTCCTCTTTTATGGGCTACAAAGTAATATTTAGTTTGAGTCTAAATAAATGTATTTGTATCCTTGAAACTTTTTTCCTGTTTCTGGCTTATTTCATTTTCAGAGAACTCTAGCTTATATCTAAAATTAATATACTTTTGTGAATAGGAAAAGAAAATAAAATCTGAGAAGAGAATGGCTTAGGGTCTATTTAACTCACGGGATTCTAGATATAGTATATAGTGAAAATGAATATGGAAAACAGAAGATTAGAAATCACATGAGTTGAGCTCATTTGATTCCGCATGTTGTAAAAAAGATGTTGCATTGGATGTCTAGATTCCTACAAAAATTATTTGATTTTATAGGAATGCTACACTGTTTGTGTCAAATTTGATCAAGTGATTCCCACAAATCAAATACCATTTTTCTTGAAGCGAATAAAACAAACAATCTATGTAAAGAAAATTCATAGAATCGAATCTTCCAAAAATCATTTGAAAGTACATCACATAACCCACTTAAAACAAGATTTTCATGTGGATTTATGTAGGAATACTTCTTACAAAAGACAATCTAATTAAATAAAATTAGCGTGGGAGCTAAGCCTTGTTTCTGTGATAAAAACGAGATGACCCAACACTTATTTTTTTGAATATCATGTTGCTTGCTTTGTTTAGAGGGTAGCTCACATGCTTTTAATCTCCTATCACCCACAGTTGTATCCTGTTTATTGGGAAGATCGCTTAATGGATTGGGGAGGGGACTATGTTCGCATATTTTAGTTGGAGTTGTGGCTATACATTAATCTATTTAACTATAATATTTTGATGTTATCTTTGACAATAAATATTTTATCATATAAATCGGGTGATTTTTAGGTATGACAGTGCTATGGTTTTGACACTATTACAAAAGGTAGAATTTAGGGAGAACATGATCAAGAAGAGCAAACAATTAGATGTTATAGTGATAAAACTATTCTATACTAACACTTACAGGTAATTGGATGATTGCTGATGCACCTCCTTTTATTTTTGCTCATGTTGGATTCAGAAATTAGCCTCGCCGCTCTTTACACTTTCTATAAAACTATATAATAATAAAATCGCTCTAAACTTTGTGTATCCTCTCGAAACAATAAGTCGCATAAAAGAGGTTCTCTTAGGGGCAAATCCGTAAACCTGCATTTCCTTTTACCTCTCGCCTCCACTGCAGAGTGCAGACCCCTCCCAAAACCCTCGCTTGCGATCCCATGCCGCAATAGCCATGAGCGCCGCCAGCTCTGACTCCGCTACCGCCGCCGCCCCCAAGCGCCCGTTCGACCCATCCCTCGCCGATCCATCGCCGCCTGCCAAGCTCCAGCGGTCCTCCCAGCCAGATCGCTCGCCGGTGGAGAGGCCGGAGGGCGCCACCGACGGCGGCGGAGCGGCGGGAGCTGAAAGCGAGACGATGGCGGGCGCTCGTATCCCTCGAGCGCAGCGGTACCTGGTCGCCGTGGAGTACGCCGGCACCCGCTTCTGCGGCTCCCAGCAGCAGCCCGACCAGCGCACCGTCGTCGGCGTCCTCGAGGTGAAATGCTTCTAATCTGAGTCGTGAAATCAGAGCAATAACCTAAATTCAAGCCGTTATAGATTCTAACCAAGAGGTTTAAGGCCTTTGCGGGAGAGATGTCCTTGAGGTTGCCGGGCAAATGCTGTAGGAATAAAGTGAATTCTCGGTCAGGAACGAGTTGGTAGTAAGTGCAGAGGTTGTATTGTGTGTGTTTCAGTGTATATGGTGCTTGAATTTACAGTGGTTTTGATGAGGGTAGAGTTGTGAATCGCGGGGTCTGGTGATTTGGAATAAACTGGTAGGTAAATTACAGGTTGCAAAAAGCTTTTGGTTGTTTGTCGAAACGAGTTTCTGATACACTGATACAGTAGATATGTAGTTGGAACTTCCAATTTTTCTTATGTGATAGTAATTTCATGTAAGGACATAGAAATGTGTGTGTTTCTAGAGGGACACATAACATATTCCAGTGTGAATTTGTCACATTTTGATGGAAAGTTTCTTATGTACATAAGTACTGTATATGTACAGTAGTATTTGATTATATGACTGCCCCTGGGTAAGTTTTTAAATCTCACGTACATTTGAATGCACAAGTCTGGAACTTATAGAGGTAGATTTGGAGACACATGATTTTCAATCTCTTGAGTTTTGAGGTAGCTACCTTTCTGTTTTCTTTTCTGTATTTAGATTGGACGAAGTTGGACGCAGAATATAACAATAGGAAAGCTTCATGACACGTGAACTGCTATTTTTTTCATGTCATATGTTCTTATACCTGAGGACAATTGGCTGATGGTATTTTGAGTCTTGTAATTGGCCTAGGGTTAGTAGACAAGATAGTAAGAAGTCTGTGGGGTGAACAGATCCCAATTGTCGGTGAGTGGTCAGCTTTGTATTTTCAAGTGACAATTGCTGAGGGAAAATATTGTCTGGAATACTCAATTGCAGTGTTGATGCTTTCTTATTTCCTCTTATTTCTGAGGGGTAGTCGAAGTTAAGTTGGGTTGAAGACTACTTGTTTATTTATGGGTTTGAAGCCTTGAATGCTCTATTAGCAGCATGCTCAGAGATTCTGGACCAAACAAAAGATAGGTTCTCCTGGAAAAATGGATATGACAGCCTTGCTCTAAGAGAAGCAAATTTGTTAGGCTTGCCACCATCCACAGTTCATCCTATTCCATTAGAAATAGGGATATATAATTATATATACAAGAGAGTTATGGGCCACATGCCCAAATGGGCTAAACCCATACTAGATGGACCACACGAGCCAAGTCATACTATATATATAAATATATATATATCTCATGCCTAACATTAAAGATATATTAGCAATTAGGATTAGTCCCATTTTGTTTTCCTTTAGTCTTCTATGTCTCACATGTACTCTACTAATTGGCCTTTTGGGCCTACAGTAGCAATGCATCAGTTGTCTTCCCTACACCTCTAAGATGGTATTACAGCTGAGATCCCAAACCCTAACTCTTTCCAGCACCAACCCGCCGCCTCTAGGAGCTGTAACTACCCCGTGCAGTGCCAAGTGGGCTGTCGATATGCTTCTAGTCATGAAGAACAGTTCTCCCTGTCACCATCTGTACCTGCAGATCATATGTTCTGATATTTTCCGCCGGAGACAGGCCTGCCGCCATCATCGGACCTGTGACTCGGTAGCGGTGCCATAGCCAACAGTGGGTTGGTGGTGGCTAGGGTTGGACTTGAGGATCTTAGCTCTGGTACCATGTTAATCGTGCAAAGATTCTACTGCTGCATTACTCTTGGAGACCAAAGGATACATGAGACACATTGGAGACTAAAGCAAACCAATGTAGTGGTATTCCTAATATACCATTAACAGCATGTGCTTTCCACAGGTGTGCTCTACAATTTTATGTAGCAGAACATTTGAGTATAAAACAGCATGTTAGATCATACCATTGAGAAGGGAAATGTCTAGAGACTGTTCCAGCAAAATAAAGGAATTGCTTTTGTGATTTCATGCTTTCTTTTGATGGAGAAGATGGTATAGACAAGAAAATAAAACCAGTAGATGAAATAAGTTCTGGCTAGGTTGTTGTATAAAATGATTGAATTAAGGAGAAAATGGCATAGTATTGTGAAAAAGATAAGAGTATTGTGAAAAATAAGAGGTTTATTTTCTTATCTCGGAGGGACATAAACAATTAAATATAGCTGTATACTTGTATGGGTACGTGCTACCATGCAAATTAAGAAAGAATGTGTGATCCTTACAAAATCTGGTGGCATGTATTTCGAAAAGAAGCTAGTAGGCTGGTAGGGTGGCTCCTAGCAATGAAAATATAAAGGTTAAGTTGTGTTTGTTTAGGTTTAGACTGAATGGTATGGCTGTTGAAAAATGTTTTTTACTTGAAAAGTGAATATTGACTTAGTTGTGATTTAATATGATCTGTGACATAATTAACATTCTCGAATACACTTTGATTACTATTGGAATGACTACCTCTTCCTGCACCACTGCTATAGCCTCTACTTAGCAGCAGTGAATAGATAATAGATGTAGTCGACAACTCATGTTTTTGAATTATTTCAGGAGGCATTTCACAAATTCATTGGACAGCCAGTCTCAATCTTCTGTTCTAGTCGAACGGTAAGAGAAGAACATGCTTTACTGCAAGGTTTTACAATTGTTTTTTCTTCTCTTTTGTTTTTTGCGCAGTCAAATCTGCACATTTTTCTAATAGCAATTAAAGACATTTGTCATCGTATAGAAGTTGCTAACATGCAATTAATAATGCTTTAGTTTATATACCTAGAAACCCTGTCATAGTTGTAGAGTTAATCAGTTACATACAGTGGACCGAGATGATGAACTTAATGTGAATATTGCGTGGCATAGTATATGAGGGGTTATTTGCTATTCTTTAATTCCAGATCTACATTGTGGTGCAGATACAATTATCAGGTATCTAGGTTATTTTCATAAAAATAGAGTTATGGTCTTGTTAGTGGAGAGGCTAGGCTGATTATTTATCAAGTTCAATTCTCAAGCTTTTGCAACTTTCATAAAAAAAAGCTTTTGCAACATGTCGATACTCTTATTTCCTAGAATACTTTTGTCATACCCTGATGGTTACTTCTTCTGTAGATTTCTTTATATGTTCTAAAAGCGGGCTAGGGCACTTCTGGCAGTTTTCACTCTTGTAGCTCTACTGTAGCCCAAATGCTCTCTATCACAGCTACGAGAGCTGTAGCGCTAATAGTGGTCTAATGTAATAGTTTGAGAGGGAAAAACTTCATTAGCACAAAGGCCACAGTGCGGGGACCAAAGCCCCGAGTATTACAAACCTAGACCCCACAAGAAACATCTGGAAATACAGCTGTCCCACGAAAATTGCAAAGAAGCCCCCAAAGCAAGAGAAAATTACAAGAACGTCCTTGGGGATTGCAGCACTGTTCCAGCAAGATGTCGCGGCGACCGGCCGGAGCGGAGGCAGACGAGGACTCGGGCACAACCGGAGAACCTGCAGAAACCACCATAGCACAAAGGCTTGGTCCAAACGCCGCAGAAGACGACCGCCGCGAGAGGCGGTTCTAACTCGTCGCTGAAAGCCCGTCGGCGGGGGCAACGCCCCAATCTCGAGCAGGACGGCAACCACACTCCTTTCGCCAAAGCCTTGCCACAAGCCGGAGACGACGAGACAGCACGCCGGAAGGAAACGGGACAACACATCCAGATGAGAAGAACAACGACCTAGATCCCGCATGTGCTCCTCGCCAGAGGGCAAGAACGCACCGCGGATGAGGGATCCGCCGAACCTCGCCAGCAAAAGGAGGCAGCCATCGGAGGAAGACTCGAAGTCAGTGATGTCGCCGCCGGGGCAGCAACAAAAACGGCCTCCAAGCTCCGCCCCGAAGAGCTCCACTCCGAGATCCTACGAGAACAAAACGAAGGAAACAAAAGAAACAAGAGAAACAACAGAACCACTAGCTCCTCACCGTCACCAACGAGGGCAGCGGTGAGCCGAGGTTGGAGCCGGGCTACCATAGCTCCTGCCGCCGCCGAAGAACCTGGCAAACCGACGGCGAAAAGGAGGGACAAAACAAGGGCGACCAAGGCCCTATGTACAAACCGGTCGGAGGCCGCGTTCCTCTCTCCCTCTCGGCGCCCGCAGGCGACCGGAAGGGGAGAAGAACAACGGCCTCGCCGGGAAGAAGGGGAGGGATTTGGAGTCGCTGCTTTTCCGCCCCTCTGTACTGTAGCAGGAGGAGGGGAAAGTAACTCGTTGATGGCCACAGTCTAATGTAATAGTTTGTGGATAGCGAAATAGCGGATGTGATGCAATATTTTTTACTTATGCCTTTTTTTAGAGAACGTGCAAACAGCATTTGCACATTTTTTAATTAAGAAGGGTAACAAGAGGTAGGCACAAGTTGCCCTAGCGACCAGGTGCTTACAACTTGTAGAGATGGAGGGAGGGGGAGCTAACCTGGTACTGTTGCGATGGCGGCTCAAAACCGAGAGCTCCCCCTGGGTTCAACCCTAGAGGGTTTCTTCCTGGGCCTAATGGGCCTTTTCTAGAGGGCCGCTAGTACCCAACACTCCCCCACAAGATGGGTGATAAATATCGATCATTCCCATCTTGACACATGCTTGATTGCACTCTTTGGTTCCCAAATCTTTAGTAAGACAATCTGCAAGTTGCTGTCCGGAACTCACATGTTCCAGCTTGATAATTCTAGCATCTAATTTTTCCTTGATAAAGAACCTATCAATTTCGATGTGCTTGGTTCTGTCATGCTGAACTGGATTGTTTGCAATACTATAGCTGACTTGTTATCGCACCACACATTCAAGCACTCATTCTTCTGAATCTTCAGTTCACTCAACAGGTTCTTCACCCACAACATTTCGCTTAGCCCTTGTGACATAGCTCTATATTCAGCTTCTGCAGTTGATCTGGACACTACTGATTGCTTCTTGCTCCTCCATGACACTAGATTGCCACCAACAAAAACACAATAGCCTGATGTTGATCTCCGATCATCTAGACAGTTTGCCCAGTCTGCATCACTATAGCCATCTACGTCAAGGTGTCCATTGCTCTTGAACATGAGTCCTTTTCCTGGCGTTCCCTTCAAGTATCTCAAGATTCTATGAACAGCCTCCATATGTCCACTTCTAGGATCATGCATGTATCTACTCACAACACTTACTGAATAGGCTATATTAGGCCTGGTATGACATAGGTACAACAACCTCCCAACCAATTTCTGATATGCCTCCTTGGCTACTGGTTCACCACACTGAGCTTCAACTTTATGATTCTGATCGATGGGTGTTGAGGCTGCCTTGCATCCTATCATACCCATATCACTTAGAAGATCTAGGGTGTACTTCCTTTGTGATAGAGCTATACTCCTTTTGGATCTGGCCACCTCTATACCAAGAAAGTACTTGAGTCGGCCAAGATCCTTGACTTCAAATGCCTCACCCAATTTCTTCTTCAGCCTCGCTATCTCCACTCCATCATCACCAGTGATTATTATATTATCCACATAGACTGCAAGAATTGTAATCTTCTGCTTAGAGTGCCTATAGAACACAGTGTGATCACCATTGCATTGCCCATAACCCATGTCACACACAGCACGCCTAAATCTGTCAAACCAAGCCCTAGGAGACTGTTTCAGGCCATAAAAAGACTTTCTCAGTTTGCATACTTTGCCTTTGACTTCAGACTCACTGAGTCCCGGTGGGACCTCCATATACACCCTCCTGTAAGTCCCCATGTAAGAATGCATTCTTGACATCTAGTTGATGTAATGGCCACCCAAAGTTGGCGGCACAGGACACCAGAATCCTCACTTTGTTCATTTTCGCCACAGGCGCAAAGGTTTCATCATAGTCGATGCCATATGTCTGACTGTATCCCCTAGCTACAAGTCTTGCCTTGTATCTCTCAATTTTTCCATCTGGATTCTGCTTGACTGTGTAGACCCATTTACAACCCACTGCCTTCTTTCCGGCTGGAAGAGCTGTCAACTCCCAAGTTCTATTTTTCCTCAGTGCCTCTAGTTCCTCTCTCATCGCGGTGCACCACTTGGGGTCTTGCCGTGCTACTCTCCAATCAGTTGGGATAGACACTAGCTGAAGAGAAGCAACAAACGCACGGTAGGAAGGTGATAGAGCCTTATAGGACACATAATTGCCGATGTCATGAGTGTCAAACCCATACCTCTGTAGCGATCTACCAGCAGCTGCTCTAGTCCCTTTTCTGAGTGCAATTGGCAGATCTACAGTTCCCTCTGAACTAACTGATCCACCTTCAGCCTGACTTTTTCCAGATGAATTAGAGTCATCTTCCTGTTGCTCCCCCTACTCCCCCTGAACTGGATTCTGCTGTCCCTCATCCTGCTGTTCATTAATTTCCTGCCTTCTGCCATAAACACGTGGAGGATCGCGCCACCTTTCCTGCTGTTGCTCTCCTGCTCCTGCAGTACTGTGTTGTTCTCTTACTGTGCCAGTATTCTGCACCACCACTGGGATAACACCCATCAGAGGCTGTTGATGCTGCTGCCCTTGTACATTAGTACCAATATCACTACCACCACAGGCATCCTCCCCCTCTGGACCAACGGCAGGATGGTCCAGATCCGTGAACAGCAGGCTTAGATCAGTCTTCTCTCCATAATACGGTTCAGACTCCCGAAATGTAACATCCATGCTCACAAAGGTCCTGCGTTCCACAGGACTCCAACACTTATACTCTTGTTGACCCGAGGGATATCCAATGAATATACATTTGACAGCACGAGGGTCCAACTTGTTCACTGATGGCCTGTGATCATGAACAAAAGCTGTGCAGCCAAATAATTTTGGAGGCACGACAGATTTGTTTTCACCTAGTAGCAACTCACACGGAGATTTCATACCTGTGATTCTGGATGGCGTGTGATTGATGAGATAGGTGGCAGTCAACACAGTCTCACTCCATAGAAATTTGGGCACATTCATAGTGAACATCATTGATCGGGCAACCTCCAGTATATGCCGATTCTTCCTCTCGGCTACCCCATTCTGGGGGGGTGTGTCTGGACATGAAGTTTGATGAAGAATTCCCTGTTCAGATAAGAAATCACCAAACACTTGTTAACATACTCAGTACCATTATCAGACCGAATCATCTTGATTTGGACATTGAACTGATTTTTCACAACAGCAGAGAACAACTTAAAACACTGAAACACTTCATCTTTGTGACGCATGAGATAGACCCAAGTCATACGGGAATAGCAATCGATAAAGGTCACAAAGTACTTCATACCACTTACTGACACAACTGGACATGTCCATACATCAGAGTGCACTAGCATAAATGGAGCTATACTTTTGAGCCCCTTACTCACATAGGAGGTTCTGGTGTGCTTGGCATACTCACGAGCATCACACTTCAACTTACTTCGGTCTACACCGTCCATTACATCAGGAAATATACGATACATCTTATCAAATGACACATGTCCCATCCGACAGTGATGGATCATCGCCATGGCCTCCTTGTCTCCAGAACTGGCTACAAGCACAGTATCCTCCGCCGAGACAGGTACAACCACGGTCCATGTACCATAGCCTCCTACGCCTGGTCCCCGTCCCAATCCTCCTGCCAGTCTGCCTCTCCTGAATCAAACACATACCTTTGTCAAGAATAACCCGACAGTCTTGCTGATCAATTAAAGCACTTAGAGAGACTAAATTCATAGGAAATACAGGAACATGTAAAACAGAGGACAGCTTAATTGTGGATGTACAGTTTACTGTCCCAACCCCTTTGATAGGCTGTGCAGTGTCATCGGCTGTACAAATAGTCTCCTGATGTGAAAGAGGGTATTGGGTATATGATTCAAACTCCCTCATATTTCCAGCAACATGTTTCGAAGCCCCTGAATCTAGTACCCATTCGGAATCTATCATGTGTGTTACAACAGATATGGCTGCAAGATTACCTTCATCAGTGTAGACTAAGTGAGCTAGGTGCCCAAAGTTCTTAGCCCCCTGTTCAGCAGAACTTGCCGCTGCACTTGTACCTGCCCTACCATCACTCCCAGCAGCCAAGTGAGCTTGATGAGGGGGGATCCACTACTGCGTGCATGGTACGAAGGTTCATTGCCATGACCCCTGTCTCCCCTGTAGCTACCTCCACTGTAACCTCTGCCTCCCCCTCTTCTAGGAGCTGTGCAATTGCGCTTAAGATGCCCTGGTTTGCCACAATTGCAACATTCTCTGGTTTCCCTCCACACTCTCTGGATTCATTACTACTACCCTTTGAGAGCTGCAAACGTACCTCTTCCTGAGACATTGCAGCGATTGCCTCATCAAGGGAGCAGAGCACAGGCTGGTGAAGTAATGTGGCTTTCCTGCTTTCAAAAGATGGGTTTAAGCCCTTCAGGTACTGCATCACACGCCGGCGTCCAATCCATGCTTTTGCAATCGCCAAGGATTCCGTGTGTGTCAGCTGAAGGGGATCACATTGATCTAAGTCTGCCCAAAGTTGCTGCAGCTCAGCAACATAGGCTAGCACACTCCTATCCCCCTGACGGACATCATGCACCTTGCTCTCAATCTGAGCCATCAGCATCAGATTTCCCTTCCCAGAGTACCTCTTTGACAGCAAGCCCCATACCGCAGCAGCATTGGGAAGTGCCTCAACTGATGTTGCAATATCTGGAGCCAAAGAGTTCAACATCCATGCAAAGATCAGAGAATCGGTGGCACTCCACTTCTGCCAATCTGCACCATTCATGTCAGCCGGTTCAACAACCTCTCCCAGAACATGTCCTGTTAGTCCCTTTGTCTTTAGAATGAGCAACACTCGCCTGGACCAGCTCAGATAGTTGCTCACCCCCTCCAGCTTGACAAGAATAGGCATGAGCTCTAGTTTCTGGACTGTCTCTGACTGTGGAACAATGGCACCAGAAGAGGATGAGTTTCCGCATTCTTGGCGGTGAGAAGCTGGGCAAGCTTCTCTAAGGCTGCGGCCAACTCGGTCTCCATTTCAATAGCACCTCCTTCTGCTGACTTCGTACACCCGCTCGTCAACCCTGCTCAGCCCCGCACGGACCTGCGCCTCGAGCTCCGGTTGCTGCTGCCACCCTGCTCTGCCACTGCCACTTGAGCCTTGTCCCTGCCGCCTCACTAACGTGCCTTGTCACCTGCCGCTGCCGCACGTCGGTCACCAGGCCGAGAATGGCTGAATCAGGATGCTCGAGCTTCCACGCCCGTGAGCCCACGCCCAAGCCCTGCTCCCTCCGCTTTCCGCGCGACCCGACGCCCGAGCCCTGCTCCCTCCGCGCCCGAGCCCACCGCACCCGAGCTCTGCTCTGCCTCCGCTTCCCGCGCGGCGCCTCACCGCTGCCTCCTGCAGCTGCTGCAGCGCGCGCGCGCGCCTCCCTTCGCCTCGCCTTCCTCCCGCGATCGCGCCGCCTCCTCCCAGCGCGCTGTGCCTCCGCCGCCGGTCAGCACCACGCCGCCCTGGGCTCTGATACCATGTAGAGATGGAGGGAGGGGGAGCTAACCTGGTACTGTTGCGATGGCGGCTCAAAACCGGGAGCTCCCCTTGGGTTCAACCCTAGAGGGTTTCTTCCTGGGCCTAATGGGCCTTTTCTAGAGGGCCGCTAGTACCCAACACAACTCACACGCAAAAAACAGACAACACACTATGTAAAGCTAGACTGCCCCTCATGGTGGTTCACACAACCGGTAATTGTAAGCTTGACGCCACCGCTCCGCCTCCACCTTGATGCCATCCGCTACTGCTAGGAGGTCACGACTTTCCCTCGGAACACCCTGCAATTTCGCTCCCGCCAAGCTGACCAGACGTGGAGGATGACAATGGAGTCGAAATCTTTTCTATCCCTCTTTGTAACCCTCTTGTGCGTGTCCAACCACCACTCCTCCAGTGAGTCGTCTGCTGTTGCGATAGAGCAGGTGTGACCCTCCCAAAGGAGGATGAGTAGACAAAGCTGCCTTGTCCAAGGGTAGCGCATGAAGAGGTGCTTGGCTGACTTTGTCTCCTGCGAACAGAGCGGTCATGAACCATGGCTAGGAAGGTTGTGGCGCTCTAGGTGATCGGCGGTCTAGCAACGGTGTTGGAGAGCCAACTAGAGGAAGAAGCGACACTTTAATGGAGCTCGGGCTTTCCAAAGGATTTTATGGCATGGGAATCCAGTACGCCCAAGCGACACTTCAATGGCATGGGAACATTTATACCTCTTATTTATGCCTTCGGACAATTATTTGGAATGCTAGTGGTATATTGGGTATTTAGTGATTAAAATTAGCATTGTAGACAAGGAATTAAAAGAATGATGTCTCATATGTTCATTTCCAAATTTGAATTTGGAAATATTAAAAATATGCAATCATGCTGTTTAACTAAAGAATTTCATTTAATAATCTGTAAAATTATAACCTGATCTGAAGAACATCAGGTTAAATAATATATATTCCAATTCCATTTTAAGTTTTATAGACTTCACATTTATATTCAATGCTTCAATATAAATCGACTATAGAATTCAAAGTTCAATAATATTTTTATGCAATTTTAGTTTGAGTGAACATGTCATGAATGTGTTGTAAATTTTGTTTTTTCAGTTGCATGATGTACACTTCGTTTGTTTAAGTTAGATATATTCATGTGTATTTTATATAACATGGAAATGAATAGAATTAGCATATTTTCAAAATGGCGGCAGATCCGCAATGTAGAATTAGCATATTTTCAAAATGGCGGCAGATCCGCAATGTGTTATAGCCTCTGTGCTAGCTTCTGCTATTTGTTATAGCTACTGCATCACCATGATGCCACGATGATTGTGATTTACAACATTATTTTATATCTAGTGAATGATTTATCTTCTGGTCCAGGATGCAGGTGTTCATGCTTTGTCAAATGTTTGCCATGTTGATGTGGAGCGGATAAGTAAAAGAAAGCCTGGTGAAGTGGTCTGTATGCATAAATATTCTCCCTAACTGGGATTCCCAGGCTTTGTCTGCATCCATTGTCACTCAAACCTTATTTGGCCCACTGCATGTTAAATTAGGTCCTTCATGGGTGAAGTGATGTCAGATTTAGAATCTCAGTGAATACTCCCTAAAACAATTGTATGTGTTTTAGAACATCTATACCTCTTATAACTTCTGTTTGTTGGTGCGCTTTTCCCCAATTGCAGTTGCCACCTCACGAGCCAGGAGTTGTAAAACGCGCGGTGAACCATTTTCTACATGTATGTTTTTGACCAAATTGAGCTATAGTTCTGTTCACCCAGCTGATTCGCTATGCAACTTTTTAATCTAAAAGCTAATTATACAGTACATTCATTCTTTGTTATGTTGAAGATTTGCTTTTCATTTGGCTGGGCTGGTCCTTAGTATTTAATTGAATGAGCATGCATTCGCAGATTCGCTTACTTAATACACTTAATGATTCATGTACTCCAGATTTTGTTATTAACTAGTCCCTTGCTGTAGATATTTATTCGTATTCCACGTTTTCCGTGCAGAAGAATGAAGGTGACATAATGGTGACCGATGTTCGTTGTGTTGCACCAGACTTCCATGCTAGATACAAAGCTCTAGAGCGCATGTAGGTAGCAAAATACACAATACAATATGAGAGTTTTGCATTCTCATAATTGATCTTATCACTATACTTATTCCATTCTTGTGTCCAAATTATTTAATAAAGGGGTAGTAAGTAGTAACTCTGAGAACAATCACGTGCTAGTTTTTTTTAAATGTGAGCAATTGAAGCTTGCTTATAAATAACTCCATTTATGCTTTTGTAATAATGAAGATGCTTATTGTTTTACTGATTTTGTTGTAGATACCACTATCGTTTACTTTCTGGGCCTGAGCGACAATCAGTCTTTGAGAAGAACTTGGCTTGGCACATACCGGAGGATCTAAATATACAGGCTATGAAGGTGAAATCTCCATCTATACTTAATTTTTTGCTGATGCAATGTTATGATGCTGGGTTTACTGATGTTGGTTTTTGTTCAGAAAGCATGCAATATACTTGTCGGGAATCATGATTTTAGTTCATTTCGAGCAGCTGGATGTCAGGTGGTGTCTTGCTTCTTAACTGCTGTCTCTCAGTTGCACAGAGTTCATAAAGAAATGCTAGTGCAGAAAAGCACAGTGTTTCTTGGATTTAAACATCCAATGTGTTTATATGGAAGGATTATTGTTACAGGCGAAATCTCCAGTGAGAACTTTGGATGAGCTTACTATTACAGAAGTATTTCCTTTCATGTTTTTTCCTTCAAGCTTAGAGCGATCAGAGATGGAATCATCAGATGGGTCTCTTGTTTATTCGATGACATCACCCATGGCATCTTCCGGAGAAGGATCTGGTGCTTCTAGTACTACCAGTGGGAAATCAGTATCCGAGAATGGACAAGAATTTGGAAAGAGATCAAGGCACCGCTGCTTTGTTGTTACTGCAAGGGCACAGTCTTTTCTTTACCACCAGGTTAATTCATCTTCCTTGAAGAGTAATTTCAGAGCCTAGGGTCCATATGCCTGGTTAATTGCTGGCCTTACTAGTTCTTCTTTTGTGGAAAATTTACTATGGTTGCCATTGATAGATTAGAGAGTTACTCTAGAAGTGTTATCTTCTTGATTTTCAGAGTGGTAATTAAGAAAATTTTAGTTTGATTTGTGCCAATGTGTATTAGAATATAATCACTTATGTTCTGAAGCAGAGGTGTGATGCTGGTTAGTTTTGTTCATAAGCATTGAAAAATGCTTTGATGCCAGTTGTACCATTAAGCATTAGCAACTTCCACTCTATTCTATAATGGCAAAACTGCGCTCTAAGACATTGCATAAAGAAAACAACAAAACTGTGGCGTTAGCCGAAGGACACCTGGGAATCGATAATTCACTTATCTCGATATCATATGTAGATAAATGGATTTGAGGAATACCATGATTGATGTGTAAGGAAATTTTTTTCTTAGGGAACAGGGAAATGTTATTACTAGAGAACTTCATATCTGTCATGGTTGCCGTTACTTGATTATTAGATCTTGCTGCAATATGAGGACTGGAAGATGCACATTCGGTCCTATTTTTTGCCATTTGATATGTTCACTGATTTCTTTCCAATGCAGGTAAGATTGATGGTTGGTCTTCTGAAATCTGTTGGGATTGGAGATCTAACAACTGCAGATGGTCTGTCTTGTTTTCCCTCTCTAACGTTCACTGAATACCTTTTGCCTTTTGATTCATGGACAATGAATTGAAGTGAATGTTTATTGTCTACCTTTGATGCAGTTGAGAGAATTCTGGATGCAAAGACAGTGACTGCTGCACCTCCTATGGCACCCGCTTGTGGGCTTTACCTTGCCAATGTGAAATATGACCTGAGTGTTTGAAGACTGATTTTGTCAAACAATTAATGTCTCTGGAGCTTCAAGTTTTGTTATCTGTTGGCTTTCATAGGTATGTCTAAATCCAGCTTTTGTGACTTGTACTGTTGTACACCTGCATGATTCCAACTTCCAAACCATCCTAGTTGGTGAAATAATAAGACACCCAAATGTGACTCTCATGTACTGTTAAGAGTTTCATCAACAGTTATGTACTGTACATTTTACTGTCCAGTCTGATCAATAATTCTATGCTGTCACACCAATTCGGTATTACATGATTCATGTATTGAAGCTTGTACGGGGATTGGTAATTTGAAAATTTGAATTTTCTCAGCAAACAAATTGTTTACACTAATTTAGTTAGGTCAGATCTTCAGTCTATCAAACAGAGGGTCACCTGGCAGTAATATTTTCTTTTGGTAATTTATCATATTACTTGCAAAATTTGATTTCTTCCTGACACTATCTGGTTCTTGAAATCTAAGTGATCAAAATATGCAGTTGTTATTATAGTTGCTTGTGACTGTCAATTTTTACAAGTAGATTTATATTCCTTAACTAATTACATCGAGGCCTTTCTTCTAGAAAGGAATTGGAATTTTTTTTCCAGTTCTCTTGTGTTAAGCTGCATATGAAAATTCATATGTTTGCTTCCTCTCTCTCAGGAACAGTTTTTTGGATCAGTGGATAAACAAGGAGTTGAAAAGGACCTAAATCGGAAAGGAACCTGCTTTCTCATCCCTAGTTTAGAACTCTGTGTTTCGTATAATATACTTTTGTGAAATTGATGCAAGGATCTGGATATCTTATTCTCGTCAGTTCCTACTATGTATTCAAATGATCAGATTGTTAGCCCGCAATAGAGGGTTGAATGCTTATTGTATGAGAAACTTCGAGATCTTAACACAACTTAAAAATTATGTATTAATAATTCTTTGGCATGTGTTCTATTTGTAAATTCCATGACGATGAGAGGGGAAGCTTACCCTTTCTTTGGATTATGTCTCTTATTGTTATCATCTCCATTTCACAAAGGATACATGGACGGCATTGCAGTACGTGAACATTTAGATACGTATTTTTCTTTTCAGCTCATCATTCGTTCTAAAATGCTTTTTAGTACAGATCTCCATTATTCGTTTGCTCTTTTGATCACTTTGCTTTATCTCATATGCTTCACAAAAGTATGAAACGATTGCACATTTGCACTCGTCATTCCTGTGCATCTTTTGCATCTTGATCTGATGTAATGCGTGGAAGAAGCTGTGATCTGTGTATGAAACGATTGCACATTTGCACTCGTCATTCCTGTGCATCTTTTGCAACTTGATCTGATGTAATGCGTGGAAGAAGCTGTGATCTGTGGACCTTTGTGCCTAAAGAAGTTTGCCCTGGAAAGAATCCCATGGAGGTGAGTCAAGCTGCCCATGAGCAGTTGTGAAATCCAAGCCTCGCTTTGGGGAGACGACGGTACGGTGTAAATCATGCAGATGGTGAAGCTAGTAAGGTATGCGCCGACGACCAGCTCTGCCATAATTCCTAGCTACGCTTGGGTTCCTTGCTGTCTTTACAATCTTATTCAAATGACGCAATGACGAGTTGGTGACAGCATTATCTTCTTCCTTCAGGCAGGTATGCATCAGCCATCGGGTGCTCTAACTACTTGTGTTTGCGGACAATAAGATAACTGTTTTAGGCCAGGCAAGCTGCAGTAGCCCAAGATATCAAGTCTGCAAAATTGTTGACCGTTCGCACGGTTTCCATTGGATGGCTCGTTGCACTCTATGGTCCTGGTGCGTTGGTTGCTCAACAATTTGCATTGGCTGGCTGAGGACTGATTAGACAAAGTTGGTTAGTTGGGGTGCTCAAATCAACAAAACAATAGTAGCAGGGGCTCGATCGAACAAAATGGAACAGTTAATGGCTTATTGTGCATTTTTGACTTTTCTTAACCTAGTCCTCATCTTATGCCAACACACTTAAAGACGGAATCCGAAGATGTTACTTCCTCTAAACCAAGATTTAGGTAGAAAGTCAAATACTTTTTAAGTTTAATCATCTATATTGAAATAATTATCAACATCAACAAGACATTTCTAGATGTACCGTAAAATGTACGTTCATATAATAATTATCTTTATTTGAAGCAGCTTATATAGGGTGTGTTTGGTTTTAGCCCAAGTCTACCTTATAAAAAATTTGGCTAGCCAAAATTTTGGCCAAGGTTTTGCTTACCCATGATTTGGCTAATGTTAGCAAGAAAAATAAACTAGAATTGACAAGGGGGTATTGGCATGCCAAAAAATTGGTAATCATCTAAACAATGACCAAATTTTTTATCATGACTAAAAAATTGGTGTGGTAGATTTTAGTCACCAACTAAACATACCCATAAAACAAAAAGATGATAAAAATATCACTTTAGAGAACGTGTACATAATTAAAACTACTTATATGTTAAATCAAAGTAGTACTATCCAGCGTGAACACACCAATAAATCATGTACTGATACACAACAAGATCGCCTTCGGAGATGAGCACATACATGCACGAATTGCCCCAATCTCATCCAAGGAGCCAGCCAACCCCCAAGTTGGCAGTGCCTCGACGCCTGTGCACAGCACACACCAAGTGGCCAGTAAGACAATCACGACAAGACGTTGTGCACTCTAATCAAAAGAGATACGGATTAAAGAAGCACGAATCTTCAGATCGTAGTGGATCACAGTGGACCGAACGGTCTCCCAATTGGCGCATGCCCGGGGCCCCATCCCTGAAAGCGCCTACCAGCAAAGTACGCTTTCCCTGCAAAGTCTCACATAGTATAAATAAATATTCCATGCAAAGCATTAAAAGAAAGTGCAAAAGAGAGCTTAAGAAAAGAAGAAACAGAGACTTGACTCCTGGACGATGAAGTTATCATCTCAGAGAAAGAAGAATGATATTGAAACTGGACCACATTTTTCAGTGTCAAGTCCACAATTACTGAACTTTTTTTCTGGGTCCAAAGTTTTATGAGTGTTTTAGCAAAGTGATGATGGTTTATGTGTATAGTTAGTAATTTGTGGATCAGTAATAGGGATTACGGATTGGCTCAAGAACATATGGCAGTGGGTGAGCTCACAGAAAGGGGTGTTTGCCCCAGTATAGGTGTCCAACGCGGACTGCACCGAGTCAAGCATCTCGTTTCAGCCGTGGCTGATGTCCTTGTAGCCATCGTTAGGGCTGGCTTGAGCTGTGTAACATTTTCCTTGCAAGGTACATGTGCACAACGGTGGAAATCGGTAGAAGATAATCTATACTATACGGTATTATTCGTATCTAAAAACTGTGAATGCGGCACGCAAAATTATAATCCAAATAAAAAATGGATACAAGTATGGATATTATCTAGATTATTTTTTTGCCTACAAACACAGATGTGGTGCTATAAATTGCGTCTAATATGGATATGAATGCGGATATCTAGATTTTGAGTGGAATTTTATCGGTCCTCTGAATTGGCCAAACTAAATATACATTTTGATTGTCTCGATTTGGCTATGAACACAGATGTGGTGCTGTAAATTGCGTCTAATATGGATATGAATGCGGATAATCTAGATTTTGAGTGAAATTTTATCGGTCCTCTGAATTGGGCAAACTAAATATACGTTTTGATTGTCTCGTTAGGCAGACGTTGAGGTGACATCCAATTTACATTTGATGAGTTTCATTTTGGTGCCCTTTCAAAGGAATTTATAGAATATTCACATTCAACCGGATTGAGTAGATATTTAGGTGCATTTGTATTTATATTCGTGTCGTAGTAATGAGACTAAACATTGAACTTGTGGCACCTCCTTACAGTTATGCGTACCTACGTGACATGCGCGGGAAACATGAGGGTGAAGACACGCATTCATGTATGTCTTCAGCTCGACGCGAAGATCTCCGTAATGGCTAAGGACCACGAATAGAGGGGATGTGGAGCAAGTCTTTATTTTAGAATTGGGTCTTTGATTGGAGGGGGTCTCCTCTATTTATAGGAAAAAGTGAAGGGGTACAGGAATTTACAATTTCATCCTCAGGCACATTACTACTCTGCCCCTACATGCACTAATGCCTTGGGTCATGTTGGTCTTTTCCTCCTGCGATATCCCGTGAATCCTCGGTGGGTCCCTCTTAGCATATAGCCTCCTGTTGATCTTCCCCTTGATGTAGGTCTAGAGGCTTGCTGATTTCCCTAGGTCCAAGAAGCTGTCGAATCCAAGTAGCGTAGGGACCCCTTCCCCAATAGTAGCCCCTCTTTGGTGCGAATGGTCAGGAAATGTCCGTCTGGGTCGGCGCACCGATCCTAGAGGGGTCAGCGTGCTGACCTGACCGATGAACCTTGGGTTGTTGTGATGTGCTCGAAGTTGCGGGATTTGAACGCCGGAAGTCTCGTGTCCAGCCTGTAGTGACTTCACAGAATTCAGGAAAATTTCACCCATCTCACAACCTCTTTTTTTTCTTCTCCTTATCTTTTTCTCCTACTTTTTTCTTCTTCTTTTTTTCTCTTTTTTTGCTGCAGCCTCCCTTCGAGCCCCTCCTAGGCTTGCTGCCGCTGCTAGGGTTTCCACACCTGGGGTTTTTTTAAACCCCCCACACCCCCACCTCCGCCACACACATTCTCTCGTCTGCTTTTTTCTCATGGTGCCACCACCGCTCTTCGTCTCCCTTCTCGTCTTTTGAATCGGCGAGTTCCTCCATTCCTCATCACCTAGTGGAGTAGTAGCGGGGCGGCGCGGTTGAGCGGCAGGATTAGCGGGGAGGTGCGGTCAAGCGGTGGTACCCGTGGTAGGGTGGTTTAGCGGCGACGGCAGCCACGGGCTAGGGTGACTCACAATGGAGGGGCACAGGTGAGTAGTGTCGTGGGGCCAGCGCACGAGCTTCTGCGCGATAGCCGCGGGCCTCTGTGGAGCAACGGTAGGGCAACACAGACCTTGCAGGGTAGCAGCGCCCTAGGTCGGCTCGTGGCGGAGTGGCACTTTGGTGCCAGCGAGTGTGAGCTTGTGAGCGACGGCTACAAACCTATCATGATTGTTATTGTATTTTGTCGTATAAGGCAATTATTTATGTAGAAAATGAACTAGGACTGTATGTATGCGTATGTATTTTTGCCGATCATGCTCGCGTACTCTTGATGATTTACTGTCACGCGATGCTCCTTTTTTTTCTGCGTTGTCGATTATGTCGATAGTCGTGTTAGGGTATTTGTGAGAACCCGAGAGTAAACTCCCAGACCCTCCCTATGTATCTCATCATCAGTCCAGGATCAAGCTGATGAACACAGCCGAATTGATATTACTGCATACCTCATGAAATTTATTAGGAATAATTAAATAACATTAGCTGCACGCTAAATAAAGTAATTATGACTTATGTCCTTACCATTTAGAAACACGGCAGAAATGATAAAACGTAGATGTCTCTATCTTAGCCACAGGCAATCGATGGAGGCCACGTGACCTAGTCCTCAAGCTTGTCGCCAAACTTACCTCATAGACTTCATCATCCTCGTAGATATCTGAACACATCCAACAACAACATACTTGATGAGTACTTCATTTACCCAGCGTGCCCCCTTTTTAGAGAAACCTACTGCTACATGCAGGCTTAAACAAAGGAAGACTTTATGGCTCTTTTGTATAAACAACATTTTCATAGTTGAAATACTACCATAGTTTCATAAGTAGGTTTTGAGATCAAAACAGTTTTAATAACTAGGGTTTCGTAGTGAAGGTTCCAACAACCAACACTAGCTGAGTAAGGTCAATGCCTTGATCCCGACGATAGGTTCTGGTCACCTATACTCATCCAAGATTTCAAGTAGAGGGAAAAGCATTAGAAGGGAGACATGAGGGAGAATAAGGAAGAGGGAAAAGAAAGGATAGAGAGAAGACAGATTCCTTATTATGAATAGAATGTTACACCGTTCGTGACCATGGACACGGCTAATCGATTAGTTTAACACTCTGCAGAGGCTGTACACTTTACCCACAAGATATAAGATTAACTCGGGGTTTCACACTCTTCCGAGAAATGTGACCGAGCCCTTACAACGAGGCCTTTACAATGTTGTCCCCTAGTTGACACTACCCACCAGGCCAACTCTAGGATAGCTATCACTAGTAGTTGCCTCACCAGGTGGATCCCTGGCTTCGTTCCCCTCCGTAGTGTCACCCTAACTTTCAACAAATTAGTTGGCCAAGTCATGCTCATAATAGACTTGTGGTTGCACTCAGTTCATAATTTCATAAGTTCACAACTTAGTTTCTTATGGTGTAGGCGACGCCAATACCAACCCTTGAAATAACAACACATATTAATTCATCACAACACCACATCAATCCATTTGTCGCCCACACCTTAGTGGTAAGTTTCACCCAGAGTAGATTTTAGACAGAAGTAGAAATAGAGGAGAAAATGCTCAACGAGCCCAACATATCACCAAGTGATAGCCAAAAATAATTCACGATAATACTCATCATCAGATGAGGCAAAAAGGAGTTTTATCTAAACTTTGCAAGCTAAGCATTTCTACTTCTAATAATAATTGAATAACTATTCTAGATAAAACAAGGCATGGCGACATGGGTTTATGGTTCACTTTGGAACTGATGCTAAAGCACTTGTTAAATACAAAACAGCATGCATATTTATAAATGGCACAAAATATAATGATTTTGCAAATAGGGATCAACATGATCAAGAATAAGGGGGCATGTCTTCGTTGATGAGTTGGTATTCTTCTGTAGAAACTTGTCTTTGCCCAACGTTGTTACTTCCTATTCGTCGCAACAGCAATAAAGTACAAAGCAAATGAATATAACTCTAAATTAAATATCAAATGGAAATACCAGAAGAATAGGGCTAGCAAGGTCGGATAGGTGTCAAAGGACAAAGGTGAAGAGATAGGATGAGAGACTATCTAGGTGACTCTTGGACACTGAGACAACGTCTAAGATCATTGAAGCTGATACGGATGATGTGATCTATTGGTCAATAGCATAATACTAGTTGACATATAGGATCCATCGGGATAGGTCTGTAGATAAGACGGATCGAGAGGTTGATCTCAACGAGTGTAATCATGTTTACATTACATCAAGCAATGTGCATGATTGGATAAAGGTATCAAAGGATATAGTATTTGCATGTGAAAGGATTAAGACAGTCCACATGCGGGATAGAGGTAGATATGCAACTGAGAACAGGATATGGTCGACGATGACCAAAACACAACTATATGATCAAACATGGAAACCTATTATACTAGTAAAGCAAGCCTGTTCTATCATACTAGTGGTCAAGTAAAGCTCTGACATGCTAGTTGGCAAGAAATCATAGTTGGTAACATGGCAATATATATTGAAGTAGTGCAGAACATACAACCACACATCAAACAACAAGCTAAATAAACTAGATGTGAAACGGAGATCAAACAATGCATAACATAGAATAATATGTGATTATGCAGTTATAATCCTAAAAGGTAATTATAACCTAATAACATCCATTTATAATGCAAACGGTGATTAAATTATATGGCCAATAACACATGCACCATACATATATACGATCATATGCCACATATATTAACATCAACCTTTTATTCATGCTTCTGTACATACAATGTAGCAACCAATCTATACATACCACACATAATAATAATAATTTAATAAAGATGATTATTAGTAACATATATATTATAATCGGCACCTAAAAGTTAACCTCATATTTGTGACTATATATTACCTTATGAACATGTAACATAAGACAGCAAGCTATACATGCTACTATACGTTGTGATATAATGCACAAAAATACCATATAACCTTATCTAACATAGATATGTACATACAAACATGTAAGATATCTCTGTATATATACCAATATGCTATATGACGTAAGATAACATGTCGTTCTTCATGCAAGTATCGCATATAAAATAATAACCTATGCATACTAGTATGCACACATTATATAGCATTAAATCAACATGTGATAATTTACTAATAATAATTCAGTAAAATAGTATGATTACAACATATATATACATATATTATTCCAACATGATTACAAAAATATTGAGTCTACTTATATATATACATATATATGACTATATGCAACTACATGATTATGCAACATAAAATCATATTGAACATGTACAACTTAATCATGTTTAAACAAACAATTAATTATACACATGAATAAAATAATGTGTTCAACCATTTTATGACAGATTATTATCTAAAACATGGATTAGTCTATGTATATATGCATAAACATATACACACAATTGCATATGCAAACCAAATAAAATGCATCGAACAAATATGAAACATGTGTATGATCTTAACCATATTATACACAGAGGTTAATAATGTGACAAACTATTATGTAACAGTCTTTAAATAAACATGAATTGAACTATAGGTGCGTCTAAGATGTGTAAGAACATATGCACATACCACCATACAATATACATCATGCAACAATCAATATTAAAGATAGACAGAGGCTAAGCATGTGCAGCCCTAACTTGAACTAATAATTAAAATACAAATAGAGGTTACTTAATATGCTAACCAAGTCATATCAAAGTATTATTTAAACATGGGCAATATATACATGACCATATATGCAAACTATATGAAGTGCAATATGTGAATATAAACTATGCGTGTAATCTTAATCATACTATAAACAAAGGTTACCATTATGACTAAATATTTTACAATACCATTAGTTAAAACAGGAAGCATCTATACAAGTAATAACTTTATATTTTGCATAACATCGTGTCATACTTCCATTTAAATCTACACATATATATCTTATCATGTTATCTACACATGGTGACATGGGAATCATAACATGCTTATTAAACAATCATCATCACGTGTGATTAAAGACACTAACATGCTACTAAGCAACCTTATGCCATATACAATAATAATCTTATGCGTGCTACTGGATATACATTATACAAAGATCAACTACCATTAGTAAGATTATGCTTCTAGTATTATAGGTTATTTGCAATATCAGGTTCGGTTATATATTGCATAATATAATATATGTAAACATGCATATGATCATGCAATATGAACCTTATTAAATATGAATAAATTTATCCACAATATAAACAAGATTGAACTAACATGTTGAACTACCTCATGTCGAATAACTATTAAAACTGAATTATATTGTATATGCGTATGTTATATTCAACTATACAAACATGCAACATGTAGCTATATGGATGAATAAACCTAGTATTGAACTAAACATGATTGATCTCATGATGAATTCTATACATGAACATTACATAAATAGAAGCAAGAACTATATAAGAACTAAGCATATAAATATATGAAACTATAGTCTAACATAACATGCAATTTAATTTGGTGATCAAACAATGATGAAAAACATTATAGATGAACATAGGGTGATGTGAGTGGTTTTGGATAAAGATTAATCGTGGAAAATAATGGCATAATGTGCCACAAGATAATAGAAGACTAACTATATGGGTGGTGGCAACGTTCGCAGCACAAAACGGTCGGAACGGGTTATAGACTAGTTCTGGACAGATCGGATGGTTTTGGTTGCTGCGTGATGCTTGTTTAACAAAATCGTGATCCGCCAATTGGGTTAGAAACTAGACACAGAGATATAGAATCTTACCAAAGGGTTTTGGCAAAAATTTACCAAGTCAACGGGAAAAGGTCATACAAGTCAGACATTGTGCAGATTGAATCTGGATGTCCACTGACAACACGTCAGAGATGAGTGGATTCCCGACAAACGGCTACATGGATGAACATGAGATCTTGCAGAGGTGTTTAGAGATACCTAAGGCACAATGTTACCAAAGAGATTGATGATAGACTCACTGGACCAACAGGAAAGCTGGTGATAATGCTGATCTACTGTTTCTGTAATCACGTCTAGACGTGGACAGCAACACGAAGAATGTCGGTTTCCCAGAGATTGGACTACTGGATTGCACTCAAACTTTATGGGGAGGGGGTGATCTTGACAACATTATCCACAATCCCACCTAACGGATCTTCAAAAAGAGGTCCGAGATGACGACGGCGTTGTTCTAATCTAGATGCACATGTAGAAAAACTGGGTGCAATTAGCACATCGGTATTTGGTGATTTCCCGACGATTGCACAATTGGATCTTTACCAAATTTTGCAGAGAGGTGTGGGAGAAGGTTTCCCACAATCCCACCAAAGGGATTTTGCAAAAGATTTCTGAGGCAACGGGAATTGTGAAAATAACAACGGGGTGCGTGCTGTTCAGAAACTGCACGGGAAGAAAAAGTGGGGTGACGGCTGTTTGGGAGGGTTGGAGGCTAGGGTTTTGTGGGAAAAAAGTGTGGGGGTGTGGGGAAAGGTGGGAGAGGGTGGGGAGTATTTATAGGAGGGTGAGGGGAAGAATTTGACTCAGATTTGAGTTGGATAAGAACAACAAATCAATTTTGAATTCGAAACGAACTCTGCAAACTCTGAGAAAACTCCATGGGACATATTCCAAGTTCAAAAACAAACCAAACTCAAGTTGCATTAATTCAAATTAACTGTGGTCCAATTTGTGAAATTCCAATCAATTTCAATTAATGGGAGAATAAACAACGAAGTTTCTGTCTCTGAATTTTGAATAGAAAGATTTTGAAAAGCTCTGAAAATCAGGATGTTACAGTATGCTCTCAGCATTCCTCAAATATTGAGGGAGATACTTCGGCTCAAGGCCAACCGAGCATAGCTGCATATGCTATTTCGCTTTGCACTTTCATTGTTGGGCATGACTGTTTCATGCGAAATGACTTCTTTTTTTTTGAATTTTGACCGTGCCTCCCTGTAGGTGCATAATAGATCGGGCACTAGTTCCACTTTGGCTTTCAACCGGTGTGATTGGCTAGTGTCAGGACATTGGTGGGACAAGCCGGCATGACTATCCTGTTCGCTCAAACCTTCAAATCTTTTCACGGTGCGCGAGTAGCGCGGTAGGCGAGCTGGCGAGACTCCACCCACGGGACACCGTGAGTGACACGCTTGAATGTGAGAGAGACAGCGGGGCTGGCAGACACGACCCCAGCCCCATTTAGAGTGAAATGACCTGGTGTTCCACACCGCTGAAGTGACGGAGCAACAAGCATGATCGAGATGACCCCGAGGTTCCTCGCAAGAGCCGCACCGAGATTGGTTCCAGTGCGATGTGAGTCATCAGCTAGACTGTGAGGTATTGGGGTAGGTACTTTTGAGTGCACGGCACTAGACGCCTGGGCCTCATGCACCAAATAGCTCTAGACAACATGGTGAGGTACTTTTTGGGTGACCGTTGTGACGCAAGTGCTTTGTCATTTCCCCTTCATGGCATGTTTGGTGCCATCACTTTATGAGTTTCTAACGACACGTCGTTGTTGTTTTTTTTCTCTTTTGTTTTTCACACACGATGGAGAAGGGCAAGGCAACTAAGGACGAGGTGTACCTCATGGCTTGACCCATCCACCATCGACAAGGAGCGGATCGATGACCTGGTGCGGGTGGGTAAGATCCCTCCCACTACTGAGGAGAAAAGGAGTTTTCGGGCATGGTTCCCTCGGTGGGTGCACAACGCGCCATGCCCCCTGACGGACATGTTGTAGTATTTGTCATAGTTTGATGCCGGGCTCAGCTTGTTGCGTGTGAGTTCCTCTTCATCTTCTTGAAGTACTTCTGCATGGAGGTCACCAACCTCCACCTGTTGGTGTTGTGAACCTGGCAACCTTTGAGTGGGTGCTGAGGACGATGGAGATGAAGGCCACACTGTGACTCTTCGCTTGGTTCTAAGAGCCTGTGGTGTCCATCATGGTTATCCTGATGACAAAGGGTGACTTCCTCTTGACGTTTGTGGCTGTGTCCTTCAAGAAACGTTTAGCACGGAAAGGTCTCCGCGTTGAGTACCTGGTCCAAGCGGCCAAGGGTTTTGGGGTGATAGCTAGGAAGAGGGCATGGTTCTGCTACCGTGTCAATGATTTGTGGCTCCCTTGCAAGTTTGATGTCTTGGACTTGCACACTAGGGGTTGACCATGGGTCAAGCGTGTAGTGATGCTCATTTTTCTCTGCTGAGGATGAGAACAACTTGTGCCATTATTTGTCATGCTTACTCAACAGAGAGACCTTGCCGCGCCAGATGTTTCTTGAAGGACATGGCCCCAAACGTCGAGAGGAAGTCGCCCTTTGTCACACCCTGTTTTTTTAGCACCCGATTTCTGAAAACCTAAAACCCTAAAACGCGTATACGCGTATATGCGTATATGTGTCAGTCATATTGCATGCTCCTTTGGATTTCAGTTCTTCTCGAAGCATGTCATTTCATGGGGGTACTTGAATTAGGTTGCACCGTCACACAACGGACCCAAGTCGTGACCCCATCATCGCATGTGCATGAAACCCTAATCGGAGCACACACGCATCGTATACGCACGAGCCCTTTTCAAACCCAAACCCTAGCGGCAACTTACCCATTTTTTCTCCCGACTCTCAAAATATGGATCCTAATCTCCCCCATACTCTACCTCCTCCGTGCCGTCGCCTGAAACCCTAAAACCTAATCTGCCGACCTATTTCCAAATAATTCTTTTAACAGGCAGAAACCCTAAAATCCATATCACATGTGTTTTCCTTCACCCAAAAATTCTAGAAAAATTTCATAAACTTTCTAAAACTATTTTTCACCTATTTATAAGAAAACATTTGTGGGTCCAGTTCAAGAATTTTTGATTACATTCAAATTTGAATTTAGGTCACATTTGCACCTTGAACTACAACCCATATATTTAAAGCTCAGAAAAATTCCATAAAATCCCACAATGCTTATCCAAGTACCAATGACTCAATTGTGCAAAAACATGGTTAGGTCCAGTTCAAAATTTTGGCTGAACTCCTGTCGAACACCTTGCTGCATTTTCCCATTTCCTATGAAATCAAGTGCAAACTCCACCCAATTGCCTCCAAACTATCTACCAGGACCCTTGTTACACCCAGGCACCTTTCCCCATTGTCCTTGCTTCTTTAGAGGGCCCTTCTCTGCAGTGTTCGACCCCCATGTCAGCTTCTGCCGACATTGGCAAGGCCATCAACAACCGTGCTCTACACTCTAGATGAAAACCTTTCTTGCAACCGCTCAAACCCTTGTTCCCTAGGCCAGTGGCGCGATGAGACCTCACTTGGTGCACCCGAAGACCTCCTGGCACGCCCATGCCGCTCAGGACGCGTGCTGACATGGTTCTGGACACGCAATGAGCACGCACCAGCGACTTGTCCTGACATCCGTGCGCCAAGCATTGACCCCTAGCTGCCGAAGTCTTCTGCCGTGCGCCACCACAACATTTGCGTCCTCCGCAACCTCGGGACCCCGCGCTTGACCACCGAGGCGACGCAACCATGGGCATGGCGGAGCTCAGCGGACATCAAAGCAGGACCCCGTGTCCGTGCCCATTTAAGGGAGCCAGGGAGCCCGGGAGCTCGGCTTCCCTCACCAATCCCTTCCCATGCCCTGGAACTCAAGTGGCAGCCAAGCCCTTCCTCCAAGCTCCCCATTGCCAACTTCGCTCAAAGCTTTCGCCGCCTCTGAGCTAGCCCTACCAAGCAAGATGGGCAGTAATCGGAGAACGACTCCTCACCCCTAACCTCCCCACCTCAAGCCAATCCGATTTCCCACTTCAAACCTCTCAAATAGCCACCGTGGCCGAAAGCCCCAAAACCCCGCCGGAGATAACCGCCGGCCTTGCTCCACCTTTAGCTGAGGCTCGGTACCGCCCGCGCCGGTCGCTTGGTAAGGCAAGCAGCCACCGACAGATGGGCCATGGGCCCAGTCTGATGAGTGGTGGCGCCTTCCTCCCTTTTCCGCCTACCTGCTTGGAAGGCGCAATTATTTTGTGAGGAAGGCGTAAAGCCCAATCAAGCCGCCGGTTTTTGGTTTTTCAGAACCAATACCCCTCGGTTCAGCCGGTTCGGTGCTTAGACGACCGGTTCTTGGCAAACTTCCAAAATAGAAGTTGCTCCCAAAAATATTTCCCATCTTTTGGTTTAAATAGATCTTCAAAAACTCAAACTTTTACTACTGTGCAGAGAGTAAATTCAAATCTTCTTTTAAAATTCAAACACGTTTGAATTTCCTTTTTAATTTTGTAATCCATTCTGAAATTTCTAACATATTGAAGCTTTAATCTTCTGAACCTTAACATAAAAACTCATATATACATACACTTGTTGCATGACTCAAAACATGAAGGAGGCGTTCGTGGAACCTAAAACCCTAATCTTAAATTTCATGCCTATATATGTTTTCTTTATAGCACCCAAACTTGTTGAACCTCATTAAAAATATTTCTCCAGCACCTTTTACACCACTAAGTCCCTGTACACCTCCTTCACCATATTAAAACTAGGGTTTCTGAGCAAAAGAAGTTCTAAGCATGAAACCCTAATCTAGTTAGTCCCCGCATGAAATATAAAGCAACAAGTTTCCCTCTCCTCTGCATAATCTTGCAAGCATGGCATGTGTTCCACAGTGATTTTTCTTTCTGACACTTCGGTTCGTTTGGCTCTTATCAGCGTTCTTTGAAACGTGTAGTTGACGGTGTGAGGTACGTTCGTCAGGAGGAACCAGAAGCATCCCCGAATCCGGAACAAGACCAGGAACTGCCAGGCAAGCTCTCCACCTTTGATCATGTTGAATCCCAAGTTTACGAAATGATACTTTGTTTACGAAACATGCATGCTATGTTTTACAACCGTTATTTTATGTAGGGTAGTTATAACCTAAGCTTAGCAAACCCTAGTCTGACCCTGAACACTTTGTCACCCTAAGGTCTACGTATTTTGGAAAAGTTACCAGAAATCTACAGTAGAGTATATATGTATGCTTAGCCCCGTAGTAGAAAAAGTAGGTTTTCAAAAAGGGAATGAAATACCACATATTTCGTGTGGTGACAATTTGAAAACGGACCGTCGTGTCCGGAGGTGTATGAAGGTAGTATATCCATAGGTTAGGATATTTTACCACAAAGTGGTTTTGTGAAACCAAAACAAAAATGGAGAAGATTTTGATTCGGGTCGGAAATGAAGGGTGAAAGCAGGAAGCTTGTCAAAATGCGAGGTAATGCCCAGCGTGGTTCTTGCAGCCCATTTACGGGTGAGGTGTGGAGTCCCTCTCCGATCACATAAGGACCGAGCTTAAGTGCCGTTTGGCCAAGTCTTACCGTACGTCCACATGTCCTTTATGGGAATGACTTGATCTAGTACCCGGTCTGAGATTAGCATGAACCCGTAGGCAGGGAGAAGTGTGCAGATGAGGTTGTAGCCTCTGTAGAGAAAAGTTTCCACGGGAAAGCGATGGCTTGTTCGCCACAAAGTTGGAACACTAACCTCCTTGCAAGCGATGATACTGACTCAAGCTAGGTTTGGGACATGTCCTTCTGGCGGGTTCATGACTAGGTTTACTCCGGTGAAGAGTCTCATTGTACTAGCTCTGGTAGTATGCGGTGCACAGTATGCCCAGGGCGACCTACATCGTGTGGATAAAGCCGTACCACCTCTGCAGAGAGTTTAAACTATTCGAATAGCCGTGTCCACGGTCAAGGACGAACTTGGTTAGGCCACACTAAAGTAGACTGACTTTCAAAGTCGAAGATGTGTTATGGGTTTAAGGACGCGATCCGCCGAGTTCGCAGAGTGACATGAAAGTTCCCCGTTGTAGCCGGAGGAATGAAGGAGGGATTTCCCCGTGGAAGCGGGCAAACCCTAGGATTCCCCGTTGTAACGAGCAATCACTATATCTCCGTTGCAGCGGATGAGCATATGACTCCCCGTTGAAGCGGGTGATAACAAGATGCTTCTGTTGTAGCGGAAAGCGCAGATATGATCTTTCCGTTGTAGCGGGAAAGATGACGAGACCAGGTACGCGTCTCGACGCTTCGAATCAATTTACGAAAATGGCTTTTACAATCTATTTACCTATTACAAATGCAAACTTACTTTCTCGCACAATATGAAACCTAGGCTAGAGCCATTTCTTGAAATACCCTTGCATGCATCTATGTCCGTGCCAAAGTTTTCCCCGGTGGAAACTTGCGAGTACATTCAATGTACTCACCTGGCTTGTTGATATGGCCAGAAGGCGAGGAGGAGTACCAGTCCGGCGATAGCGACAGTGATTTCGAGGCGTAGGTTTCAACCCCCAGTCAGTTGCCTGTGGTTTGGCATATTGATGGGTTATCTACCGCGTGTTTATTTTCGCTGCAGTTTGAATTCGGCCAATAGGCCTGGTTTGTATTAAATAAAGACCAATTATGGCTATTTGTGTAATGAACAATGTAACGTGCGGTTATGTTATCAAGTGCTTGTGTGTACTAGCCACTGATTGTGGGACTAGTACATTAATCACAAGGATTTATCCGGCCTCAAATCCGGGTACGCCACACCCTTCGTCATCAGGATCACTGTGGTGGACACCACAGGCTCGTAGAACCGAGTTAAGAGTCGTGGTGTGGCATTCATCTCCATTATCCTCAATGCCGTCTTGAAAGTCGCCAGCTTCACAAACATTGATGGGTGGAGGTCGGTGGCCTCCATGCAGAAGTACTTCAAGAAGTCAAAGAGGAACTCACATGCCAGCAAGCTGAGCTCGGCGTCAAACTATGACAAAGACTACAATGTGTTCGTCGGGGGTCATGGCGCGTTTTGCACCCACCTAGCGAACCAGGTCCGAACACTCCATTTCTCCTTAGTAGCGACAGGGATCTTACCCACTCATACCTGGTCATCGATGTGCTCTCCCTTGCAAGCTTGATGTCCTAGACTTGTGCACTAGGGGTTGACCGTGGGCTAAGCGTGTAGTGCTGCTCATTTTTCTCTGTTGAGGGTGCGAACAAGTTGTGCCATTGTTTGTCGTGCTTTCCTTCAGGACCCTTCGTTAGCTTTTTTTGTCTAACTCGGGTTGTCTTCCTTTGTGGCGTAGGTTGTGCTTGCGGTGGAGTAGGTTGCTTGTGTGTGCGCTGACAAAGGGAAAAATGACGCAGAGGTACTTCTTGACGGGTTGTCGGGAGAACGTGAAGCTCGTTACGAGCCTAGACGCATTTGGGAGGCATGCATATTCTTTATAGACTTTGCTAAAGGCAGAGCGGGCTCAGCAGCGCAAGATCTTTGCTCAGGCATCGATTCTGCGCGTGCTCGTGCGTGAGCTATGTGAGGCTTCCAAGGCCAGGGTTGACCCCTTCCCGGGAGAGGGTGAGGGGGAGACAACCGGTCTACCGCAATGGGCAACGCCAGCTTGCGACACTATATTTCCGTGGTGAGTGTTGGTGTAGCAAGGACTATGTGCTTGCTACTGCTGACCTCGTGCTTTCTTGCATCCGACACATTAAAGTTGGCTCGCCAGGCATTCTTGCACCACTCTGGGGCAGGGATCCTTGCCTCTATGAGCTTTGAGGCTTCTTGGGAGAGGTCAAGACGGACTCTGAGGCTTTCCTCACCGTGAGGGCGGCATACCACAAGATGTACCATGACACCATGGTGGTCACTTGTTGTGTTGCCGCGGCGGGGCTGTGACATCGAGAGTGCAGCTCCTAGGTTTGGCCCTCCTCCTGCGGTGTGAGGTTTCTTGGCTCCGTCTTCTCCTTTTGTTTGTTCAAAATGGTGTAGTGGGTCAGACTTCTTTTGGGCGATTACCTTTCCACCATCCTTCAGGTTTTGCTTAGTGTGAGGAGGCTCGCGGGTTGGGCTCGCAGTGTCGCTTGCATGGGTCCTTGGTCCACTGGACATTGAGCTCTTCTTTTTTTGTTGTGCTAGTGTAGCTGTGCGTTTTGTTTTTGACTTTTATATAGCCTTGGTGATCATTTATGAAGCTTTGGAAAGTTTTTTTCTTCTGCGTCTTGACTCTTGTGCTCAAGATTTTTGGTTGTGGTGCTGCATAATCCACATCTGGTCGGGAGCAGTGTGACTCAGCAATGCGAGGCCCTTGTTGACCTGAGGATGTTTAGAGGCACCGCTGACTTGATGACGCTCGTTTGCAACTTCATGTGCCAGTGTCGTTAGTTTCTTAGTGTGGAGTTACGCACGCAGCTAGTGCGCGGGGTTTTGTGTGTGTACCTAGGTGGTAGAGCCCCTTGTTATACTATGCATGGTACTTGGTACCTTCCCTCACAACAAAAACACTTTGCACCCCCTGGCGTGGCGGGAGGGGGCATGTAGTTGTCTTCTGGCATTGTTCCTTCTTCCTGTATATAATAGTTAGGTAATGATGTGCGAGGGTTCAATGTTTAGCAATGCATAAATTGAGTCCTCGCCCAACAAAAATCACTTAGTGCTCGGTGTGCAAGAAGTGTGCACGTTAGGCTCTAACACTGTGAAAAACTACTTAGCGCTCGGTGTGCGGCAGAGCGCATGTCAATTGTTGGTGAGCTGGGGGGAGGGACACTCATGTGAGGGAGTTATAATGCTCAACTCACGTGGGGGAGGTGATGTGTCCCAACCGATGTGAGGAGGCTTTGCATTCAACTCATGTGGGGTATGGATTACATCCCGGTGCATACGAGGAAGTTGTGGTGCTCAACTCGCGTGGGGGAGATGTTTCTTCCTAGCCGGCGTGAGGAGACGGTGTGCTCTACTCATGCGGGGGAGATATTGCTTCCCAACACACATGAGGAGGTTGGGGTGCTTGACTCGCGTGAGGGAGGTGTCTTCCCAGCCGACATGAGGAGGTGATGTGCTCTACTCATGCATGGGAGATATTGCTCCTTCGCATGCAAGAGGAGTCTGGGGTGCTCAGCTTATGTGGGGAATGTATCGCCTCCCACCTGATAAGGAGCCTTGGTGTTTGTTTGGATGCCCACATGACGAAGGTAAGTAGCATCTTTCCTGTGATGCATGTTTCAACGTCCTTCCTTGCAGTGGTAGTCACATATATATGTATGTATATCATAATGTGGTGTTAGCGTTCGTTATCCATGGCTTGATTGCCTTGGCGCCCTTGGTTGTTACATCCTTGGCCATGATCACGGTTTCGCTCGCCTCCTTGATGGCTTTAGCGTGCATAGTTACAATCATGACCGTGCTTGGTTGCTGTCACCATCGCGCTTGTGGCAGGCGGGTGGCTTCCCGTCATACTCGTCCACCTGGTGTACACCGTGGTAGCGTGGTTGGGGATCTTCATGGGTCGGGTTGAGATGCCTAACCGCCGCTAGTGCCTTGCTTCGTAGTTGAAGTTCCCCTTCCTCTTGAAGCGCATACCTTTCCATGATGGCATACAAGTTTTGTATGGTGGTTGGCGGGCTTTGGTCTTGCTTGGTGCACAAGGCTGGGTTCTAGAAGGATTTTTGCATCAGAGCACACGGTCTTGTCGGATTAGGCACTGCATGTTCGCGAAACGCTTGTGGAAAGCCCGAATGGTGTCGCGCGTTCCTTGAACAATTGCGTAGAGGTTGGTAGCCATCAGCGCCTTAGTTTTAGTTCCTTGGGAATGCTCGTGGAGTAGCTGGTGGAGTTGCCCCTAGGAGTATACCGAAGCGGCTGGCAGTGTGAGGTTCCATGATTATGCTATCCCGGAGAGATTGAGAAGAAGACTCTTAGCCATGATGGCTTTGTTGCCTCCCTCCGCGAACACGGTGGCCTTGTACCTATGGGTAAACTCGATCAGGTCAGTGTCTCTTGCATAGCCTGAAGGTCCATAAGGTGGAACTTGTGTGGCCATGGCTTCACTTCGAGCCTAGGGCTAAGGAGACCTTGGTTGTCAATGATGTTGATGGTCTTGTGCCTCACTACGTGTGTGATCGACACGGTGACGTAGTAGTACATTTTCCTCCGTTCCTAATGGTGCGTCCGTCTCACATCTTATGGCGAGGGCAGCTTCACGTTGACGTCAAGTGTCCGCTCGGAGCAGTTATGCTTCCGAGTTTCCCGGTGGTGTTGAAGGTCTCGCTTGAGCAACTATTTCTCCCAAGGGTCGTCGCTGCTTTTTGGTGACATGAGGGTTTGCTTCGACTTGCTCATTACCACCGTGCTCCCCTATGGGATTAGGGGCGGGTCTAGCTGTGTCCACCGCTATTGATTGTTGTGCACGCATGTCAGCGGCTTCACATAGGAGTGCCTCCACGCGCAAGGTGTTAGCTCGGGACACTTCTAGCTCGGCTTGCAGCTCTTTACCCTCTGGTTGGCCTCCGCGGCTTGTCACCTTAACGCCTCGAATTCCTCGTTGTTGGCGATCTAGGCGAAGGCTTATAAGCCAATGACTTGTGCATTGGTGGAAAGGTTGGGCACGTCGTACGCTGTGCGGGTTTTAGCACTTGCTTCCTTACAGTTGTAATCTTGTTGTCGTCGCGGCCTTCCTCTTGGCTCCTTGTTTCTCAGGCGACATGGCTTGTTCCGTGCACGAGTGGTCGATGGTTGGTCTTGTAGCAGCGTAGTGCCTTTCGCGTCGGTTGGTGACAGCTGTGCTCTTGGTCACATGGTTTCTTGCAGGTTTCCCATAGACAGTGCCAACTGTCGTAGCAATGAGACTAGACAATGAACTCATGGCACCTTCATATGGTTACATGAACCTATGTTGTATGCGCAGGAAACATGGAGGCGGAGAAACGCATTTGTGTACGTCGATAGCTTGACGTGAAGACCTCTGAAACGGCTAAGGATCACGAATTAGAGGGGAGAGGGAGCAAGTCTCTATTTATTTCAGAATTGTGGCCTTTAGTGGAGGAGGTCTCCTCTATTTATAGGAAAAATAGAGGGGTAGAGAAATTTACAGTTCCTCCCTCAGGCACATTACTACTTTGCCCCTGCATGTACTAGTGTCCCTAGGAGCGTGTTCGTCTTTTCCTCTAGGAATATCCCTAGAATTTTCGGGGGGTTCCGCTTGGCATATATCCTCCCGTTGATGTAGATCTAGAGGCATGGTGATTTCTCTAAGTTCGAGAAACTATCAAATCCGGGTAACATAGGGACCCCTTCCCTAACAATTTATATTCGATTGCAAGATATGAAAATGAAAATGGTAAAGGTACTGTCCGATTTGTATCCACCCTATATGTCCAGTAGAACACATCTAGACCTGAGAAACCGAGAGCCCGTGCCAAATCTAAAATTAGACCCTATACTATTACGTTCCTTCTTTTGTAGCATACGAGTGCTCTATAGGTGCTAACGCATTTATGACTAGTTATAGTCAATAGATAAAACAATCATCTAAGCACCGCATCTAAGCACCGCAAAAGATGAGCTTGAGTTAGAATAGATGATGAACCTACATCAAAAACCCTTACAGAAGCATGTTAGATTGGACACGCGCTTAATTTTCCTTAGTTAATAGATAATGCAGCCGTTCTTGTAAGATGATTCTTGTAAGATGCTCGGTGAAGTAGCTATACTCTATTTTTTTAAGCACCAATATGAACATCTTGCTAAAAAACAAATTAGTTTCACAAGAAAAATCAAATATCGGTGCAGCCGTTCCATGGCTGTGTGCTTCCTGTGGCTAGAAAGGGGAAGTTAACAGGGATACAGATAGAGGGTGCCGAGAGTAGATGCGATACGGGAGGAGTATAAAGACTCGCTTAATTAACAGCAGCCAAACAGGCTGCACCTGCTTGGGTGCAAAAAACTGAAGGTAACTCGGCGCAGCATTCACATTACTTTCGAGGTTTTGCAGGGCGATAATTTTTCGAAGGGAATTTGTTGGTGTTATTCATTGAATCATTTTGAAATTAAAATTAACCTTCGTACCACATTCTAGAAAATTGGTGTAACCACCAGTGTCACCACACTGACAAGGCGTGTCAACATTCCTTAAGAGCTACCAATACCTATCAGTTCGTGAGGGGTGACGATCCTTCTTATTCTAGTATCCCCTTCATCGAGCTTTAGTTTAGCCAATCACTTTAGCGACTACTTTGGCATATAATTTGAGGATCATTTTGGAAACAAACTTGTTGTAAGGTCTAGTTAGCTACGTCTTTTTTCCAATACAAACTTCTAACTTATGATTAAAGCCATCCAGCTATTGGGCTAAGTACAAGTTTTCAGAGCTTATCATACAAATTGATGTGCTTATATATGTGGTATAAGGACAAAAAACTACCAACTTAAGTTAATGATAAGGCTACAAAGCAAGCCTACGCTGATTAACTTCTCGAATGGTTTCCATGTCAGTTATGCACTCCTGCTAGCTAAGAGAATTGGTTCCTTTTGAGGGTGGTTGCTGAAGTGAAATGTCAAAATCTTTTGTTGGAGAAAAATGAGCATTCAACCTACATGATGTAGTATTGTAAATCCAGCTAGAATTGTGGACTATTTGCCATTTATGGATGAAGTGTAATATTATCCTCAAAGAGAACATATGCATATAGCTGTGGCCGTAGACCATAATTATGATTTTTTAAGTCGAAGATAAACATGATTAAGGATATGACATCTAAAACTTACATGATCGATGTAATAATGTTCTATCAGTGTTCTCTTCTAGATAGTGCCTTGCTTAGTGGACCGCATACAGGTCGTGTCATAAGCTCACTTTCCCTTGTAGGATCATTAGTTTACGAATCCTCTGTCACATAATTAAATCCTCTTCTTTCGGCAAAGACGAGCCGGAAAATTCTCTAGTTTCTCTCCTATGAATAAAATCAAATCAGATTCCCTTGTGTAGGTCTCCAAAGAGTTAGTGATGCAGGATCTCCCCTCTTTATGTTAAAGATATAGGTTGTTGCTAATCAGATTCCCTAATCCACGAGACATGAATCCTGTTTAGACGAGGCATGAATACTGTTTAGACATAATGCAACATAAATATGATCCGTGGTAGCTGCTTATTTATCCAATATATATTCATTTTCGTGGACATCTTAAAGTAAGTAAGCGAAATTCCAATAACTATGGGGTCATCCAGGACCTCTTATTACAGAAAAACCGTCTGCAGTAAAACATATCGTGGACGGTTCGCAAGAGTAACCATCTAGGGTATTCCAAGAGATCTGAACTGTCTGTAATGAGATGATCTCGTAGACGGTTCTCAATAAGAGCTGAGACCGCTTGCGATATCTGACAGACACATCATATATGATTCTTATTAAGAAAAGCCTGTAATAAGATGTCTATTTACAAACATGCTATTTATTATTCCTGAATATTAATGTTTATTATTCTTTAATAGAGTAGAGAAATACTTAATCATGCTTAAATTATCCCTAGGATACTTTGAATTGCCTCTTCTGAGGAATGATCTTCAGATTAATATACCTGACATTGAAACTTTTTCTTGAGCTTGCTGAGCTGGGCCAGATGCTCTTTGATTTCTCCCTCTTTCTGTTCTTCCTATTCTACTCTATGTGAAACTTACCATCTAAAAGGTGTCTCCGATAGCTAAATCAGGTTTGAAGGAGTATTTGGCTGCCCGTATCGAATAAGGCCAAAGTCTTGAACTTGAGAAGTGCGAAAGCAATACAACCACATGCCATATATGGGCTTGGTTGAGTAGGTTAGTCAAATTTTGGTGTCGACATTACCGTACTGTAGAAGGGTGAATGTAGCTATGAGAACCTCGGCACAAAAGGGGGCCATGCAGGGTAAGCGGGTGTACGCTGCTCCATGTCAATACCTAGTGGGCATGTCACATCGAGAGGAGATTAGCTAAAAGGCCTCGTCACGGTCTCCCTGCCGGTACATCGATGGGTGTGTACTACGCTGGCGATGGCTAGTGGCAACAAGACGAGATTGTGTCATGTGGATAAAGCGTACAACCTCTGCAGAGTGTTAGACTAATCGATTGGTCGTATCTCCGGTCACGGATGGCATATGACTCATTCATGATGAAGAGGACCTGTTCCTCTCCCTCGTGTTACTTCATTCTACCTTTTTGCTATTGCAACCTAGAACGAGCTAACGCAGGAGTTCCTTGCTTGTATATGTTGGTCTTGGACCTCACATTGTTGGAAAGCACCCCCGATATTAAAAACTGATTTTCATCAAACACTGTCTTTGAATCTAATGTACTATTACAATTGAAAATGCAATTTATGCAAAAGAACCATAAAACCTTTCTTTGAAGCATCATGTACCCTGGTGTAGGTGTTTTCCTATGAGGGGGCATACTGAGTACGCGAAGTACTCATCGACATGTTTTGTTGTGGTGGTGACTAGAGGGCTACGCCGATGAAGGCTTGGATGGAGATTACTTATGTGATGATCCCAAGGAGTAGGTCGTGTGGCCTCCATCAACTGCTTGTGGCACAGATGGAACCGCTCCGTTTTTATTTTCCGCTGTTTCCCCCGATTGTATTAACGTCATAAGACATGGTACTTTGCAAGTTGTGTGGCATATCTGTTGGGGAACGTGCTACGCAAAATAAAATTTTTACCGTACACAAACCAAACCAAGATCCATTATCGAGGTGCAGGCAACGATATCATACCTTCGCCGATCACATCAATGTAGCGGAGAAGTTGACGATGTCGATGAAGTCCGCAGACTCCCGCAGCTAGGTTATACCTCCCAGTCGCGAGAGTGATCTCCTCGCGAATAGTTCGCCCGATCGAACGCCGAAGTGTACGACATCTCCAAGGTATCCACGTGTACCGGATCAGCGACACCGCGGTAATGTGTGGACCAGCACACAAGAACAGCGGGGATCTACGAGAAGGAGAAGCAGCAGCGTGCCAGCAGCTGAACTAGATCCAATCTAGAAGAGAGAGGAAGAGGAGGCTGCAGCCAATCTAGAGGTGGCGGCTGCCTAGGGTTTCGGCCAAGGGGCTAGGGCTGCCTTTGGGGCTGCTTGGGATGCCCTTTGAGGTGCCCTGCCCCTCTATTTAAAGGGGTGGGGCAGCTCTCCCTGGAAAGGTGGAGTTCTACTCCAGCAGGAACTCCCTGATGGAGTTGGAGTCCAACTCCACCAGAACCTTCTAGAACCTTCCAGAACCTTGTAGAACCTTCCGATACTTTCCAGAACACTTCCGGACATCACCGGAACCAACCGGGACCTCCCGGAACACTTTCAAGATCATCCGAAACACTTTCGGAACCCTTCTCTCTCGTTCTCCATAAATCGTAGCATTCCTAAATGTCGCTAAAACGTTAAGCGTGTGACCCTATAGGTTCGAGTATATGTGGACATGTCCGGAACACCTTCCGGTCAATAATTGTCAGCGGGATCTGGACACCCATAATGACTCCCACATATCATCGAAGATCTTTATCGAGCGAACCTCGTATTACCACATATCGTCCTTTTGCCTCACGATACATTACACAACCCGAGGCGAGACTTTTATGGTATCCCTGTGATCAACTCCTTGATCACTATACCTAGTTATCCTCGTTACCGGTTTGTACTCTTTTCTCGTTTCCGTATTCCGGTGTCCCCGTGACTAACCCTTTAGTCACAATACCTGGCCAGGCGATGCTGGACACCGTAATACCGAGTGGGCCCAGAGTGTATCTCTCCATCGCCGGATGGGCAAATTCCAGTCTTGACATATCTTGAACCACGATATATTTTCTGGTGTACCTGAAAGTCACCTTTATAATTACCCAGTTACGGAGTAACGTTTGATGACCCCAAAGCAACCATCCGGTATCCGGGTCTACGATATTCTCATGGTCTAAGGACGCAAGTAAATGTTAACACATAATGAGAAGATACTGACAACATATTGACGAAGTGATCTCGCAGTATCTCATAAGGGGGTCTATCCAACACCATTGTTACCCTAACAATGTGTTCCCATTATTGCCGGCATCCTTGTTACATTAACAATGCCCATGATCTGAAAAACAAGACCATCAATAATACATGAGCTAGTCCAGAGGCCTGACTAGGGATCTGAATGGTGTTTATTATTTCACACATGCAATTAGGTTTTCCTCTGAATCTCATATCCAAGAACCAATGCAATTCTAGCATAGAACATAAACTTAATCATGAACATGAAAATAGAATAATAACAACTTTATTATTGCCTCTAGGGCATATTTCCAACAATATCGTATTCAAACCTTTGTGATATCTTTAATGTCATGCAAAAGTATACATTTTGCCTGTATCTGTCAGCTTGATCTTGGACTAAGGAGGAGGTACACATGGGGGGTCTGGTAGTTGACACTGGACTCCCACGAAAAGCCTCAATGAAGCCCTCCGGATGGTTTGAAGTGCAGGTGATCACTGAAGAAATCGGGCTCCTTTAGAACATAAAAGAACGGAGAAGAAATTTAAGACCATCTATGGGCAGTCGTAAGGCAACGGGTCAGTTTCCTACTAGAAGACGGGAAGAAACTTTTGGAACCCCAGTGCATCGGTGTGGTGGATGAGATAATGAAATCATTCAAGGTGCCTGATCAATGGAAGGACAAAGTGCGATGAGCTGCCTCCTTGAAGGCTTGCCAGACGTGGAAGAACTTCAAGTACGGGTTGAATAAATTCTATCTGCAAAAAGGAAAGCAGCCCTTTGGGAACTACCCTATGGTGACTTTGTGAGATCTAGGAGCAAATTGTTAAGATGAAGTCGATGCCTGAATTTCATTGTAAAAGTGATTCACACATGATTCTGGCAGCAAAAGACAAACATCCCCATAGACTAGGCACCAAAGGATACACGGTAAAAAGAGATTGTGGGAAAAAGGAGGATGAGGAGGCAAGCTTGTGGGGCGTCGACCCACCATTTTCTGAAGTCGAGATGGATTGTGCCAAATATTGGTGTGGAGGCAGGTGAACTACCACCTCTATGGGTGGAAGATCCTTCGCGAACCCCATAGACCTAGAAGTGTACCAAAAGCTGGCAACATAACAATCCACTCTCTGATTTTATAATTAATTCATAAATAACTTAATGCTTCTCACATCCAATGTCGGCCTTTTTCTCAGATAGAGCTGAGTGTTCAAGCTTCACAAGGCTGTTTCACGTCCAACCAAACTAATGACATACTAGTAGCTGATATTGGAACCAAGGAGAACCCAGGCATACTCGAGGGAAATGGCTTCTAGCAACCTGGACAAGGCATTCCCACTCAATGAAGATTCTAAGCATGAGTAGACAGGTGGAAGCAAAGCTTCATGAGGAACTAATACCCGAGTTTAGAGAGATGCTTGAGACTACGTTAGCAAATGTGAGAGTCACCACGGATGAAAAGAATAGAGCACAATAAGAAGGTCTTGCATACCCCAGCTTTGGTGTTTGTCGAAGTAGCTGCGTGTCAGCCAAACCTAAATGTCTCAATGATAACAATGCCAGATATCCAGTCGATGACATTAGTGAGCCCAAGAAGTGCATGTTCAGGTTTGGTGTTTCCTTCCGCCAGTTAAAGGGGTGATAGTGCACGATCTCATGATAGCACTAGGTTTTGCGAGGTGCACCGTGGACCATGTTCAGCCCAATTTCTTGGGAGTGGCACTATTTCATGTCTGGTTAGATGATGAGGTGTAGACATTGAGATAGACTATTGGCTCATTCATCCAGTGGCCCAAGAAGGACATAGTATTGGACAACACGACACTCAACCGTCAGCTTTCAAAGAGATTCACCTGCACCTCCTCCGGTCCACTCACCGGGGCCTATTGGAGGCTCTAGTCCGCATGCCGAGCTACCTTCCAAGCTCCATGATCAGTTATAGCTACCCGCACTACTGGCACCGCTAGAGTTACCTTCTGAGTTCTCTGCTAAGCTTGATCTACTAACTCCACCCCTGTCGATGAAGACAACAAATAAAAGTGGGGCGCGAAGGGCAAAGCAAAGCACAAAGTGAAGGATGATGAGATCGACAAATTGTACCCCAAAATGGAGGTAGCAAGCCTTGGAGAGCCATTCCTCCCACAATTTGAACTGTCACATGCAGGTTTGTTTTGCCAAAAATTGCATGAGCACTACGTGACTGTCTCCAATAGGCAGGGTGAAGAAAGACAAGCGAGTATACCCGTGTATTTCAAGTTAGAGAATTTTCTCCATGAGGTGGGTGATTGCTTAGTAGGCTTCAAAGACTTGTTCCTACTCTTCAACCTTTGGGAACTTGACGCCTCACTTATGAGATGCTTCACACTGTAAGTATTTTACAATCATTATCTGCATTTATTTTATGCCACTAAATGCATACATATAACTCTATTTGTTTTCTATACTTAGGCACATGATCAATGAAGCCAAAATAAGGAGAGAGCTAATGGTTTTACTTGACCCTCAATTGGTCTCCGTGCAAAGCATTGCTGCTAACTCAGAACTTGTCTACAATTACTTGGTAGAAGCATTGTGGACTCAACAGAGCAAGGAATTCATACTTCTTGCATACAACCAGAGGTAAGTTATACACTATACTTGGATGATTATTTTGTACCTTATAAAATATGAACTACATGAATTGTAACCGTGGAGATAAACTTTGGTAGCTATTGGATCTTGATTGTCATCATACCAAAGGCAAACAGGGTAGTATACCTTGATTCCCTTAAGCCTCACGACTTGACGACTATCAGCCTATTTATCGATAGGTGATAGAGCACATTTCATTTTCTCCCTAATTTTTTGTATTCTTTCTTCCTTTTGCAATTGGCTAAAATTTGGGAATCACGTAGGGCATTTGCCGTGTACGTTGCTCATGGAGGGAGATCCATGCAACGAACCAACATGACTTTGCATCACAATTTCAACTTTATGGTATTATCTAACTAAGTACATAATTCTTCTATATAATCTAACTTCATAAAACATGCTATCCATTACTAATACCCGAGATTTAATTTTTCAGTGTAGCCAGCAACCAAGCAAACTAACCTTTGTTGCTATTATATTTGCCAAAACATGATGAAACTCATGCCATGTTCGAGAATCAAAGACCTTAAGGAGCTAATAAAAAATTTTCAATCTTAACTATTGAGTATACTTTCCATTTCGTATGTATGCACAACCTTAAACTTACTTACTACAAGTTTTGTCTTCAATGAACATAAAGATGTTGAAGGAAGCCAGCATCATAGAGATTAGAGGGCAATTCGCCTACTTCTTTGTTTGCAATGACTTATAAGAGAAAGGCGAGTTCCACTCTCCATAGATAGGTCATGAGTAGTGTTGTGGGGTTATAACGTGATGAAGTCAACTTTAGCCGGTACTTTGTTCTCATACACTTGTTTAGATGAATTTTCATCATATTGTTCTTGTCTTTATGTAATTTTACTTGATTAATGTATGAATGGATGTCGTGATGTGAACTTAGTTTTTGGAGATGATTTCAGTTATGTGAATGTATGTTCTTGTGTTATGCTATCAATATATAAATATTGCCAAATTTCCTGTTTTGCTAGCCAAAATAAGAAATTAGTATTTCTTCTGTTATTTACGCATTCCAAAGGGTTGAAAAAAGAGCCGTTATGATGTATTTAGTATCCTAGACGGCTTGGTTAGCACTAGCAGTTTGGTATAACAGACATTCCAGATGGTTTCCAATCTAAAACCGTTGGGGATATGGGTAGTTATCCTAGATGGTTCTGAAGTAGGAACCGTCGAGGATATGTGTGTCATCCTAGATGGTCTAGGGAACCGTTTATACCTGACAATCAATCCTCGACAGTTGCCAAAACCATCGAATATGATCATTTTCAACCGTCTCAGAAGTGCCGTTCTTTACTAGTGTGCACTCTTTCTCTAATTTTTCTCATCGGGTTTTTCGTAGTTTTAGTGAGGCATGAACATTTCGTAGTAATTTCCCAAGGCAGTGTTATGAAACTGGGCCTCATATGGGATGGGCTGGCTGGCGCGCCGCACCTCCCTTAGGGCCCATATGGTCAATTACTAAACCCTAGCTCTGACGTAGTTGGTCTATAAACAGAGAGGTGATCTCTATGTTATTTTACATATATTATTGAGAGCTTGTATTCGTGATAATATATCTAATAAAGAGAAAAAATACCAATCCTATATTCTCGTGTCTATTTTATTTTCTATATCTTTTTAGTCTATTACTTGTTTTATGACCATCAGATCACACCTGTTGCTCCATGGATCGCATATAGGTCATGCCACAAACTTCCTTTCCCTTATAGTATCGTTAGTATACGAATCCTCTCAATCATGTAAATAGATCCTTTTCGGTAAGACAAGCCCCAGAAAAAGGTCATGCCACAAACTTCCTTTCCCTTCTAGTATCATTAGTATACGAATCCTCTCAATCATGTAAATAGATCCTTTTCGGTGAGACAAGCCCCAGAAAATTGTCTCAGTTCTCTTCTACAAATAAAATGAAATCGGATACCCTAGTCTAGGTCTCCAAAGAGTTAGTGATGCAGGAATCTCCCTGTTTATGCTAAAAGTACAAGTTGTTGCTAATCAGATTCCCTAATCCATTATGCATTGATCCTGCTTATGCATAATATAACATAAATATGATCAGTGCTGGCTACTTATCTACGCAATGTGTTCTTTCTTTGTTGGGCATCTAAGAAATAAGCGAACTTTGAGCGTGTGAATGTGTTTGCAACTTTTTACAAAATAAAATTATTAATCAATAAATTACTATTATTATTAGCGAGATCAACATAAAATAATTGTCATAGTACCGTATTTTCGCTCCAATTCTACACGATATAGATTTTCAGAGGGGTAAATTCTAAAAAACTTAGTAGCAAAGAGATTATGGAAGAAAGCATAAAACATGAACCTACTTAATGTATACTTCCTCCATTTTTAAAGCTTAGTAGCCAATATACATCTTTGACCGTTATTATATATATACATATAAATTATAAAAATTTATATTTTAAAAACATTTTTAAAGATAAATCTAATGATACTATTTTCACCTCACCAATCTGAATATTGTTTAACCTATTAGTAGTAAAAGTTTGAAAAGTTTGACTGGATGTTTTCTAGAGCATTGCCTATTTTAGAACAGAGTAAATAGTTAGTAGAATTGAACCACCATATGAAAATTTAATCAATTAATGGACTTGTAAGTTCATGAAACCATCTTAGATGAATGTCACACAGACAAGTCAGAAAATCCACCCGTTTGAGATAACTGAATCATCTCATATGAGTTATCTCAGATGGTTCTCAGACAAGCCGTCTTATATGAATCATCACAGATGGTTCAATTTATGAACTGTCTATGATGATCATCACTTCATAGATGAGTGTTTTTGTCACCCGTATGAGATGAGCCATATCAGACGGTTCAAGTTATGAACCTTCTGTGATGATTTGCCAACCAATACTTATGGATGATTTTACATAGGTTTGTTAGGTTTTCAAATATCTATTTTGGTGGCAGCAGCTGCTGGGAGAGTTGATGATTTTTAGGCAATCTTTGTGGTGAATTAAGGTTATTATTTCTATATATCTATAGTTGGTTTATATATTTTTGAATAGCTAGACAAGTGAATTAAGACGCATGGTGTAGGGTTATTTATATGTGTTCATTGATGGTGTGAATGAATTTATAAGAGCGGCACATGAGCATATGTTGAAGAAGCTGAATTTATGTGTTGTCCGTGCTTTGACTGCAAGAATGAGAAGATGTTGAAGAACCTAGCTCAGATATAAGGTCACTTGATTCAAAAGGGTCTCGTGGATGGTTATACATGTTGGACCAGTCACGGCAAAGAGCAGCTAATTACACAGGGAGCCGATGATGTGATCAACGATATGCCGAATGATGATGCCGATTCTGAATCTGATCAGGATGATGATAATATGTTATCCATTAATAGTGATGTGGATCAGATGTTGCGCGATGCAGAAGGAAACCTTGGTGGCAGAGAATATGATAAATTTCTAGCCTTGATGGAGGATTTGGAGAAACTTTGTACTCGGGTTGTAAGACAAAATATACAAAGTTGGCATCCGTTATTGAACTACTCAAATTGAAGGCAATCAATGATTGGTTGGACAAAAGTTTTATGGTGCTGCTAGGACTCTTGGTAGACATGCTTTCGGAGGGAAACTAGTTGCCCACAAGCACCTACAAGACCAAGAAGGTTCTTTGTCCCATTCCCATATGGCCCGCCATCGACGGGAGTGGGGGCTCAACGGAGTGCCGGAGGTACTGGAGCTACCACGCCTAATAGCGCGACCTCCCGGGCGGTAGGCCGAGACGGTAGGACCCAGCGGCGATTGGGCGACCTCAGTGGTGGCGCCTAACCAAGGAGGTCGAGTACGGGGCGGTGCATTTGGTGGCGGGGGCAGTGCCAAGCGGAACGAGGACGCCGACATCGGTGCCAACACTGGCGCTGGACCGATTTGAGGTGGAGGCGGCCAAGGGGAAGGCTGGCAGCGGCGGCATAAAGGGACTCGAGAGGAGTCGAGCAGGCACGCTCGGGTTAGCTGACCGGGCGAAGAGGGGTGAGTCAGAGGTAGGAGGAGTAGGATGTGAGCGGCAGCGCCACCCGCGACGCCGGCCCGAAGGGAGGCGACGGGGTTGTGCGAAGAGGAGGAACCGGATGCTAGTGCGGAGAAGGAAGAGATCCGGGAAAAGCATGTGCGGCGGCGACGCATCTGGGAGGAGAGATGAGCCCGACGGTGGCAAATGTTGGAGACGGAGCAAGTGAGGAGAGAGGAATAGAGACCAGCGGCATGAGTAAGGAGAAGGGGTTTGACCCCTGTGTGTGTGCATGTGTGGCCGTGAAGGAGAAAGGGTTAGGGGGAATAAGGCCGGATGGGCCGACGGGTTTAGAAACCGGCCCATTCGAGCTGAGTTTAATTAGGCCATTAGGTCCAACAAAATTAACAAGCTAGACCAGATTACACCATTGAAGAAAATGCAGAAAGATAAAAAAAATGAAATGAGAGCATAAGTTAAAGTTAAATAAAATCTCATGGCATATACATATATGCCTATAAAAGATATGTTAATTACTCATTCCTTTTTGTTTTGAGAAGAATAAAAGGAATAAGATGATATTTAAATCACAGCTTTAAGTGAAAATTTTAGATTATTAACTTAGAGTAAAATAATATTTCCTTTTCCCAGAAAGGGGAAATAATTTGATAAGTACTTAACTCCAAATTTTGAGTCAAGTCTTTAGGTTAATTCTTTTAATCAAAGTTGTGGATTCCACTTAAGATAAAAATTAGGGTTAACTAATATTGTAATTATTCATTCTTCATAAAACTAGCATCTTCCCACTACTACAAAAAAGTCATCCTGGACCCTACCATCACTGACGGGTAAGAAATATCCGTCAGTGATGAAAACCATCAGTGATGGATTTTGATGAAAATATCATCATAGACGGGCAAAATAAATACCCGTTAGTGATGTCGAGCATATCACTGACGGGTAATAAAAAGACCCGTCCGTGATGTGAATTTCACCAACTAAAAAATTTCAGAATTTGAAATTTTGTCATCATGGACAGGTTGTTTTCTCACCCATCACTGATGAGTTCCACTCATCACTGACGGGTTGAAAAGAGACCCGTCCATGATGTGAACCCCACCAACTCGAAAATTTCAAAACCTGAAATTTTGTCATCACGGACGGGTTGTTTTCTTATATGTCACTAATGATTTTCACTCATCACTGATGGGTTAAAAAGAGACCCGTCCGTGATGTGAACCCCATCAACTCGAAAATTTCAGAACCCAAAATTTTATCATCACGGATGGGTTGTTTTCTCACCCGTCACTGATGAGTTTCACTCATCATTGATGGGTTGAAAAAAGACCCGTCCGTGATGTGAATCCCGCCAACTCCAAAATTTTAAAACCCAAAATTTTGTCATCACGGACGGGTCGTTTCCTCGCCCGTCACTCATCAGTGACAGGTTAAAAAGAGACCCGTCCGTGATGTGAATCCCGCCAACTCCGAAATTTCAAAACCTGAAATTTTAGAACCCCGCCGTGGGTATATAATTCACCTCAGTGCAGTGCACTCCACTCGACTCCACTCCACTCAAATCTCAAATCCAGATCCATATTTTTCTCCATCTCCCTTCCACCCTCCTCTCCTTCCTCAAGCACCCTCCTCAAGCATCCCATCATTGGATCCTCCTCCCCACTGCCGGCCCCTCCTCCTTTCCAACTACATGGAGTCACGGTGACCACCCCATCTTCCTTCTCCTTTTCCACCCTCCTCTCCTCCCTTCCACCCTTCTCTTCCTCTCATCCTTCCCGTCCAAATCCACCACAAGAGTAGCATGTGCTCTTCACGTCACCATCCCTATAGGAACATGGTGGAGGCTACACGGGAGTTTTGTTTCGATTCGAGGTAAGGAAGGTCCTCCCGAGTCAATTTTTGTGTCTTTTTCGGCTCGTTTCCAAAGGATTTCTACTAATGTCTAAATTTTTTATTTTTAAAATTTTTTCTCATATTTTTTTGTAGCAGCTCTACTCCCTCACGGTTCAGAATCCACAAAAATTACTACATTTAGAGCTCGGGAAGAAGTTCAACGGAGGGTTCGGTAGCGACGATTATTCGTTCAGGGCAAAAGTGAGTCTTAGAGGCTGAATTTGGAGTGAAATTTTTTTATTTTTAAAATCTTTTCTCATATTTTTTTCTAGCAGCTCTACTCCCTCACGGTTCAGAATCCGCAAAGATTACTGCATTTGGAGCTCGGGAAGAAGTTCAACGGAGGGTCGGAAGAGGCAATGTTTCGTTCGGAGGGGAAAAAGAGAGTCTTAAAGGCCAAATTTGGAGGTGAAAAATTATATAGGTCTAAAGATGAGTAGATTTTTTAGATGCGCCTCATCGATACGGTCATTTTGAGTGGTCGTGGACCCAAAACGGACACCGCATGCAAAAGTTCTAACTGTTTTAGTGAAACCCTACCTGGTAGTGCCCGAGTAGGGCTTTTTTTTGCGCCTCTCAAAACGTCATCACTGACGGGTTTCTACCCATCAGTGATGACTCTACCATCATGGACGGGTAAATATTTAACCCGTTAATGATGACCGTCACTGATAATACGAGTCATTACTGACCTTTAGTTGCTGACGGGCCAAAAACCCGTCACTAATGTGGGTTTTTGGCCCGTCAGTATTGACATGTTCTGTAGTAGTGTCCCCTGCCTGCAATATCATGGCATTGCATTCATGTTGAATTTCGAGAATTAGTCCTTACCGAACTTTATTGGTTTTCTTTGCCAGGAGTCAGAGTTCAACATGCATAAAAGGAAAACCTATTTTCTAAAGATTAATGAATTGTGATTCTTTGATCACTGGTTTTTTGGCGTGATCATGGTGGGTGGTGAAACCTTAGAAGGGGTGCCGATGGCACATTGGAAGGCAGGTTTCATCACACGGGTTTGTTTCATATAAGGTTAAGGTAACCAATGATCGATTGTGTTCAAGGGCCGTAACGATAGCGCTTATCACATATCCTGTATGGGCGGGGCTGAGCTAAAGTACCTTTGTCCTAGGTCTATATCCCCTGGAAAGCAAGGCCTGGGTAGTTGGACGCGGTGAGTATCAACTACCGAGAAGGTGGTGTAGCCACAATATGTTGGACGCTCATAGTATCAACGGGAGACCGGTAGTCCTGGTCATTGTGCGGGACTACGACATGGGGTATAACCGAGCGGTCGGTGAAACATAGTATCAATGGGAGACCAGTAGTCCTGGTCGTTGTGCGGGACTATGACGTGGGGTATAACCGAGCAGGCAGTGAGACGGCTCTGTGATCATGGGTATGTGATCTGGGGATTGCTACCTTGGATACATATTTATGATTATGTGTGGGTACAGTTGCACACCTCTGCAGAGTGTAATAAAGTGTGGCAATGTCACTCCATGTTCCTGGTTGGAACTACGAACCTGGCAGAAAAGGGATTCATAGGGAATCCTAGCAGCCTGTGAGACATGAGATCATAGTCTCTCAATTAAAACTTGACTCTCTTACCTTATAAAATTGCATTGCTTTTGGAGAGCATTGCTATTCTCAATAGATAGTGCATCAAACACCTCTTTGCTATGCCTAGACTTGTTGAGTACCTTTTGTACTCATTCCTTTATCCTGATTCTTTTGATAGACTGTGAGCCGACGGCGGATCAAGACGTAATCTATGTCGAGGTTGAAGACGGAATCTCCGAAGAGCTGACAGGGACGAAGGAAGAAGGAGTCGACTACTACTTCGACTACATCGATGAGAAGCCTGAAGCGTGCAAGTATAGGACGAGTGAGACGAGAGTTGTAGATAAGTCTTTTGCTGTAGCCGACTGGAACGGTTTAAAATTCCCCATACTTTGGGAATACATTTGTATAATTGTACCTTGTTCTTTGAGTTTGTAAATTAAGTATTGTAATAAATGGACCACTGCAATGCTTCCGTTGTGCTACTCTGTGTGATATGTTGAGGACGAGAAGGCACTTCATCTACAATATGTCAAAGATTAGCATATTACTTGAAAGTGTAGTATGTGGGTCACCGCAACTAGCTTCTCGGTCTCCTCCGCATTCACCCCCGACAGCTCGTCTCAGAGGGCGCCAACATCCATCTCCGGGTGGTAGGCTTTGAGCAAGGCCAAGTCCATTGACGACGAGTCCCGAACCCTTTGTCGAAGCTGCATGGTGATATGGGCCTCCACTGTCTGCTTGAGGCTGGAGAGAGACTGCGTCAGCTCTACCAGTCGGAAGGCGTGACTTTCCACAGGATGAACCACGGTTCTGACTTCAGCCAGAGCCATCTTGAGCAGATCCATGGCGTAAGTGAAGGTTCATCTAGCGCCTAAGAATGGTTTTGGTAATTGATGACAATACCTATGGACTAACAATTGTATTAAGAATTGTTTATAGGTTGTTCCATAGGTGATGCATGAATGATAAGAGCATGGATTCATTGGGGAATACCATGAGATCAAAAGAGATGCATCGTGATTAATGAGCTTTAAGTGATGCTCATGTGATGAAGAAGAAGCTAGAGAAAAGAGATCTCGAGAGATCAAGATTGGGGTTGAAGGAGTGAACCAAAGATGATTGAGGTGAAGGTCAAATGCACGATTTGAGAGATGTGCATGAAATTCAATTTCATATCCATGTGCACATATTTTTGGGGAGTGTGCTCTATGTGTTGAGGCTTGCTAATCTCTTCGGACCCAATAAGTTTGGGGACCAAATTGCACTTAAAAGATTTTCAGGTACAATAGAGATGCATTGGATGCTTAGTTATTCATAAAGAAGGTCCTTCAATTGATATATATATATATATATATATATATATATAAAGAAGAAATGGCTAAGTGGATCTAAGGTAGCATGAACAATGATCTACTACATCACTCCCATGCTTTCCCGGTAACTTGTGCTTAATTCATGCATACAATGAAAAGGATTTGACCTTTCGTAGCTTGCATCATAGCATGAAAATTACTTACGAAAGTGTGTTTCTTGCAGGTGCCTAAAACCTCCTTATTGCAAATGTGAGCAATTTGAAGTAGCATATTTTGTGGGATCTAGAAGTTCATATTTATAATTCATTAATCCCAAATGTGCAAAAGAATTCACATCAAATGCTTGAGTTGCTCTCTCGTGCAATATTGATGAAAATTGCAAAAAGTATCTATTTGCGTGAGGTATATAGGCTTTGGTTCAAAACATCTCAACTATTGCTAGTTGCTTTTTCTTGCTAGTTGGGATATGTGGAACTCTCTCCCCTAATCCGTCTTTCTCTCTAATGGCTCTCTTGAACATCTAAGCTAATGAGATGTTGGCATTTTGTGATAAACGAATATTTGTTCCAATACCAACAATTTTGCTATGTTCAAATTGAGCTAAGTCTATTGATTCGTTATCTTGATCCATCCTCAGTAGCCTTAAGAGGTATTTTCTCTTCTTCCTTTGGGAGACTAGGGGAGTAGATTAGGATGGATGTAGGGAGTTAATGAGTGCCTATTCTATGTATTGCATACTTCTTGGTGCACTCGTGTTTGGATATACTTTGGACACATGCTTGATTTGCTTTCAATTGGAACATTTCTCAATTGGTATCCTTTTGTTAGTCCATAAATAGTATTGACGTATCTTTTCGTCTCTTGTCCAAGATATGTCTTTGGATCTTATGATGCATGTTTGACATGTGGACTAATTAAGTATCATATCTTAGCATATTGTTGGATTCCTTGGATCTATTGTATAGTGTGATCTCCTCAAATTGTTCATAATTGGATAATTGCATTCGATTTCACTCAAATTATGAGAAATGCACACATTTTTGGGGAGCTCATACTATATGTGGTGGTGCATTAGCCTTCGATCATTCCTTTGAGGGATAAGGCTAGCGTGCTTGGCAAGTCCTCCAAAATTCTTCCATTTTGGCATTGATGTCAATTGGGGGAGAATTTGTATGTAGAGGTTATATTTGTGACATGGATTTGCTCATAGGAGAGATTTGAGGGTTAAATGGTGAAGGGCTATGCCTTGTAGGAGAATAAGTTTTTCATAGTTAGCTTTGCATATGTTGCATGGTTAGCTTTGCATGAGTAGTGAGATATCTTTGTGATATCATTGGTTGCTTGCATGATTCTTTACTTTTGATATATATTGTCATGCTTGCTCCTATGGTTCATATGTATAGGGGAAACTCTGTCAAAATTTGAAATAGACAATATATGCAATGATATTTTAGATTCATTCACACATGCATAGATTGTGGGAGAGTTTGCTCTATACATATGGTTGGTTCTACTAACATCAAAACCTTAGTGGTGTTTGATGCTAGTAAAGCTAATTTTGGTAACCTCAAACATCTTTGTGATGTTTGATGCTACCAGGACTTGTTCTTAGTATACATTTCTATTCTCGGATGAGATGTATACTTAGAACTTTAAATTTTGAATATAACCCTCTAGTGAGATTGTCATCAATTACCAAAATGGGGGAGATTGAAGGTTCATCTACCCCTAAGTGTGGTTTTGGTAATTAATGATAATACCTATGGACTAACAATTGTATTGAGAATTGTTTGTAGGTTGTTTCATATGTGATGCATGAATGATAAGAGCATGGATTCATTGAGGAATGCCATAAGATCAAAAGAGATGCATTGTGATCAATGAGCTTTTTAAGTGATGCTCATGTGATGAAGAAGAAGCTAGAGAAAAGAGATCTCGGAAGATCAAGATTGGGGTTGAAGGAGTGAACCAAAGATGATTGAGGTGAAGGTCAAATGCACGATCTAAGTGTGATCCAAAGTGTAACACTAAGCCATCATGTACGGAGCTCATAAGTTGAGCCAAAAGAGGATCAAGATGAAGTCTATGAGTCGGACTCAATACGATTGGCAATAGAGCGTGAAGGCCAAGTCACTTGTGTGATTCAAGTGACTAAAGATACGTTATTGTCAATTAATGTTTATGGACAATCCCATTTGCTTTGTGATAGACTGTGTTGGGGTTAGGGTCTATGGGCTCATGTGTTGAGCCAAGGTATTGAAGACTAAAATCCGTGAGTTGGATTAGAGACATTTGACAATCAAGCTTGAAGGTTTTGTCACTTGTGGTCAATAGACCAAGTGACTAAGTTGGAAGAGCAAGATCAAGTTGAGCTTAGTGGGCGACTCACATACTTGATGCATGCGGTTCATACCTTGATGATGAATTGGTGAAGTTGAAGTGAAGAGAGAAGCCTGCTATGCTTGGTGTATAGGAAGCTATCAATTGGTCTTCATCAAGCTTCCGGAGATCGAGATGAGAAGTAAGGATGAAGTTTGTCATCAAGCTTTGGTTGAGTTGATGACATTCTTACTAGAGCAATGTGAAGTGTTGGGACTTCGATGATGCATTTGTCAAGTCTGATGGGATTGCTCAAGTTTTACCAGTCTCAAGGAGTTTGGTGGGAGACCGGGTTATAGGTTCAATAGCCGTACTATCAGGAGGGGTTACTGGATGCATAGCTCGGATGTTATCAGTTGTCAAGTGCTCAAACCTTGTGCTTAGTGCTGTTAGGTTTCTGTTGAAAGGTTGCTTAGCAAGCTCGGGGTGTCTAAAGGTGATTTAGACTTAACCCTGCGTTGTGGTCGGCCTTTGTGGCGGATAGTGGTTTTTTCCAAGCCCTAGTTGTGTTTGACGTGTCCCATTTGGTATCTAGCTTTAATCTATTGAGTGATTAAGCTTTTTATAAAGGGTGGAAGTGTCCGAATCCGCGTTCAGAGTGTTCCGGGGTGGTTTTTGCAGCGCTAGAATTTTGCACATATCGAAAGTTCCAATGTGGTCAGAAGTTCCAATTTCTGCAATATGTGAGCTCTCTGTTGGTTGAGTGAAGTGCAATCGGAAGTTCCAATCCATGAATCAGATGTTTCGACGTGTGCTTTTTACCAGGTTTATGACCATTGGGATTTGCCGATCGGAACATCTGATCGGTGCAGCATCTGTCCAATAGCTAGTTTTTGGAGTTGGGGTATTTATCCCCTTGCCCTCTTTGTGAGAGGGGGTTGCTAGAGTTGCTTTGTCCTGCTAGTTTTGGAGTGTTGAAACTTGGTGTTCCACTCTTTGGTGCTCTCCCCTCCTCTCCCAAGCTCTAGTGCGAGATTCAAAGATTTTGTGGCTTAGTGAGAATAGAGAGAGGTGTGAGAGGGGTGCGGTGCTTTGGTAGCCCGCACTTAGCACATTGGTTGTGTGTGTTTGAGCACTTGGTGTCAATCGCATTCGAAGCACGAGTCCAGGAGCTTGTTGCTCTTGGAGACCACTACTCCTAGATAGCTCGGTGGTGATTGGCTCGATGTTCTTCTCAATTGAAGATTGTGAGGAGGCCCGAGAGTGGTAGCAGAACTCACCATCTCCGGAGTGGAGAAAGAGTTGGCCATAATGGAAGCCGGGGAGTGCATCGTGCAACCTCAGGAGGAAGAGGGTTGAAAGAGACCCGGTTCAAGTGTAACCGAGCTTCCTCAACGGAGACGTAGGGTATCGGTGGATACCCGAACTTCAGTAACAAATATTGTGTCTCCGTGTCTTCATTCACATAATTGCAATTCATACTTGTGATATATTACTTGTTTATAGTTCATTCTTGCTCTTAGTTATATACCTTGTGTAGAATTGAATTGCTTGCTTGTATTCATATTCATGCAATTAATTATTGTGCTTGCTTGTATATCTTGCTAGAATTGAATGGCATGTTAATCACCCTAGGATTTCAAATCTTATACATTTGATTAGGGTGTTGATGCACTTGTTGAGCCTAACATATTTAGGATTTTCTCTTGTGCAAAATCCATTTGTTTATTTTCGCTGCAAGTTTACGTCAATATTAGAAAAAAGGGGACAAAGTTTTTTAAAACGCCTATTCACCCCCCCTCTATACGACATCTAGGTCCTTTCAATTGGTATTAGAGCCAAGTCTCTCTTTTGGGGCTTTACCACTTAGAGAGTGAAAGATGTCGACTAGTGGGTTAGTGCACATAGATCCACTCCTATTAGTAAGTCAGGTCATCCTTAAGCTTGGACACCCTGGACTCCGACCGGGACAACAATGCTCGGGCCTTTGACAACTCACCGGTCAACTGAGCCTTCTCCAGCTCTAGCTGGCCCTTCTAACCCTCTAGCACCGTCGACTGGGTCTTCTCCTTCTCCAGCGTGGCGTCCGACTCGGCCAGTTGCTTCTTCAGCTCCTAGACTTCTGATTAGAGAGGAGTCACCTGGGACAGTGCGAGCTGCAACAGGAAGGTTAGTTTCAATACAAGCAAAGTTAGGACTAACACATTACAAGTTTTCCCTCTAGTAGAGGACCAGCGAACTTTGCCACGTCGAGGCCGCCCTAGACAAGCGTTGTCAGCTCCGGCGACAGCATAGGTGTGGAAGCTTCCATGATCTGAGGGATTGAGGGGGGCACCATTGCTAGAACCAAAGCCTCGACCTCCTGAGCCAAGGGCTGGTCGGACGCCAAAGTCGGGGGCTCCTCAGCCTCCACAATTGACTCGGCGGCTGGTACGACAGTACCCATCACCCGAGCATTATCTTGCGGCACCGCATCGACCACCTTAGGCGGGTGGCTATCCGCCTGCAAAAATGACTAAGTCAGAAAAAGAATATCCCCTACTCGGGAAGAGGTCTTCCGAGAAGGTTTCTTACCTCGGCCGCTTCAGTTGAAGCGGGACCTTGAGCTTAGAGAGGCTCAAGCCCCTCTTGGCTGGTGTCATCCGGGAAGCAGTCTCCTTGCCTCCCGATTCCTCCACCTGATCTTCCACGACCAGGGGAGCCAACTGCTTCCGGCCAGTCTCGTCCACACTTTGTAAATAGCAAACCAGTTGGGAACTTTATCTCCACGAGAAAGAGAACTCATCAAGATAAGACTGGGAAGTACCTGGGGGAAGGTCTCAAAGGATAGGATGGAGGAGAAGTCAGTGATGCTGCTGGAAAGAGTTATCCCCCGACTGGATCTTCACAGATGCTCCAGCGGCGGACGAACTGCTTCCTCCACCAGACTCAAGTGGTGGCGTCTGTGTACAAAGATAGACTTCATCCGCAGCTGGAGATCATCGGGTTGAAGGACTACATAAGGAAAAGATGAACCGAATAGGTCAAAAAATGAGTAATCCCTATTTGAAGAACTATGACAACACGAAGGTTACCTTTCTCAAAGTCCCGTGATGGATCCTCCATGTTCGAGTACTCCCAAGATGCTGAGAACTTCGACTTCAGGGGACTCAAGTGCCACCTGAGGAATTCTTCAACGACATCCCAGGCCGACAAGCCTCTCTCCCAGAGATCGGCAATCTCAGTGACAAGGGCCTTGAGCCGCCTGGTCTCGCAGGGATTCTCTGACTAGTTGTTTATCCTGTAAGGCGCCAGCCCATGGTACTCGAGGCCAAATGAAGGGGGAGGTTGGCAGTAGAATCATCTCTTATGCCAGCCCAACCACGAACTTTTGCTAGCGAAGTGGATGTACTCCTCCTTCATCCCTTCTCAGAGTCAGAACTCGGCTCCATCAACGACTCCCATCCCCAACCTCTTCAGGTTGTAGAAGTACCGCCAAAACTCAAGGCATGAACGCATGCGGAGGTATGCTTCGCACAAATGCACGAATACACTCAGCATCAGGATGGAGCTGGGATTGAGATGGATGAACTCAATCCCGTAGAACTTGAGGACGAGAAGAAAGAAGCTCGATGTGGGGGAATTGGAACCCGCATTAAAAGAAGTCGGCAAACACCACCGTCCAGGCTGTGTCTGGACTCAGGTTTGTCTCTCCTTCCATCGGCCGGAATGGGATCAAAAAGCGGGGAGGAGTGAACTCCAGGTGCTCCAGCCGGTTGAGGTACTTGGTAGTTACCTCCGACTTGGAGAACTCCGGGATAACCACCATGGGGGTGGAGCCGGATTCGTCAGGCCTCCTCTTGCAGTGGCCAGTATCCTTCACTGGGCTCGCTGCTGCCTTGGAAGATCCTTTGTTCTTCCCCATTGTGCGGTTGGTGGCGAAAGAGAAGGAATACGAGCACGAGGAAGATGAAGAAGCTAGGGCTTGAGCGCAAAAAATGTTTGAAAGCAAAGGCTTCAAAATGCGTAACACCTCTTGGGCTTCCCGGATGCCTTATAAAGGTGAATTACTCCAGGTCCTGACTACCTGTGCAACGAACTCAGCAAATGATCGTGGCCACGGTCTCCGCCCCACGTCCCATCGCAGTTAATGCATGCAGTAACTTTATTCACATATAGAGTAATTGCACGAGAATTCAGGAATGGTAGGCGCACGTCCCCAATAGTCACACTGCGATTTCCTACATTAGCACAAACAGGAACAGAAAAAGAGGAAAGATTCTCACCACTACGCGAAATCTCCGCCGCAACGGTTCAAATTTTGGAAAACTCACCGGTTGAGATTAGCATGACCACAGGTCACGGACACACGTCCAAATGTCTGTTGAACTACCCAAGCTCCCTACTTGGGCGAGAGATTACTCGGGGGCTCCTTGAGCCACTCAGGATGGGCTCGATTCCCCGACTAGGTGATTTGGATGACCAGCAGCACGAGTGAACGACTCATCCTACTCAAGGATCTGCATGACTACACGGGAAAACATCTAATCAGAATGTTTCCTATGACTAGGTTGATTCCTTTGATCCGTCTTGGCCTTGTTTCACGTACTGATGGGGGGATTGACGATGAGTAGTATGACTCTACAGTATACGATGATAGTATGCGTATACGAATACACAGAGACCTATGGGGTACCCTAGATACCTGGTATGATGTGTACCTCAGAGAGGGACTCTAGGTCAATAAGGAAATCACCCGTAGGTATTCGGGACTCCTTAAACAAGGAAGTCAATCTCGACGTTTAAGGAAGACAGAATCCTTCTCGGAGACGAGTCCGTATCCACTACGATACAGTATACCCTCTATAAAAGGACCAAGACCCCACGGAGAAGGCATCGCGTTGAATCTTGGATAGCCAGAAGCCTAATCTGAAGACTTCCGAGCAAGTAGAAGGGAAGATCTTTAGTCGTAGATCTCATCTAGATTAGCCACACCCCTTTTGTACCTTGTCTTGAGATCAATACAAGCTCGCAGGACATAGAGTTATTATCCTCCGGAAGGCTCGAACCTGTATAAATCCCTTGTTGAATGGACGGATTCTTATTGGCACTCGGTATTCCTACCCCTACACTCTTTTCTCCACGTATTATGTAAGATCGACGGTTTATCGATCGTCAACAAGATGTATACAACAAGATTAATTATGTGCATTATATCTCTTAGTTTTCATTATTAAAAGTTAATCATACTCTAATCAATACAGTAATACTTACCAACATCAATATTGCTGTAAAAATTACTAACCATAAAACATGCTAATTATCACTAACTACATACTAAACACATGAACACACAGTAATCAATACCATAGCACTTACCGATGCTAATCATAATTATAATTAGACAAGAACGACAGACTTGTAGCATGCTCACTCAATGTATTTTAATTTAAAAATATTTTTAAAGTCGATTGCCCCAATCTATGCATACTTGTCCCTCCGAGAAAAAGTAGCTTGTTTGATGAAATCTTCGAAAGGGACGCATTGGACTTTAGACGTTGAAAGTTTCTTTGAACACGTGAATGTTGTTCTTCTACAACACCAAGTTGTTCGATTAATTAACACCGTGCACTCGAGTAGATATTCTTCTCGAACTCTGTTGACCTTCCCAAGCAATGTTTTCATTGCCTCTGGTGTCTGTTAGTAGCAAGGTTGGGAGGGCGGAGGGGCATTCATACGCCCACATTCTGCAACAAACATTCATATGTCAGTGTTATCAGACTTCGCTTACGGTGCCACATCCATCGCGGCTATGGCTTCTACCTCACCTCAGGATTCACCTCCCGTCAACTTCGCCTTTATCCATGTCGCCACAGTGTCGTCACTAACGACTGGTGGAACTAATATAGTTGGCTTTTTTTATTAGAGACTTAACATTTAACAACTGGTGAAACTATACTAATTTCTTGCATCATCTGTACTTCTACTTATCGAGCAATTGGTCGCATGGAACAAATAAACATGCATATGATAAGATTTGCAGAGATAAAAATATCATTTTATGTTAAACCCATGAGAGATATACCAAAACATGAAAAACAAACCACACCAAAGATGTAATATGCTCACCTTGGCACCTTTGGCACCGATGCCGATAGGAAGGATTCCCATGGGTGGATGCCGAGGGTCTTGGCTGACCCGCACGGCCATGCTGAGATCCAGCTCCTGTTCGCATCGCACTCACACCACCACCAGGAAGCACGAGACTCGAAGCTCTTGATATCGTCATCGACAGCTCTACTGATCACTATAGTCGTCAAGTCAAGTCACTATAGTCGTCGACGGTGTCGAAGTGGGGCCGCCCATCGTACTCCTCCTTGGAGCGTAGCACACCCCAGCGGATGGCCAGCTTACTTTTCTCGAAACTCCCTATTCGGCGTCATCTCTTCGTCAGCCCATTAGAACCAGCACGACGACGGCGGTGACCTGAGCCACCACCACCATTATGAGAAGGACTAGGGCACGCTGCTCGCCAGGGTAACCATATCGTGCCCTGAGCAGAGTGGGGATGAGAGGAGGCTCGTGTTTGGGCCGGAGACGATGAGGTTTGTTGGTCAATTGATAGAGTAGTTTGTTACAAGTTATTTTTTGGATTTTTTAGATGGTTGCTATGGGTTGTTGAGAGGAGGGTGGGAAGTAGAGGTGAGGGCTAAAAAGGGAAGAGAAAGTATGACATCACTCACCAACTCTCATATTATTTAGTCTAGATTGTTCAGACTTGTCAATTTGTGTGCACGTATATATATATGCTGTGAATTGATCTGTAATTTTCCAGAAGTCATGGCTAACATTTCTCTTGAGGCTAGCCAAAAAATATGAAAAAAATCCTGCCCTCTGGAAAACAACATCAAACACGGGTGAACCGTATCGCCACATATAATGTATAGTCATCTCAGATGGTTGACACTAGAGAACCATTTGTGATGTATAGTCAACACAGATGGGTGATCAAAGTGAACCGTCTATGATGACTCAAAGTCACAGATGGTTGACCAAAGTGAAACATCTGTGACGACTCAATATCATAGATAGGTGTGGCGACCATCTGTAATGACATGTGTCATCCATTTGTAATGACATGTGTCATCATAGACCTTGTGGCACAGGCACGTGGAGAAACCATCTGAGATGAGCTTCTTCACCTATCTCTGATAGGTTGTCGCGTAACAGTGATCGCAGGCTGCAATAACCCTATAAGATTCATTTTAATGGACATGGATACAATAGTTTAACTGGAATATTTATGTACAAATTCAATATAAGATAAAAATATATATTAAAAAATAAGGCGAATTATAGAGAGAAGATCATATAACCTTATTGAAGACACTGAATTCTAAAGTTGCAAAAGCATGTATTCGGCCTCATCTTCCATTCAAGACACCTATTTTATTGATCAAGTATTATATGTTAGATATTTGGGTCTAACCAATAATAATGATTCTAATAAATATTAAAGACCCACAATTATGTGAGAGCAAAGGTTAGCATGCACATGACGTGTACTAGCACATGCCATGTATGAGAGTGCATAGGGGCACATGTCCACATGCATAGGGCATTTACTGGCATATGTCATGTGTGTGAGAGTGTGTGGGGGCACATGCCAGTATGCCCAGGATGTGTGACACCACATGTCAGCATGTGGAGGGAGAAGCTCACCTCCCTCCACAAGCCTACACAAGGGGCAACTCCAAGCCTCCTCAAAACACACCAAGAGAGCCTTCTCCTCTCTCATTCTCTTCTCCCTCCTTCATGTACTGAGTTGCCTCTAGAGCTACTCCGTCCCGAAGCCCCGGTGTGCACCAGAGTTCGGGAGAGCAGGTCTTTGGAACCATTCTTCCTTGGGATCCTGCTCGGGAGAGGATGAAAAAGGTTTTTAGGAAGTGTCTCGGCATGACTGCTCGCAACATCTACTTCCTCGATCTACATCTAATACGGAGTTCATCTATGGCTACGAGATGGCTTCCCCAGGCTCATCATCATTGGCTTCTCTATTATCGTCTCTGACCAAAGGTATACCATCAACATCATGTCTATACTGTTATTATATTTGTTCTATGACATGCTCGGACATGCATTTTATTATTCCAAGAACCCAAAAACCTTGTTTTAGACACTTGGGTTTTACAATGGCTAGTTTTGTTAATACACTGAACCCACACAAGTTTGCCGGAGTGCATTTGAAAAGATGGCAGATCAAAGCACTTTGTGGCTTGCTGCTATGAATGTGTACTGGGTAGCGGTTGACAAATCTGAAGGGACTCTTACTCCTGAACAGGAGAAGGCATTAAAGGAGGCCACCATGCTATTTGTGGGAGTCATTCTTAGCGTACTTGCGGACCGCCTTTGCGATATGTTTATGCACACAGGAGACGCAAAGGAATTGTGGGATGCACTTAGAACTAAATTTGGTGCATCCGACGCAGGCAGTGAATTGTATGTGACGGAGTATATCATGGTTACAAAATGGTTGATAACCATTATGTAGTCGAGCAGGCTCGTGAAATACAATTCACTTTAAAGGCACTCTAACTCCTTAAGTGCGCATTACCAGATAAGTTTGTGGTAGGAGGCATTATTGACAAATTGCCTCCTTCATGGAGAAACTTTGCCACATCTCTGAAACACGAGAGACAAGAGATTTATGTTGAAAATCTAATCATGTCTCTTAATGTTGAGAAAGTTTGGGCCAAAGATGTGCACCTAAAGGTAGGTGAGGGTCAATTCAGCACCAATGTGGTACAATAGCCTAGTCACCGCAAGTTCAGAGGAAAGAACAAGGAAAATTAGACCACAACTTTAAGAAGAAGAAGGTAAACAAAGTTGACAAACCTTGCTTTGTGTATGGTGAGACTGGCCATTGGGCGAAGGACTGCAAGAACCGCAAGGGAAGAAAGGGTCAGCCAGGACAGATGTCCAACTTTGTCATCATGACTATTGGAAACAACGTAGGAGAGATACCTGGGTATGGTAATTTACCCACCGTCCTCTCGATTAGTTCATCCACCGATTGGCGGATCGACATTGGAGCCAATATTCACATGTGTGCTGATATCTCCTTGTTTTCTTCTTATTAAAGCCTGTCAGGAAATTAAAAACTCTAGAATTATAGCTTTTGATTATAACCAAACAACTCAGAGCCTGGCAGATCCCTTCACCAGGTGATGCAACACTCTCATAAACTGGAAAAATAAGCTATTGGTTAACTGGAAGAGAGTACCTTTACAACCCACTCTACTGGTGATGCAACACTCACATAAATTGGATGGCTTTATTTAGCAAAGATGTTGTCCTACAGAGTATTCTTGAAAGAACACATATATGTGAGCCCAACTGTTGGTCGCAATTTGTGAGACACGGGTAATCTCTAATAAGCTCATGAAGAGACCAAGGAGTACGACTTATATGCTCAACTCGAGGGTAGCCCTTTGGCAACCTAGTGTCAGTAAAGACTTTAAGTAAAACTGCGCAAAAAAATGCCAATTCAAGGTCTAGCCCATTGCGTAATTGTGGATGAGTGTAGATTGAAGATCTAGGTGGATGTTCAACCCTGACAGGTCTCCATCGAAAAGCTAGTATATTAACGGTACACTGGGATAGAGTAAACTTTGTGGTGCCTTTAGGATCTATTGGTGGATTGTTAGATATTTGAGCCTAATCCATAATAATAGTCCTGACAAACCCTAAAGGCCCACATTTAGCATGCGCAGGACATGTGCTGACACATGTCATGTGTGTGAGAGTGTGTGAGGTTACATGTCACCACACGTAGGGCGTGTGCTAGCACATGCTATGTGTGAGAGTAATGTGTGGGGGCATATGTAGGGTGTGTGCCGGCACATGTTAGCATGTGGAGGGAGAATCCCGCCTCCTCCTCACAAACCTATATAGGAGGAAACTCCACTCTCCTCATAACATACCAAGAGAGCCTTCTTCTCTCTCATTCTCTTTTCCCTCTCTCGTGTGCTGAATTCCCTCCAGAGCTACTCTGTCCTAAAGCCCCGATGTGTAATGGAGTACGGGAGAGCAAGTCTCCGAAACCGGCTGTCCTTGGGATCCTGCCCGGGAGAGGATAAATAAGGTTTTCGAAAGCGTCTTGGCGTGACTGCTCGCAGCGTCTACTTCATCTACGTCGAGTACGGAGTTCATCCACGATTACAAGACAGCTTCCCCAGATTCGTCATTATCTGTTTCTCCACCATCCTCTCCAACCGTAAGGTATAGTGTCAACATTATGTCTATGTTGTTACTATATTTGTTCTATGACATACTTGTATGCACATGTTGTCTAGATATGAATTATACTATTTTATTACTTATATTCATGTCTAATATGTACGTGATATATGTTGTGATTATTCTTGCGATTAATACTATGAATTATTTTAGAATTAAAATAGACCTATGAACTCTTAGTGAACCTTATTAAGTAAGTGAACCAACCAATGTGTTTATTGCGGAGTACACGAAAAGCCATGTATACCAAATAGTCTCTAAATATATGGAATTGTAGTGAAAGAAGTCAGTAGAAAGATTAGCTTTTGTTAAAAATAGGTAGGCATTTCACGCATTTAGACACTCCAACTTTAAGTGGTTCAGTACTCTTGCAAGTTGCAATGCACAGGTTATGTATAGAAGCTTTAACCTCTTTTCTCTCTGGGGATCTTATCAACCTACCAAATTAACATGACAATTGCTTTTCCGTAGGGATTGACCTTATCATTTACATGTTTGCACTGCAAACTCCTTCGTTCCTAACCGAATATGTACTAAGTAACGTACATAAGTTTCTTAAGAAACGATAACAAATTAATACGCAACAAACTCGCGCTATCTATAAATAGTTCTCCGTAAATGACAATTTTACAGAGCATTTGCAGTTACAAGTGGTGTTTCACATGCTCGAAACTCGTGCACTGTCCTTTCAGGAGACTAGTCAAGAATGTTCATCACAATTTCTATCCATCGATCTACCGCAAATACAACAAATATATTTCACCAATCGCAAGAATTTCGCCAATTAAGACGTTCGATGGATCAATCAAGCAATCTTAATTTAGCTGCATGCACTCCAGCAGCTGACGACTCTCAGTCTCACTCAAATGTGTGTGTACCTCAATAATTAAAGTCTATCTAATAAAGCCGATTGATTAAGACGTACGTCACCACAAATCTTTTTACCTTTGCTAATTATTTGCTGCTTTTTTTCCTTTCTATTTTTACTACAGTTTTTATGAAGAAAAAACAGATGAAGTATGATCACTTCTTGCCTTTCATGAGCTATATATGTTTGGTGGCTCCTGCCGAAGCACGCACTCACACACACACACACACTCGTATAGAAAGCACTCGTATAGAAAGAGTGAGGACTCAAGGAGGATAGAGAGAGACAGAGGAACATAATAGAGAGAGAGAGAGAGATGGAGAGGAGATCAGTAGTATATGATGCTGAAGGAGGAGATGATCATGAGAGGCAAGGTATGTGATCACCAACAGTGGCGGAGCTAGAAAAAATTAGGAGCCGGGGCAGCGTCGTGGGCAGTGGCTGGTCGTGGGCTCGTCAGCTCGTGCAGTGGCGACTTGCCCCAGTCAGCGCCTAGCCCATGCGTGAGCAGGCCGCGCTACAAGCGAAGCAAGGCCCAAGCGAGCCCGGGCAGCTGCCCCGGCTCGCCGGGTACTGTCTCCGCCACTGATCACCAAGATAGTTGCATCGAACTTTTGTGATTCAGTCAATTAGTTTGTTTCTACGTACTGTATCCTCCGACTATATATTCACTTCTTGCTCTGCTCAATAAAAAGTTCGGAAAAGGTCTGATGTGATCATTGTGAAAAAACGAAACATGCATGTAGGCTTTCTCATATATGCATGCCACTTTGCACAACATAACAAGTACACAGGAATAATAGGCTTTCTTTCAGCAGTGACATGTCCATCTGCATGGTCTAACATTCCGATGTTAGAAAGGTGCAGTCCAAAACACTGGTCCAGGCATGGCACTGGACCATGCATATGCATATACCTACTACGCTACAAAAGAACTAATCATCACATCACTCTTAGCTAAACTCTAAGCTTTAACCATGGCAAATTTGCGCGCGTGTCCAGGGACGGTGTGGACGGCGACGTCGCACATCGTGGCGGCGGTGGTCGGGTCCGGCGTGCTGGCGCTGGCGTGGACGGTGGCGCAGCTCGGGTGGGTGGTGGGTCCGCTCGTCCTCTTTGGCTTCTCCTGCGTCACCTACTACACCTCCACCCTCCTCGCCAACTGCTACCGCTACCCGGACCCCGTCACCGGCGCCGTCAACCGCGAGTACATCGACGCCGTCCGCTGCTACCTCGGTAACTAGACTGATCCGAATGAAACCAAGCCGCACGAATATTAAAGCTCTCGCCATCCATACACTAGCTGACAAGTCGATCGATTACTTCTTTCTTTTCTTGTAATGTGCAGATCGGAAGAACGTGTTGCTGTGTGGGTGCGCGCAGTACGTCAACCTGTGGGGGACGCTGGTCGGGTACACCATCACGGCAAGCACCAGCATGATGTAAGAACTTCACTGATTCATCTATCCATGCATGCATGCATGATCAATGCATAAATTATTCGTGTCATCTTGCTTAAATTCACGAATGATCGAGACATGTTTCTCTTTCTATTTGTGTATATTCTTCCAGTTAGTAATCGTTAGTGATTTGATGCGTTTCCTTTTCTTTTCCCCATGGTGCGTTCGTGCTCACTTCCTCCTAAACTTTGTCGGACGCAACAAGCAAAGGGACAGCGAAAAGATGGCAGAATATGTGGCTTTAGATAGCCAGATGATTAATTACTGATTAGTCTTGAGAGCGATGCATAACTTCCCCTGGAACCAGGAGGGAATCTGTTGCATCTCTCATAGAAAGCACGCATGCACGGTCGCGCACACAATATGCGCGTGATCGACACGACCACCTGGTTGGTGGATCCGTTACAGTTGCACACACTTGCACGTATCTGGCGTGACATGTACACACTTGTAGCTCTAACCTGGATTAATCTCAACATTTGCAATCAAAGACTTTTCCTTAATTAATTACTTACTTAGTTAGTTAGCCAGATTGATTTTGTAACTGGGGAATTTTTTAAGAGTAAATTCCGCAGTGGACCATGTATCTGTTACAAATTACATGTTGAACCTAATTTTTAAGAATTTCACCACATTCGACTAAATTGTACAACCGAAATCCTGATTTAAATCTGGTTCAACCTACCAATCTGTGGGATTTTTCCTTGTCAAATATGATGCAATATGGTGATACTTTCAGATCTGATCCAAGTCCAACATGTCATTTGTTTACGAATGGTATGACAAAGCGGAAGTTTATTCAAATTTAAAATTTACAGCGCGGTGAAGCGGGTGAACTGTTTCCACCGGTCGGGGTTCGGCGCGGCGGGGTGCAACCCGTCGGGGAGCACGTACATGGTGGTGTTCGGCCTCTTCCAGCTGCTGCTGTCGCAGCTCCCCAGCCTCCACAACATCGCCTGGCTCTCCGTCGTCGCCGTCGCCACCTCCTTCGGCTACTCCTTCATCAGCCTCGGCCTCTGCGCCGCCAAGTGGGCCTCCCACGGCGACGTCCGCGGCACGCTCGCGGGGGCCGGCGTCGACGCCCCTAGGGACAAGGCCTTCAACGTCCTCCTCGCCCTCGGCAACATGGCCTTCTCCTACACCTTCGCCGACGTGCTCATCGAGATCCAGGACACGCTCCGGTCGCCCCCCGCCGAGAACAAGACCATGAAGCGGGCCTCGCTCTACGGGCTCAGCATGACCACCGTCTTCTACCTCCTCCTCGGCTGCACCGGCTACGCCGCCTTCGGCGACGACGCGCCCGGGAACATCCTCACCGGGTTCGCCTTCTACGAGCCCTTCTGGCTCGTCGACATCGCCAACGTCTGCGTCATCGTGCACCTCCTCGGCGCCTACCAGGTGTTCGCGCAGCCCATCTTCGCGAGGCTCGAGAGCTACGTGGCGTGCCGGTGGCCCGACGCCAAGCTCATCAACGCCACCTACTACGTGCGGGTGGTGCCCGGCCGGCCGTCGTCTGCAGTGCCCGTGGCGCCGCTCAAGCTGGTGCTGCGCACCGTGATCATCATGTTCACCACGCTGGTGGCGATGCTGCTGCCCTTCTTCAACGCCGTCCTGGGACTCATCGGCGCGCTCGGGTTCTGGCCGCTCTCCGTCTACTTCCCAGTCAGCATGCACGTCGCCAGGCTCAAGATCCGGCGCGGCGAGGCGCGGTGGTGGTCGCTGCAGGCCATGAGCTTCGTCTGCCTGCTCATCTCCATCGCCGCAAGCATCGGCTCCGTGCAGGACATCGTGCACAACCTCAAAATGGCTACGCCGTTCAAGACGGCCGACTGATTAAATATTTAGTTAATTGATTAACTCGATCTGAGGGAGCCATGGCCTTTTTTCCTCACTCTTTTTTTTTATGTTTGATCGATCGATCAAGTGGATTTTCTTGCTGATGATTTGAACTTTCTAAGAGTTAGTGGTTTGTAATTCTGGCAATGCAAGAAAAATAATAATTAATTAGTTGCCAAAGCTCGTCTTTTCTATCTTATCATCTCAAGAAGTAATCAAATTAAGTCGTCCAAGAAAGCATGCAAGAACTCAAATATGTGTCAAGTAAACATACCAATTTGCAGAATGATAGTGTTCACTACCGGAATAGGGATGTTTGCCGAGGGCTCAAAGCTTTGCCGAGTGTTTTCCTTCGGACACTCGGCACATAGAACAAGAAACCGGAAAATTTTTTATAAATATTATTTTTAAAACTAAAAATTTGAGATATGTAGGTCTCATTTTATAAATTGCAAAACTAGTAGCATGTCGTTCGACGGCCGGACGATTTCGCTGTTATCGTTCAACGGTGGAACGATAACGCGTTCTCGTTTTCCGGAGAACCGAAATCCCGCCGAAAGCGCGCGCAACAGTGGGACTTGACGCGTGACGTGACCGTTGTCGTCCAACGGTGGGACGACAACGCGTTATCGTCCCACGGTCGAACGATAACGCGTTATCGTCCTACGGCCGGACGACAGCGCCTCTCCACCGCGCCCGTGATTCCTTTCCTTTTTGCGTCGCGTCGGTGCGGCCGTTTCTTCTTCACCCGAGCGCGTGCGCAGGAGAAAGAACAGAGGAGGGAAAGGAGAGAAAGAAGAGAGAAGAGGAAGAAGGAGGAGGAAGGAGGAGGGGAAGGAGGAAGGAGGAGGAAGGAGGAGGGGAAGGAGGAGGAAGGAGGAGAGGGGAGGAAGGAAGGAGGAGAAGGAGGAAGGAGGAGAGGGGAGGAAGGAAGGAGGAGAAGGAGGAAGGAGGAGGTGAGTTCGGGGAGGCCGAACTCCGCATCTTCGGTAATTTTTTTAAAATTTTGTTAGTTAGGTATTGTTTGTATTTTTTAGTTTAGTATGTATTAGTTCGTAATTACTTATATTATTTAGGTTGTTTAGCACGAAATATGCAAATATAAATTATGTATAGATTACTTATATTATGCAAATATAGATTACGTATTGATTATAGAAATATTATTTAGGTTGTTTAGTACGAAGTATTTATATTATTTAGGTTGTATATCATTATAGGTTATGTATGTAAATATAGTTAGGTCTATAATTGATTACACGATGGGGGAAAATTGTTATTAAATTAGGTCGAACTAATTAGTTCTACTATTAGAGACGTAGAATATTAGTACGTAGTTAGGTTAATTATTTCGTATTCGTGTTGACCGTTACGTTCGATCGTGCTAAAAGTTCTATCCCGATTTATCGGTCGATAACCCTGGTGTGTTCCGGATCACCCTTGTATACGCTGTACGCGTGTACTCGACCTACATTTAGCACGAAAGAATTTAGCGGTCGCGTGGCGTAATAGAACTACATGTTTTACTGAGTACGTGATGAAGATGTCAATTTATCTTACGGCAGGTATGTCGGAGTTAGTAAATATGACGGTGTACTATGGTCCTGGGGTTGTTCGATCAAATCGGAGCGGGGTTGATCTTAGTGAATTCAGCCATGTTGATGTGCCTATTTCCGATCCGGAAAGGTTGAACTTCAAGGAAGCCAATCATTGGCTTACACGTACCTTCTCCATGGATCCCGCACTGTATGCAGTGACCATTCAAGCAGTGTTTACCAAGTCTTGCCATGATATTAAATGGGACTTGTTGCCGATCGAGAGTACTAGAGACTGGAGATCGTGGCTACGGGTTTGCAATGCTAGAAAAAGTCCTCCGGTCGCACTAGTGCAAGCCATCATGAAGGGTGGCGGGTCAGAAGGCGGTGGGTACGAAGCGGAGCAGAACAATCCAGAACCACAGGTGGACGAGGTAGTTGATCCCGGTTGGCAAGCTGGGCAAGCTGGGCAGAGCAGTCAGCCAGCAGAAAGAGTTCCCACGGGGCAGGCGGATGAAGAAGAGGATTTCGAGTGCATGCAGGAGGTAATGGAACAGGAAGATGAAGATGGAATGGCTGAAGATGTGGATGAAGATAGCGGTGAAGAAGATAACATTCATGCATCCCCGATTCCAATTGCATGGAACCAGGAATTTCTTGGTGCCATGAGTGTGAATGATGGCCATGATTCTTGTTGGGAATATAACAAGAACCAGATCCAAATTGGTTCGATGTATGCCACCAAGAAAGAATTGAAGCACGCAGTCACGCAATGGGCCATGTCCACGCAGAGGATTTTCAGGACCGACATATCTTCTCCCAATAATTTAACTTTAACATGTACTGCTCATGGCTGCGAAAGCAAGGTGCACGCCCATGTGCCCAAGTATGAAGTGAATTGGGTCGTGACCAACGTCGTGCCGCACACTTGCGTCAGAAGCAATGTGCTAGCGCGTCACCCGAATCTGACATCCACTCTGATCGCAGAACTGATGTACAGCGAGATAGTGGAGAAGAAAGACATGGAAGCAAAGCACATACAAGTTGCAATAAAGAACAGGTACAAGTACGAAATCCCATATGGCCAGGCTTGGAGGGCTAAGCAGAAGGCCATGGAGATGCGCTTCGGCACTTTCTACGACTCGTACGATAACCTGCCCCGGCTGCTTTACACACTCCTCCTCCGGAACCCAGGGACACATGTTGATATTCAGCACTCGGTGAACCCGCATTTTCCAGGCTATAAAGTGCTGAACCGAGCTTTCTTCTCTTTCGGTGCATGCATTGAAGCTTTCAGGCATTGTCGTCCAGTGCTGTGCGTGGATGGGACATTTCTGACAGGCAAGTACAAGGGGCAGATACTGACGGCGATTGGTGTGGACGGCAACAATCAGATCCTGCCATTGGCGATGGCGTTCGTGGAGGGTGAGAACTTCTCAAGCTGGTTATGGTTCTTCAGGCAGCTCAAGCATGGAGTAGTAAAGAATCGGGAGAATGTATGTGTTATTCACGACAGGCACCCTGGTATACTGAAAGCAGTGAAGACACTCCAGGAGCCAACTCCTGATGAGGATCACCCTTGGCCGGACCTGCAAAACCGTTGGTGCATGCGCCATCTGGGGGCTAATTTTTTTAGCCAGTTTAGGAACAAGCGCCTGATGAATCTGTTTAAGAGGCTGTGCAAACAGAACCAGGAGAGGAAGTATAAAACTTTGTGGCGGAAGCTCGATGACTTTACTAAGAGCGAGATCATTGATCGCAAGAAAAAAAATGTGGTACTTACCCCGGAAGAAGAGCCACGGGAGCTTTCTGCTATTCCTGCAATTGACCCCCCTGGTACGAGGAGGAGGAAGGCCAAACAAATAAAGAGTTTCTCTCAGTGGATAGAGAAAGAGCCGCCTGAGAAGTGGTCTCTGCTTCATGACACTCATGGCGCTAGGTACGGCATCATGACCACCAACCTTGCGGAGGTATACAACTTTGTGCTTAGAGGGCAGCGGGGTTTACCTCTAACTGCTATCGTCGAGGGTGCCATGCATGGCACCGTGAGGTACTTTCAAGAGAGGTACAGAAATGCTGCACTGCATATGAATAATTTTCCTGCGACCCCTTACTGTGCGAAGATCATGGAGTACATGGAGAATAAGATTCAAAAGGGATCAGGGCACACAGTCTACAGCATTGGGAATCTAGAAAGGAGGTACGAGGTACGTCTGAGGGATAAATCTGGTTTCGGGTCTGCGAACGAGACGAAGACGCATGAGGTTACAATTGGAATGGAAGACGCGCCCACTTGCAAGTGCACATGCAACAAACCGAAGCTGCTACACGTGCCTTGCTCTCATGTGCTCGCTGCATGTGGCCAAATTGGAATGGACTCAATCTCGTTCGTGTCACCTTACTATCTGAAGCAGTCCGTGCTCCATACTTGGAGCGGCGAGATAAGTGGATTCCGTGCGGTTGGCAACTTCAACAAGGTAGACGAGGCTCAAAGGGAATACATCCCAGATTTTGGACTACTCCGGGTTTCACGAGGTCGACGGCAGGTTCGTCGTATTCGTAACGACATGGACCAATCGGAGGCTGGTGGTCCAACTAGGCAGTGCATGCATTGCTCAAGGTATGGGCACAGAATGAAAAACTGTCCTGACTTAAAGAAACAAGGCCAAGGGGATACTTCAGGTGGCGCTAGCACATCGGTGCCTGGAAGCGCGGCAGGACAACGTTGAAATGCTATATACTTTCAACTAAGTTTGTTCCGTACAATAACATATTTATTCCCTATGTGTTGAATTAAAATTGTGTTTCTATTCCTGTAAGTCTGTATTCCTGTAAGTTTGTAATTCACGTAAGAATCCTTACGTTTGTAAACTCATAATTCGTGTAAGAATCCTTAAGTTTGTAAGTTTGAAATTCGTGTAAGTTTATATTTGTACATTTCTGGTACGTTTATATTTCTACGAATCCATTATTACCACAGGTATGGCGACGTATCGTCATCTCGACCCTACGGTTGACATACGACACCGCGGGAGGCTACTGGAGGAGGGCCAAAACCTCCCCGTGCTCGTCACTCGCACGCCTCAGGAGGATTGGATGATACACCCAGATTGGGTTGACAGGTGGGTCGCGTAGTTACGTACGTTGTTTGAAATAATTTTTAGTACATAACTTGACGCTTATTTTGTTGTTCTGTACTTGTTTCACAGGTTGGCTTGGGCGGGTCTCCTACCGCTGGCACGGATGGTTGAGGCTACTGCGGCAGAGTGGAGGCTTGTGCCGCAACATGACGATGACGAGGAGCCGATAGAGCAGTACAATGAGCGGTCTCGCCGTTTTTGTTACGACCGGTCACTGATCACCTGCTTAGTGGACCGTTGGAGGCCAGAGACCCACACACTACACTTTCCTTGGGGAGAGATGGCGCCTACCCTGCAGGACGTCTCGTTCTTGCTGGGCCTACCGTTGGCTGGAGCCGCAGTTGGACCGTTGGAGCCTCCAGTAGGTTGGCACGACGCCATAGTGGCCCGTTTCGCAGGTGTTGCTCATGGGGTCGGGGAGTTCGTCCGAGATGGAAACGGCCCTATGTGGCGGTGGTTGCGCAGCTTTCAGGTAACTCCGCTTGCCTTTCTTATGCATTGCGAACTTACTATTAAAATTTTTTTTCGGTTCTTATGTTTAATTTTTCATGTAGATTGGCGCGCTAGGTTACCCAGGTGTTGCGCTTACGGAGCAGCAGGTTGACCGTTGTCTAGAGGCGTATGTCTTGTGGCTCTTCGACAAGGTGATGTTCACGTCCAATCACGTGAACACTGTGGACGCTCGCTACATCGGAATAGCGCGAGAGATCGCGGATGCACGTTGTCGCGAGGACATAGTTCAGAGGAGTTGGGGTTCGGCTGTCCTCGCCGCCACTTTGAGAGCCATGTGCAATGCTTGCAGCAGGCGCGCCGAGAAGTCGGCGGTACTGGGTTGCCCACTTTTGTTGCAGCTTTGGTCGTACGAGCGGTTCCCGATCGGACGGCCAGACGTGCAGTTCGACGTACCGTACGACGATAGGGAGTACCACGGGGACCTCATCGACATGCCTACTTTCGGGACACTCTGGACACGGAGACGGGTGAGTCTTATACTTAATATGGTTTCGATCAGAAGTACTTCATTTTTCCTTTGTATTAATTACTTTCATTCTTGACAGGTCCGATATGCTAGCGCACAAGTCAGGAACTGCTACCCAGCCTTCACGTCGCAGTTCGATACGTTGCACCCTAGTCAGGTCATCTGGGAGCCGTACAGTGAAGACGCGATGACGCGACGAGCGCCTGGCGGGATTTCATCCTTGTGTACCAGAGACCTCGACTACTGGATGACGAAGGCTACCGTAGTCTTCGACGTCACTGTGGAGGTAACCGCTGTGCACCGTGTGATGCGGCAATTTGGCAAACGCCAGTTGTGTCCTCCCCCAGCACCGCCCACGCTTCAGCCTCACATCCACAGGTAAGAGCATCTAAGGTTTTATGGTTTGATAATAGTATTGTAATTGTTTTGCTCACTTCGTATGAATAATCATGAATGTAGGTACAACCGACAGGGTGGAAACAAGACGGCAACAACTTGGGCACGAAACCTTGCGCCGTTTGTCGAACGGTGGACGACGGCAAGCGCAGATATCTGGCAAGAGGACACGCCCTTCAACCCAGTCGAGTACGATGCGTACCTCCGATGGTACCGCTCCGGCACGAGGTTGTACTACATACCGCGTGCCGACCCAGCTGAGATGCAGCAGGGCCAGACGTCAGATCACTACCCGGCTGCTTCTGTTGTTGGCGTCAGGCACCACGCCGTACGTGTCACGATTCTTTTTGTTTTGCATTTGTAGAAGTACTGAGCAAGTAATAATATTCGTTTCGCATTTGCAGCGCAGATGACGCTGGAGGCTCAGGAGGAGGTTGCCGCACTCCTTAACCGGCTTGACATGGGGATTGAGATTAGTCCGTCTGATCATCGATCCGCGTGGCAGCGTCTCAACGGCAAGCTACGGAAGATCTACGAGACTTTGACTTGTGGGCGCGCTTCAGACGTCGAGATTGCACGGTCTAGTCGTCATGCACACCGTCCCCCACGGCAGTCCTCGTCGTCGTGGCGGCCGCAGCCGCAAGTCCAGCCACGTCCTCCTCTCCCGACGCAGGCGGGAGGGTCGTCGTGGCATCACCAGCCACAGCCGTCACCCCAGCCTACACCACCTCTCCCGACGCAGGCGGGAGGCTCGTTGTGGCATCACCAGCCACAGTCGTCACCCCAGCCTACACCACCTGTCCCGACGCAGGCGGGAGGCTCGTTGTGGCATCACCAGCCACAGTCGTCACCCCAGCCTACACCACCTCTCCCGACGCAGGCGGGAGGCTCGTTGTGGCATCACCAGCCACAGTCGTCACCCCAGCCTACACCACCTCTCCCGACGCAGGCGGGTGCCTCGTACTGGCACAATCCGCAGTCTACGATGGTCTACACTACAGGTAACGTATTGCTAATATGGTCTTACTATTTTCTTGGATTATATTGCTAAATATGATTGTTCACTGTAGGTGACACGTTTCCTGTTATGGCGTTTGCGGGTTCGCCAGATACTGTTGACTACGGCGACATGTGGAGCCAAGCGGACGCTTCAGGGGTTGTTCCTCACTTCCCGGGATTTCAGACTCCACCACCACCACCCACGCAGGTCACGCAGTCGCCACCTCGTCAGTCGGCTGAGCCGATTTACGGCAGGGGTCACCGTCAGCCACGGCCGGTACAGCCCTTGACACTGTCCGGCCCTCGCAAGAGGCCACGTCCTCGTACTCGTAGAGCCGCCGCACCCGCCGCACCACAGCGAGACCTAGGAGGACCGGACCAGGGAGACGAGCAGGACTAGTTTTTTTTAAGCCATACACTCGCACCATTTCCTTTTGTATTTTGACTATCTTTAGTTGTACTGAATTGCATGGAACACTTTATTTATTTCTTCGAAATCTAGAGTTCGAAACATCGTCAACACTATGCATGGCGTGACAACACGGTACGATAACATTCGCATACAGCCGAACAACCTAATAGAACATTGAAATAACTACTCAGGGCCTTTAGGATATTTGCCCTTCCTCATACGACGAGCGTGAGCTTCCTCCCCTTCTTCCTTCGCGCGACGCGCCATCTCGCGCTTCCTCGCCCTTTCGGCCTCACGTGCCTCCGCAGCTCGACGTTCTGCCTCCTCCTTCTCTTTGCGTTGCATCTCCTGCCAACGCTTTCTCTTCTCCTCCTCCTCTGCCTCGTGCATGCGTTCCTGAATCCGACCTCGAGCACAGTTAACCTTCCACATGAGTTCTTCCTCATCCTCTTTCGATTGGGTAACGTCCAGCCACTGTATGTAGTCACATATAGTAGGTCGAGACTGCAAGCAAACGACTGTTACCATAGTATTGCATCGTGTTAGAAATGCGGGTATGTGCGAGTTTTACCAGTTCACTCCGTCTGGACATGCCAAACTTCGGTGGCTCTTCGTCGTAGTTAGCACACATGAAGAACCTTCTTCCGTACGTGTACGAGAACTCATCCGACTTCATCAGTCTGCACGGATCTTGGCACCAGCAAAGGGGAACTTCGACACCTGCGGGCACATCGGCAACCATCTTCTGCTTTGGCATCTCGTCAGCACCAGATGAAGCCATTCCTACGATAATGCAATACGGCATAGTTACTATTTTCAGGAAACGAAACACAAGAACAACGCAACTAATTACCTCACACGCGCTCCGCTCTCGAGATCTCACTTCCAAACCCTAATCCCTCTCCTCTTTATCGATTTGTTAATTTTTCATGAATCGGTGTGAGGCAGAGACAGGTGACGGGTGATTAAATAGAGAGCGATGCGGCTCAGGGATGCACTGGATGCATTCACGAGTGACCAGAGCCCAAAAAAGGCGCTGCAGTGGACTGGACACGACGTAAAGGAGTTCACGCGCGCTGGAGCGGACTGGACAGGACACAAAGGAGCTCAGGTGCGCGCTCGCGTGCAAAAGTGGGCGCTGGAGGGAAGCCGCAGGGAATCTGACCGTTATTAGTCAACCGTCGGCAGATAAGGTGGTTATTAGTCGACCGTCGGCAGATAAGTTGGTTATTAGTCGACCGTCGGCAGATAACGGGGGAACAGTGGGCCCGCCAGCTCTTTCGGCGCGAAATCGTCCACTGGACAAACGATAACTCGTTATCGGTCGGCGGTGGGCAGATAACGCCCTTGTCAGTCGGCGGTGGGCTGATATCTCCCTTGTCGGCCAACCGTTGGCCGACAGGGTTATATTTTTGAAATTTCTGAAATAGGACATATAGATCTCGAATTTTTTATTTAAAAAATAATATTTATAAAAAATTCTCCAAGAAACCGAGTGTCCTCCTAAAGCACTCGGCATACATGTATTTTGCCGAGCGCACGTAATAAGACACTCGGCAAACGTCCTATTTGCCGAGTGCCCGGGAGACGACACTCGGCAAACAGGGAGAGACGTGCCCTTCCCGCCCGCGTTTGACAGAGAGGCGACCGTGTGGTTCATTTGCCGAGTGTATTGTATAGGACGCTCGGCAAACATGAAGCCACCGTTAGCACTGTTCATCTTTGCCGTGTGTCCGTGATCTGAAACTCGGCAAAATAAGTTTATTTTTTATTTTTCCAGTTTGAATTATTTATTTGCTAAGTTGGTTATGAGTTGAGAAGCCACTTATGGAGGAGGCTAATGTTTTCCATATCAAGATTCCACTTATGCATGACTTCTCATATTGGCTAGGTCTATTCTATCACTAACAAAGAGGAAAGCCACATGAAACTTTCCCGGGTACCCAACAGGTTTGCATGCGAAGTGTCGGGTCGCTTCGTCTGTTGGTCTTCAAAAATTTTATGCACTCCACATACACCACTACATGTAACATGTCGAAATTTGGCATTTTTCCAGATCCATTTGCTATATTCTGGCCATTAAGTGCATTTCTAGGCATTTAATGCATATAATTCAAATTTGAACTGCAGGTGCATAAAATAATCGCAAGAAATGGGTTTAAAAATCCTATTTGTGGTCTTGAGTATATGTTCAGGCCTTATACAACAAAATAAGAGGAGTGCCAAACACCAGGGTGCCAAGACTCGGTCACCAACATGGCGCTTGTTAGTTTTTTAATTCTAAAAAATACAAACGAAGTCAGAAAAACACGAAATTTAGCATGGTGTCATGATATGGCACCTTGAGGCTGTGGTAAAAATTTGAGAAGGTTTCATAAAAGTTGTCACGTAGACTACTTAGAAACCGAACAATCCCCGAGGAAGAAACTAGGTTTCGAGAAGGAACGGATTAGGTTTGCATGCGAACCAACTCCTGCTTCATCCGTTGGCCTTGAAAGTTTTTTCACACTCAACATACACCATTACATGTATCATTTCAAAATTTGGTATTTTTTTGGGTCCGTTTGCTATATTTAAGCCATTAAGTGCATTTCTAGGCATTTAATGGATATAATTCAAATTTGAACTGCAGGTACATGAAATTATGGCCAGAAGTGGGTTGAAAATCTTATTGGTGGTCTTAAGTCCATGTTTAACCCTTATACCACAAAAGAAATTGAGTGCCAAACACCAGGGGGCCTGTGCTCGGGCACCAACATGGAGCTTAGTGGTTATTTAATTCTAAAAAATTCAAACAAAGCCCAAGTCCTTCACAAATTTGAAAGAAAGAAATAATTATGAAAGAAAAGAAAAGAAAGAAAAGGAAAGAAAGAAAAGAAAAGGAAAAAAAGAAAAGAAAGAACAAAAAGAAAATAGTACCATGTGTTTCCCGAGTGCCTCATCCCGGACACTCGGCAAATATAAGCACACGTGGCAAATGAATAGTTTGCCGAGTGCCTAACATATGACACTCGGCAAAGCCACTCAATTTGCCAAGTGTCATATATTAGGCACTCGGCAAATCTTAGGCACTCGGCAAACTACCTTTATTAGGGTACTCGGCGCCCAATTTCGTGTCCCGCCCAATCTATTCACCCGCCCGCCGCCGCTTCTCCCAGACCCGGCCGCCACCCCTCCGCCCCGGCCACCGCCCCTCCGCCCATCCTCCGCCCCGGCCGCCGCCCCTCCGCCCGTCCTCCGCCCATCCTCCGCCCCGGCCGCCGCCCCTTCGCCCATCCTCCGCCCCGGCTGTCGCCCCTCCGCCCGTCCGCCCCTCCTCCGCCGCACGCCGCGCCGAGCCCCCTCCCCGAGCTCGCCGGCCTCCCCGTCGGCCTCCCTCCCCCGCCGCCACCGCCTCTCCCTCTCCGGTCGACGCGGCCACCTGGTTTGTGACTTCCTTCACATTTTATTCACTTTGATTGCATGTTATGATTAGAAATTGTCAAGAACTTACATCTGCAAAATCAAAATAGATAATATAACCCGAAAGTATGCTGTGCAATTGTACAAACATTTCAGATTTCATTTTGATCGAGGTAGTGAGACAACGTAGCGCCTTTTACACATAGACTAAGGATTAAGTTTTATGTAATCTAGTCTATGCATGCTGGATGCAATACTACCTAGCAATTATTGCTGCTTTCCTCTAAGTTAATTGATAATTGCTTATTATTTTTGTGTTCTAGTCATGTCCTTGCTTTCTGATTTAAGCACATTTCGATATCACTTGTTACATTTAGTCTCTAGTCATTCTCAAGCCTAGAATTGTTATTGTTTACGACTTACCAGTTTACGACTTACACATTGTTATGGATGTTGGTAGTGTAAGGGTCCGAAAACAAGGGAAAGGGCACTTGCCCTCATGTAGCCACCACAGGCCTAATTAATCAGGGAAAGGGAACCGGCTAATTAATCAAGAATATCTGTTGACCGTCGCTCTGTTGATATATATTCCTATACAGTCACGTAACCTAGGCGTCTCCCGTTCGAAAGAGTTATGGTTATAAATATGCAAGTCTTTGCATATCTATAACCGTAACTGTTTCGAATTGTCCACGTTTTTTTGGACAGCCCGAGGATGTGTAGATTGGGTTTGTTTCCATGCTCTACTCCAATCCGAGACAGAGTTTCGATAGCGTCTCCCCTTTTTTCTCCGGATACACATTCTCTTGGTTTGTTGCCGAGACGTGTATTTGGAGAACAGCGGGGAGGTGCTGCCGAAATTCTGTCTCGGATCGGAGTAGAGCATGGAAACGGCCCAATCTACACATCCTCGAGTGGGATTAGGACCTATCTTTACCTACTAGATAGCTGATGCATGTCTATTCTCAAAATATCAGAGGATGGATGATCGCGAGTGGATGTACGCTGGCCGCTCTAGTCAGGGTTTGTTGAGCGATCAATGGATCCAGAAGACCGATGAATTCTTGGAATTAGCATTTGCTAGTGCCAAGGGACCTCGTGGAACTTGGTGTCCCTGCACTATTATGTTGTATGTCCTCACCAACCTTTCCGAAGTGGAGCCGTACATGCGGTAAGTGCTCAATAAATTATTTCTCATCTAGTCAGAAGTTTGTGTCTAACTCCGCTTGTTCTCACTGCTATAGGGAATTCAATGAGCAATTCTGGCATGACTCAAGGGAACCTACCCTCGAGGAAGTTTCGGCCCTTCTTAGAGATGGTGCGGGAAATGGCATGCCTGATTTCATTTGTTGGTTCAAACAAAAAGTACTTTCTAACTTGGCTCGTAGTACTTTCTAACTTGGTTCTTACATGCGACTAATACAACAAGCTATCCCGCTTAAACTTGTAGGGAACAACCGACGAGTCTATGAGTACCGACTTGAGACAAGTTGCTGATGGTTGTGCCTATAGAGTGAGGTTATTTAAGGCTTACGACGTGAATGGATATCACTTCCATACAGCAAGCCACGAGCAGAGTCGGCCCAATCGAAGAACAACAAATACCAGAGTTTTTACTCCAGGTTCAGATGGGGTTGAGTACTACGAAAGAATTGAAGAAATATACGAACTGAATTTTGATGGGAGCAAACCTCTGAATCCCGTCATCTTCAAATGCCATTGGTTCGATCCAGAAGTAGTGAGACGGACCCCTAATCTTGGGCTAGTCGAAATTCGACAATCAACCATCTTACCAGGAGACGATGTCTATATTGTGGCTCAACAGGCCATGCAAGTTTATTATCTCTCGTACCCGTGCAAAACCGTGGAGCGTCTTAAGGGTTGGGATGTTGTGTATTACCGCCACACGGTAAACTACCCGTCCCAAATGATGATGATTACAACATAGACCCCAACACATATGATGGAGAGTTCTTTCAAGAAGATGGGCTCGTCGGGAATTTCGTTATCGACTTGACGGAAGCTCAGGGCATGGAAGTCGACAATGAAAGTGGTGCTGACGAGGACGAAGAAGACGAGGTTGAGAATGCGAAGGACTTGGAATTACTTGAGCGGTTACATTTAGGCAACGACGGTGTTGATGACATTCCTCCTCCCGAGCACCAGGATGATTATTTGAACACGCGTGATAGTGATGATGAGAGTTACGATCTAGCTGGTCCCGATGATGATGATTATTTCTAATGTACTAATTGGTGTACTCTTTCTCATAGCATGTTTTTTTCATAACGCTTCATTTATTTACATGAACTTGTATCATCCGTACTAATTGGTTTACTCTTTCTTATAGCAGGTGATTGAAGCATGGTGGGCGGTTTGCGGAGATCGTTAGCGTCCCTATACAAAGAGGGGAGAGATGCAGGTGAAGGCTCCGGAAGCAGACCCCGGGGAAGACCTCCAAGAGGAGGAAGGTCGAGACGCGGAGGCAGGTGTGGCGGAGGAGGTCGGTCTGTCTCGCCTGTACGTGCGGCTGAGACTGAGTCTCAGGAGGAGGAGGAGGAGAGACAGGAGGTGGAGGAGGAGAGGCAGGAGGTGGAGGAGGAGAGGTAGGAGTTTGGGGATGAGGAGGAGGTAGAGGTAGAGGAGGAGGAGGGGGGTACCTCCAGCTCTACTTCGTCCCGGGTGTGGTTGCGTGGTCCTTCCAGCCTCCCGAAGCGACCGGTGCCCTTTGATAGACGGCCGCTCATTCGACCAGACGGAGAGAAGTAAATGGCTCTCTGTACTCTCATATTTCTTTTTCTTTTGTATCTTCAATATTTCAACATGTACTAATAATTTGGCTTTACACTTGTGTAAGAACTGGAAGAAGGTTGGAGAGGGTGACCACTCACGCCATGTAAACGGTGTCCTTGGACTTCTGATCAAGGAGAAATTCCCTGGCATGGTCACTTTGGGCGAAGTAACTGAGCCGGCTTACACATGGGCCCACTACGTAGCCGCGCCGGACGCCCGTGACAGGGAGGGAAGGGAGTTTCCCAATAGAGCCGAGCGGATGAAGGCCGAGCTGTGGGTAAGTTCCTTTCGCACTACATTACTCAATACTAATTGCATGGAAATTATTGAACTAATGACTGGATCCGTCGCGTCTATATGCAGGATTTCTTTAGATGCAAGGCGGGCTTCGAGGGTACGGCAGCTGCTGTCGTCGATAGAGCTGCCAAGAAGCTTGTGAAGGATATGCACTATGAGGCGCGCGTCCAGGCTGTCATCAAATATCACGCGGAGCACCTTGGAGAGAAGGTGACAAAAAAGACGCTAGGACCAAATATCTGACCCACGAGCAATGCCTGCAGGTAAAGTACATATATCAAGATTATTCCTTAGATTACTAACACTTAGTTTCTTCTTCTTATATATGATGTACTTCATTATTTAGGTGCCTCCGAGGTGGTGCGCCCAACACCTTCTGTGCTGGGAGCAGATCGTGGAGAGGTGGTGCGCTCCGGAGTGGGCGGCGAGTCACGAAGCTGCCCGGGAAAGGTGATTGTTGATGCAAGGCGCACCACACCATCAAGGCAACCTAACCCTGACTGGTTACGTGGCTAGATGGGTATGAATCTTCCCAGTTCTTCTTAATTTCTGTGCGGGCGCCCCCTTTATGAATCTTCTTGCTTTTGTGTTGCAGTCGGCAAAAAATGATGGTCAGGCTTGCTCCCAGTTCAAGGCATATGCTCTGGCCCATAAGTCAAAGGCGTTGCAGGGGGTTGCTTATGATCCGAATGACCTGGCCTCAGCGTACACCAATGAGAATGTCAAGGCTCGCCTGGATGGATACACATCGATGGCAAAGGAGATCCACGGGCAGGACTTCGATCCGAGCAAGCATGACCTTGATGGAGAAGTGGTGATGAGGGCGGGAGGAGGCAAGAAACATGGCCGCTTTTGGATTGGCGACGGCACACTCGATACGGCCTCCACTCCCTCTCTCTCTCAGCTCAGAGCTCGGAGCACGAGCTCAAGTCCGGCTATACGCCCTCGCCCAGAGCCTACACGGCTTGCGATGACCGAGCTCCAGGTTAGTTCTATTTCATTCATCCTCCACGGTCTTTACATGCTTTGCATTGGAACGACAATAAGATTGCGATGACATACTGTAGGCCCAGCTGGATGAAGAAAGGAGACTCTGGCAGGAATTGGAGAGAAGGCAAGAGGCCGAGAGGATAGCGCTCGAGGAGAGGATGGCTGCAGAACGAGCCCAGTGGTACGAACTTATGAAGGGTGTTTATGCTGCAATTGGCCAAACTCCGCCACCGATGCCAATCCCTCCTCCTCAGCATGCTCCACACACTCCCCACACTCCTGTGAGTTCGTTTATAACCTTCTAATCACCATTATTGCCCTTTCTATAGCCATAGAGTGTTGTGTAACTATCTTTTCCTTTGTGCAGCATCCGTCGGTGGGATTGAATGATCCTGGAGCTGGATCTTTGCAAGCAAGCCCAAGCAACCCTCGTGGTACTCTGTTGTCAAGGAATTTGCCCCACTGAACTATGCTGTGATGTTTCTGATGTTTAAACTGTGGACTGAACTTTGCACTGATGTTTGTCATACCGTTCTGAACTTTGCATATGTGATGTTTATGATATATGTCGTGGTATGTGATAAGTGATATATTTGTGATATATGTCGTGGTATGTGATATGCGAACTATGTTTGTGCTGTGAGTTGCTGTGATTTGCTTTGATATATAAACTATTTTGAATTGCAGGGATATTTAGAAATACAAACAAAAAAAATAGTTGCTGTGTACTTTGCCGAGTGTTACACTCGGCAAACAACGATATGCCGAGTGCAACACTCGGCAAATAAGCCACGTGGCGCAAGCCTGTGCAATCTGGCATTTGGGCTGCCAGAATGCACCGGGTTTGCCGAGTGTCTGAACCACGGCACTCGGCAAACAAAGGCTTTGCCGAGTGTCTGGACCACGGCACTCGGCAAAAAAAGGCTTTGCCGAGTGTCTGGACCAAGGCACTCGGCAAACAAAGGCTTTGCCGAGTGTCTGGACCAAGGCACTCGGCAAACATGGGACACGTGGCGGTAGCTTGTTCAATTTGGTAGTCCAGTTTTGTCAAGTTTTGCCGAGTGTGACCCCAAAAACACTTGGCAAATAGACGCCACGTGGCCGAAGTGTGTTCAATCAATTTTGTCAAGTTTTGCCGAGTGTCCTCTGTCGACACTCGGCAAAGAGGGGACTAACGGGCGTCCCGACCGTTTACTTCCTTTTTTGTGCCGAGTGTCCACGCCGACCGTCGGGAAATATTTTACCGAGTGCCCAACGGAAAACACTCGGCAAACATGCCTTTGCCGGCAGGCAGTAAGCCGAGCCATGTTTGCCGAGTGTTACACTAGGCAAAATGTTTGCCGAGTGTATTTTCTTCTTCGCCGTGTGTGCCTGGCACATGGCAAAGTGAGGGAATCCGGTAGTGGTTAGTGGTGTAGTTGGAATGCAATTTCACCGGAACTATTTGTGATGGCCATTTTTGTGCATGTAGGGGTAATATTTGAATGTGATGACCATTGCTTGATCTAGTTACATTCCTTTTGTACTGCCATATTGTTACCAAACCCAAGCAAAAGGTGATTACTTCATATACCATATAGCTAGCCAGGGAACATTGATCATTGACGATGCAGAAGAAGATTGTCTTTTGCCTCATTTGCCTTGGGCCCAAGGGGTTGACAAAACTACAAAAAACATGTATAGATGCATCACGAACAATCCATGGTAATTCCTAGTTAATTGATCCCAACTAAGTTAGCACATGATAAAAGCAGTTCATCTTGGGTCTCCTCTCTCTCAAAAAGAGAAGTTCATCTTGGGCCCAAGGGGGACCAAATTACAAGATCATATATAGATGTACCAACCATGCTAATTCCTATAACCAATGGATCCCAACTAAGTTAGCACATGTTTTTTTTTGTTGCGAGAAAGAGAGCTTCATTGATCAAAGAATTCCCGGATAATATTCCCACACATGGCAGACAAGATCCAATCCAACACTCTGTCCGAGACTCAACACGAGCCATCCCAGCCAATGCATGACTCACTCTATTTTGATCGCGATGAATCTTACTAATAATCACCTCTCTTTCGCCGGTTATCAGGCACTTGATATCTTCGACCAGGTTCGAATACCTCGACATATTGTGTCTTTTCTCTGAACACGTCTTAGCAGCTTCAGCACAATCTGTTTCTAGGACAATCAGCATGGTAGATCATTGCAAAGCAAGACGGAGTCCTTCCATACACGCGGCCAGTTCCGACTCCAGAGCTTCATGGCAGGATCGCAAATTTCGCACAGCAGAGAAAAGAGGGTCGTCCTTGTGATCACGCACGACCATGCTCGTACGGGCGCTCCCATCCAACATGAATGAGCCATCCACATTCAATTTAACCCCGCCAGGTCCGGCGGAATCCATACACGCGTCTTCACAGGCACTTCATTAGTAGGCATGCAAAGAGCAGCAGCAGATAAACTGGAATACAATTGACTAGCAGGTTGTTTACCTTTGACTAAGTCAGCACATGTTAATAGCAGTTCATGTTGGTGCTTCATATGCTAATGAGTATCGAGTCAGTGCATACTCTCAGAGTCATACATGTCGATTCTGTCCTTGTGTCCCATGTACACATCATTGCAGATAAAAATGAGTACGAATTGGATGCGGTGCTCTCTCTGTTGCCTAACTTCAGGGTCTCGCTTTATCTTGCATGAGAGCTCGCGGCGCGCGGGGCGGGCTGGCCAAAGAACACCGTCCAGTTAGGCCGTTTATAAAGGTAGGTCCCCTGTTAACTCTGCGACTCATCTACGTTATATAGATTTGATATTAAAATAAAATAATAATTAATAGTCTCTTAGATTGACTTTACACAAAAAGTCAACATTAAATATAGTAGCATACAAAGGCAATGAGGTTGACACTAAACCTTCTATTCTTTGTAGAATTTGACTCTTTTCGAAGAGTTAATTTTATTCCCTTTCCTCTTTCTCTCGTCTCCACATATGCGATTATCATACGTGACAAATTGAAGAGTTTGCTGACGTTACGTCTTTATAGATGCTCTTATAGTGCCGACGCTGGATTTTACGAAGACACTATCATCATTTGTGTGTGGCCTTAACAACTTCATCATCAAACAATAGAGGTTGAACCTATCTCTGCAATTTTGCATTGCTGCTTCTCCTCCACAAGCAAAACTTTCACATGCATCTCCATATGCTGTGATATCTTCCTCTCAGATACGCACACGATCCATGGCTACTGGCGCGGCATTCGTGTTTGCTGGGAAGTCGGTGGCAACTTCAGCCATCTCTTTCTGATCAAGAAGGCTTTCACATGCTTGAACAAGTACTGCAAGGCTGAAGGCTTGGATGATGTCAAGAAGAGGTTAGTGCAATCGTTGCCAAAAGTCCAGGTTGTGCTCAGTATTGCCAACCCTGAGCGTATCAAGGAACAGCTCAATGCGCTGGATGTATGGCTATGGCAGCTTAGGGATGCAGTGGAGGAGGCTGAGGACGCGATCGATGAGCTCGAGTACTACGAGCTCGAGGAGAAGGCAAAAGGTCACAAGGTTAGTGACTGGGGCTCCTCTTTTGCTAAGATGAAGCATAAAGTCGTCAAATCTGTCAAACATGTCAGTATTTTGGATAAGAATTTGGAACTATTTTCTCACCGTGGCACGCTCAAGAAACTGAAGAAAGCTATTGTGGGGTTTAGACAAGGTTGCTACGCATATTGCGAATATTCTTGCAGTCACAGAACATCTCAAGGGGGTGGCTTCCGGTAGTCAGCGACAGGAGCATGGGGTAAACAAAGACCGCGAGACAGGTTCGACATTAACTGCATCTAAGTTTGTCGGGCGAGAAAAGGAGAAAGGAAAGATAGGCAGATGGATGACCAAGATATCAGTTGAAGCTTCTGAATTTGTGACGAGTGCAAACCATGTTCCTATTATGTCGGTAGTTGTTCATGGTGCATGGGGAAGCCTGCTTTGGCTCAATGCATATGCGAGCAAAATATTGTAAACAATTTGGAGCTCAAGGTCATATGGGTCTGTGTATCTACTAGCTTTGATGCAACATCCGTGATGAGTAAAATACTAGAATCTGCCACAGGGGCAAAACCTAATGTTAATTGTTTGGAGGCATTGCAGCAAGATCTCATAAGGGTACTGAAATTATCTACTTTTTTTTTGCTTGTTTTAGATGATGTTTGGGAAGAAAAGAAAGGAGATGAGTGGGAAAAGCTATTTGCTCCTCTGAGGACAGGTAAGAGTGGAAGCAAAATTCTGTTGACAACCCGAACGCAATCAGTAGCTGATATGGCTGCAAAGGCCATGGGAATTGAAACAGAGTGCTTGACAGTAGGAGGACTGGAAGAAGGCGAAAATCTTGAGCTCTTCAATCATCATGTCTTTTCTGGTCTGAACCCACGAGATTTTGTAGATTTAAAATTAACCTGAGAGCAAATTGCAAAGAAATTGGGACGATATCCCTTGTTAACAAAAGTTGTCGGTGGGCATTTACGATGCAATATAACTTCTGATTACTGGAAAAGATTCTGGCTTGAAGGTTTGGAACATTTTAAAGGAACTGAAGAGGATATTATGGAAGTTCTCAGAATAAGCTACTACCACCTACCAACAGAACTTCAGATTTGCTTTCGATAGTGCAGCATATTTTCACAGGACTATGAACTTACAAAGAAAGGTTTATCAGTGATGTGGATGGCTTCAGGATTGATCTCACAAGCAGGAAACGAATCAAGAAGGCTTGGGGACATTGGAGCATAAATTTTGGCTCAATTAACTAGAAAATCATTCTTTGATATGAGATTCAAAGTATATCAATATAGTCAAAGAAAAGAAGAATACTACGTACTGCATGACTTGATGCGTGTATTGGCAAGGTATGTATCTTCCGGTGAATGTGCAAGAATAATTGATCCTAGAATGCTGAAAAATGAGAAGGGTACAATTCGACACCTATGTATTACATGCATTGATCATCTAGCTATTGAGGATGTCAAGAAAATCTCACATTTTAAGAATGTGCGCACTATTATTTTTGAAGGCCAACATTTGGTTAACAAGCATATGGTTCGTACTATTGAGAATGTTGTGGAGAACTCAAAAGCTTTGCTTCTGCTGCAGTTAAATTTGGAGAATACATTTGATCTTCCTAAACTCGCTGATTTGAAGCACCTTCGTTATGTCTACCTACCCAAGATATCAGCCGAGGGAATTTGTGGACTTGTCAAACTCTATCACCTAACAGTTCGTACTATTGAAGGATTGATGATTAGAGATGGAATGCAGATGGAGAGCTTGCCTGAGCGATGGCTCCTACAGAACCGCACAGAGCTCCGATCCCTCAAGATATTGTGTGCCAGCTCGTTGGAATCTCTGCCACTGGGTATGCGAGAGCTATGCTCTCTCAACTTCTTGCTCCTATCTGGTGCCGGGAAACTCCAATCACTTCGTGACCTGCCCTCCTCCCTGCAATATCTCCATGTTATGGGCTGCTGTCTAGAGTTGGAGAAGCAGATCAGAGTAAAAGACAGCCCTGAGTGGAATAATATCACCCACATTGCTAAGGTGTACATAGGTAATGCATTGCCTCTCCTCTTTCGCCCTCACTTATTCATGGTAAACTAAATAGTCAATGAAATTTTATTCAAATACTCAAGTGTACTACTAATTTTCAAATAAGTCTCCTTTGGAATGTATAACTATTCCAAAATTTCGCGTCTATGATTCTTTACAGGTTGTGTGTTAGAACTTAGGATAACATGTTCTGTCTAAATTTTGTTTACTAGATAAACGGTTGCATTTATATTCCAATGTTTTAATTTTTTTATTTCCTACATAAGCTATTTAGACTAAAATGGTTGCCTTTTATATTCAGTACTTGTCATTTATTTGCCGTTAATACTCTCTGATTCATACTTTAACGCTTTGTAGGAGATCCATAATTCATGCACGGAAAAGAATGCAGCCAAGATAATTTATTTGGATGGAAGTGATCAATAATTGTTTAAGCATAACTACATAAGTACGGTTTTCTTCCTCTATGTCAGATATTCTTAACTTCTGTTGTGGTTGCCATGTTTCTGCTAGATACAGTTATTTGGTATGACAAATGCTATTATTCACATTTATTCCTTTCCTCTAATATAATTTTAATTTTAAGTTGGAATTTTAAAGGGTACTAGAACACTATATACTACATAAAAAACATATAGGAATTTTCCATTTTGATTTGGTGCCAAAAATCTGAAGTTGATTGGATGAGTGCAACACAAAGGTTATTGCATAGCATATGTTGCCTTTATCTTGATTTTTCTTGCTAATCCGGTGGTGGTAGCCATAGTTATTGTTGCATCTTTCATAAAGCATTTTTCATTTTATTCCATCATGCGCCAAATATAATATTTTAGAGACTACTTCTAAAGTAACTAGACATTTATAGTTTCTGATTGATGTTTGAATTAAGTTTGCAGAAATTTGCATGCAACTCTCATACGGTCTATCTAGCTCATCTCACTACTACAGAATCGATTTGTCCAGACGGTTCGGAAACACCAGGCGGGACGGTTTTTCGAACCGTCTGGACGAAACAGTCAGTACAAATCAGTTTTGTACAGACGGTTACTGTACAAATAATTAGTACAGACGGATCCACACACGAACCGTCTGTGCTATTCTCTGGTACAGTACCTCCAAAGTATTTGTACAGACGGTTCCATCCACAAAATCGTCTGCCCAAATGCATTGAACAGTACCTCAAAAGCATTTGTACAGACGGTTCCATACCCAGAACCGTCTGTACAAAGCATTTGTACAGACGGTTCCATACCCAGAACCGTCTGTACAAAGCATTTGTACAGACGGTTCTACCCCTGGAACCGTCTGTACTACTGCTGTGGCAGGAAAACAACGCTGCCGCGGCAGCGGAAACAACTGTTTCTGCTACCGCGGTAGCAGTGCGGTTGTACAGACGGTGCTGCCGCCTGCTGCCACGGCAGCAGAAACAGACATTTCGGCTGCCGCGGCAGCCGTGCGGCAAGGCGGCGTTGCTGCCACCTGCTGCCGTGGTAGCGGAAATGGCTGATTCCGCTGCCGCGGCAGCAGTGCGGCAGGGCGACGGTGCTACCGCCTGCTGCCACGGCAGCGGAAACAGAGGTTTCTGCTGCCGCGGCAGCAGTGCGGTAGGGCGACGGTGTTGCCACCTGCTGCCACGGCAGCCGTGCGGCAAGGCGACGTTGCTGCCGCGGCAGCGGAAACTACCGTTTCTGCTGTCGCAGCGGCCGTGCGGCAGGGTAACGATGCCTGGTGCGGCCGCGGTCCGGGCGCGGCAGTGAAAATGCTAGAAACAAAGTGATCAATCACAGGCATAGCATGGACAGACACACAATGTACTCATTGATCTTAGACATAGCATTCAGAAATAAACATTAAACATCATTCTCAACCACAAAGTCATTCACATGCATTGTTAGGGAAAAAAACTCTCAAGTTATTGAGGAGGAACATTTTGAGGACAATGGAATTCTCCGGTTTCCTTCAACACCTCTCTAAGTATGAAAGCTATTAACTGTTTTTGAACAAACCGAACGCCCTCAGTGTCGAGCTCATCTGTAGGGAACTTAAAACTCTGCAGAAGGAAATTAAATAGCTAGGTTAGTCACGATGTCCGAACGATGAAAAATGGAACTACATAGTGTAATGACACTAACCTCCACATCTACCGGACTAGAGCGAACGATCTGCATCATATATGTCGCGACATAGTATCCACAGAGATTGTTGCCCGGCGGCTGCTTGTGGCACTGTAGAAATCATGGTTACGTGCAGGGTAATTTAGTTTTACCGAATACATATTAGAACGTGCGAGGTGATTATTCTTGGGCGAGGGAGGAATTATTACCGGGAAATGAAATCGGTGGGTCGGTTCGGTTTGTGTTGTTTTCACAGCCCCCCTGGCAACATACTTGTTGAACGCCCCGTTGAGCACCGTCGTCAAATTTGCGTACTTCTCTGGTGGGTAGTCCCTGGAGTCGAAGTACATGGCATGTAGATATTGTGGCTCGAGGCAGATGAGCATCCAGTGGAAATCATAGTTGTACGATAGAAGAATGACGCGCTTAGTAGAGAGAAGGAGCATGACGTCCGAAATGTATTCCTCGACCTCATTCGGCTGGAATCGGACCATTGTGCATATGACCACTTGTGGATCGAGGAATCCGATATTAGGATTTTCTGCCCTAGCCTCTTGAATCATATGTCTACACATAAAAGTAATGTCATTGAACGAACGTATCAATAAGTTAGGCAATTCATTTAGCTTAAACAGTGATTGAGAACACTTACAGTGTCCAGCATCTTAATAGGCTGACATCGAGGGCGTCATGACGGTAGAGGTCGGCTAAATCCGAGAAATCGATGGTAAAGGTTCCACCTGGATGGAGGAAATGTTGCCGCTTGTACATGGCGCTGATATTTTGAGGAAGCGCTGTCTCCTCGTTGGACCTCTTCATGTAAAATTCGTGCACAATCTGAGTTGCCCAACCAAGTCGTTCTCCGCCCGTGTCACTAGCGGCTGCCTTTCCGTGTAGACTCTTATCTCGGGTTCTTTGTCTACTTCTTTGCCCTTGGCTGACTTTGTGCTATTTCTGGTGGCCCTACGCTGAGCTTGAGGAGTCGTTTTGGCAGTCTGCTGGCTAGATCTGCTAGATTGCTTAGATTGTGCTGAAGCGGATTTCACCTTCGGTGGAGGAGCACGGATTGAGAAATCTGGACCGTAACGTACCGGAGACAGGGGCCGTGCAGGAGGTGGAGGGGAACCAGGGAAATGTACTTCTTCGGCCACTGGATGAACGTGTTGACGGCCTGCCCCAGTGTCCTGACGTCGTCCTCCGGCGGTACAGGAAGTGTGAAGGAGGAGCAATTCGCATGCACCATGTCCACTGCCACCTTAGCGTTACCCGCCGCTATCGGAACTCCGTGCACCCTCGTGTCTGCAACATATGGAAATGCTAACCCCGTGCCAGCCTCAAGCATGTCAGTGGGGCCAAAACAGCTGGGCACGAGGAGCTTGCAGCTAGTTACCACCACTATGTCGTCGACAGGGAATCTTTCGCTGACGTCTTCAAGAGGAATCGGCTCGACATGTAAATCGTCGGCGTGGTCGTCATCCGGAACGTGGTCATGAGCGGATTGTTCGTGGATGTCTTCCACGGATGCGCAGCTACTCCTGCGCCGAGCATGTGGGGATGAGCCTGCGGGGCTGCGTTCGGCCGCGGCGGCTGCATCCTCCTGCCTTATCTGCCGTACCCGTTCTTCGACCCTTGCATCGATCCTCTGTTCTAGGCCTGCATATATTTCTTCCATCAGCTCTTTTTTCATCCGTTCACGCTCGGCTGCCTCGCGCTCTGCTTTCGTTCTCCTCCGACTCCTGTATGAACCCGCATCGTCGGGGAATCCTATCTTCCATGGAACCGTCACCCCCACACCACGCATTCGACCCGGGTGCTTTTTGTTTCCCAGAGCCGAGGTTAGTATATCCTTTTCCCTGGCTGCTTGGAAAGTTCCTTGAGCGGATTGTTCTGACAGTCGCAGGATGTTTTCAGCCACCTGGACGGTTTCGGGCTTGTTAAAGGCAACGGTGCCATCAGCCGAGATGTTGGCCCTCGCGCGATACCAGTTCCGGGCCCGCCTCTCTGGGATCTGGGAGAAAGGTGTGTCGCGACTCTCCTGAGATGCCCGCTCGTCCTCTGTTTTCCATTCCAACTCTTTGCGCGCATACCCACCGCTTCCGAGCTTGTGGGGGTGAACGTTGCATGCCTGGCGCGCCCTATTTGCCTGACTCCACTGTACAAATTCCTTCGACGTGCACCTCTCCACAAATTCCGTCCATTGATCCTCCAAGTACCCGTAAGTCTTCGGGTCCTGCCTATAGGGCATAAGATCGTTCTTCATGTACGTGTTGTAGAGCTCGCTCTTGAAGGTCTTCCACGCCTTGCCCATCTTGGCTTTTGCCTGTCTTTCCACGGCCTGCTCGGTACCTTCGGGGAAGTCGAATTGTGCTTTGATTGTGCTCCACAGGAACTCTTTCTCGTTATCCGGAACTGACGGCCAGCTGGCGTACGTTATCCGGACCTTCGTCCTCGCCAGTGAAGCGCACGCACTACGGAATGCCGCCTGAGCCTGCTGAGGCAATATGGGCACACCCTCATCACTGACATGAGTTATCGTGTAGTGACCCGTGGGCATTTTATTTTTGCCTCGGCCACCTCGCTTTCGCTTCTGCCCACCCGATTCTTCGGTTTGCTCATGAGAAGAGGCCACCGGCAGTTCACGTTCATCTCCTCCGGACGCCATCTTCAAAAGACGAAAAATTCAGATATGCAGTACACGACAAGATTCCAGATATTTTCATATAAAGACACATGAACTCTAGCTAGACTAAGAAAGTTTTTTGTATGCACACACACATATGAGTCCCCTAACACCCCTCATCAGAGGTTTACCTTTCCAAATAGTGCTAATGTTTGTAATCTCATCATAAATATCTTCCTGAACTCATTCCCAAAATTTTTGAAATCATCATTTACCAAAATATGTTAAAGAGGCCATTCGAAGATCAAACCCTAAATCCTCGGATTAACGATCGTAAGTTGGACTTTCGTGACTAGCCTAGTCAGTTATACATGAGGGCTACATGAGTTATATATGACGGTGGCAAGATGTCTTTGCCTCCGGCTTTGCTTCACTCTCCGATGACTTAGACTGACGCTTACGACGGAGCCACGACGAACTGTTTACTATATCTGCCATAGTCTGGTGCTTTGCATCTTCCCTCCATATCTTCTCCATTCTCTCGATCGTTTCCCCACCCCAACCCTCATCCCATGTGCTCAGATATAGCTTTTGTAAATAACCAATGCAGGTGGCAAAGTTTAGTGCACAGAAAGAACTTAACCATACTTTGTGAATTAAACAACAATGAGATCATTATTGAAATTGTTCTTGGCAACACAACTGAGACATGGATACAGAGAAGAAACTCCTTTTGATATCAGAAGAATGGATACAAGGGTCCTAGAAAGTAGCCTTCTAAACAACTTAAGGGATATAATACAGTGACATTTGACACAAAAGGAAAAAGACAACTCCTCAGGTCAATGAACAGTGAAATCAAACTGGGCATTAACTATAGGTCACTTATTGCAATCTTTCATCTCTGCCCTCTGCCATATCAAAACAACTTCAAAATGGGAGCCTGCCTTTAAATACATTGATAAGCAAGATCGAGAATTCAATATCAGTTTGGAATTTTGGATGTTTGCCACAAGGAAATGACTAAGCCACTATATAGAGCTCAACAGCATGAGGACAAGCATCACAAAAACTACATGAAGAAACTAAAACGAGCTAACTGATTTAGCAAGACCTGTCATGGTTCAGTTACCTGTTCGACGACAGTATTCATCCAATTCCTAGGAACTTGACAGTATGTACGCTGTACCACTTAGTGTTGAGGGGTTTTGACTAGTGCTAACTGCCAAATAGTAACAAAACTTCCAGCACAAAAAAATAGTAATAGAACTCTTAGCAGCATAGAAAAATATTGGGAATTGGAGTCTTTGTTAACCAACAGCCTTGTAGTCCCATGTTGCTTTTGAATCTTCAAGTTTGAAGATTTCTTGTTGAAACAAAAACAATAACTAACGGGTGGTGGAAGTAGAACTGAGATGCATGTCAAAGAAAGGTTTCACTATCTCGTATGGCTACTAGGAATAAAACTGCACATGCAACATGAATGAACAAGTTTGCTGACAATACGCCCCACAGTCAAACAGAAATAGGTAAGTCTATGAGTATCACTTTTGGGTGTAGGGATGAAACTTAACCCGGTAACTATATTACTGTGTCTTGGATGATATAATGCTAATTGTAAATTCAGAACAGCTTTTCTGTCATAGTTTTCATCAATCATCATCGAAAGATGCTTTCATAATACAACTTGGGATGACTTGAAGTGAAGCATTATGCCACATATAAGCTTGCTTCCTTGTATGCTATTACCATGGGATTCGGGGCGGCGGCGGCGTCGGGCCGAGGTCTTCGGGGTGGCGGCGGCGTCGGGGCAGAGGGCTTCGGGGAGGAGCTCATCGGGGACGGCTTGGCGGCGGCGGCGGCAGAGGAGCGGGACGGCTTGGGGGCGGCACTGGCGGCGGCTGAAAACCTAGGGCGGGAGATGAGGGCGCGGCGCGGGTTTTGAAAAGACACAACCCGCGCCGAGGGGTACTTATCGAAAAGGCTAATCTAGACGGTTCGGAACGTAGAACCGTCTGGATTAATAGTCCATACGGTTCTCAATACGGAGCCGTCTGGATTATCATTAGTGCGGACGGTTCTCAACGTGGAGCCGTCTGTACTAATACTGCAGGTGGGATGCCTGCAATATCAGTACAGACGGCTCATAATAAAGAACGTCTGTACTATCAATAGTACAGACGGTTCTCAATACGGAGCCGTCTGGATTAGCATTAGTGCAGACGGTTCTCAATGCGGAGCCGTCGGTACTAATATTGTAGGCGGGACGCTGCTACATTAGTACAGACGGTTCTGTACTACGAGCCGTCTGTACAAAGATTTTGCCCGAGTTGACCTACAGTCCCACTTGTCATGACTTTCATGTTATTGATTTATTACTAGAAATGACTTAAACTTCTGAAAATCATAGAAAATTCATATGAATTCCAATTGAGTTGAACTTTTTTTGTAAATTCATATTTTAATCTGGACAATTTTATGGTATAACTGTTATTCATGTTACTGTTATGAAAAAGTTTGAAAATGCCCTTAAACCCATAAACTTGTAAAATTCATAACTAATGCAAACAAACTCCACATGACAAGATTTTTTTAATGTAAATTTATGGTTTCGTACGTACTATTACATGGTGTAGGTCTCATTCATATTACTGTAACTCAAAATCTGCAAACCTATTATTGCATTAATAGTTCATACAGAAAACCCTGGTGGCGATACATAACAATCGGGTTACATCATAGAAAATAACCTAATCTCCTTTAAGAACCAGCCCTTCTTGATGATCGACGCGCAGATAGCAGGTGGCCCCGATCGGTAGTTGTTCTTCGTTGAGCGCGGTGCCGTCTCCAAGAGGGAACTCATCAAATTGATTGTACTCTTCTTCGTCCACGACATTCTCAACTCCGACAATCCTTCTTTTCCCCTGAAGGACTACGTGAAGTTTTCTGATTTGCCGAGTCTTGGACATAAAAGACTTGAACAGCTTGCTTAGCGAGTACAAATGGTTCATCTTTGTATGTGGCACGTTCGAGGTCCACTGTAGTCATGCCATACTTGTCGACCTTAACACTTGAGAGTGCGACCCAACAGCACCGGAAGAGGGGGATCTTGAAACGTACATAGTCGAGTTCCCAGATCTCCTCAATGTACCCGTAGTACGCACACACCCCACGTTTGTCCTGGAAGGCATCTACGCGGACACCGCTGTTTTGTACCGTGCTCTTCGTATCCTGTGCTCTGGTATAAAAGATGTACCCATTTATGTCGTATGCTTCAAATTTTAGGATTGTGTGACTTGGCCATCTAGCCAACCAGCCAATATTCTCCTCTGTTGTACTATTAGCACTTCGAACCCGCAACCAGTTGTTGAAGCTGCGGTTGTGCTGTCTGGTAAGCCAAGCCTCCGTACGGCCTGGATTCTCTCTGCGTAGCTCGTCCTTATGCATGTTGATATGCGGGGCTACTTCAGTCATGTGTTGCAAGACTACGAAATGGGCTTGAGATAACGACGCGTAGTTAGGAATGAGTGTTTTCCTTCCTATGGTCCCTTTGCCGTCCAGTCTCCCCTCGTGGCGAGACGTAGGCACACCTATTGGTTTGAGCTGTTCCATGTGATCGATACAGAACTCGACCACCTCTTCGGTTGTGTAACCTTCGACGATGCTGCCCTCTGGACGAGATCTATTTCGTACGTACTTCTTGAGAATTCCCATGTACCGCTCAAACGGGTACATCTGACGTAGAAATACCGGTCCACAGATCTTTATCTCTCTCACGAGGTGGACGGTAACATGGACCATGATATAAAAAAACGACGGAGGAAAGTACATCTCAAGATGACATAATGTCTTCACCACATCGGCCTGCAACACATCTAGTGCTTCGGGATTGATGACCTTCTGAGAGATTGTGTTGAAGAAGTAACACAGCCTAATGATTGTGTCTCGGAGATAGGTCGGGTAGATATTTCGGATTGCAACAGGAAGCATTTGTGTCATCAACACATGGCAATCATGGGACTTCATACCAACTAATTTTAGATCTTCCATCGAAACAAGTTTCGAGATGTTGGCGGAGTAACCAGACGGAAATTTCACACCTTGCAAGCACCGGCATAGTTCGGTCCTCTCGGCCTTTTTCAGGTTATAGCAGGCCGGAGGAAGCCTTGTTCTGCCTTGTTGGGAGGGCTCAGGTGCCAACTCGGGCCTGATATTCATGTCTACTAAGTCGAGACGTGCGTTGAGGCCGTCCTTCGTCTTCCCTGAAATATTAAGTAAGAGACCAATGAGACTGTCACACACGTTCTTCTCTACGTGCATAACGTCGATGCAGTGGCGAACTTCAAGGTGCCGCCAGTAGGATAGCTCCCAAAATATTGATTTCTTCTTCCACATGTTGCTGGTCTTCACTTTTTTACCACTCTTTCCAAGGACAACATTGATATCCTTAACCATATTGTACACCACTTGCCCGCTGTAATGCCTTGGACATAAAGCTCTCTCCCTCGTCCCGTCAAATTGTTCCTTCATATTGCGGTACGGGTGATTCCTCTTAAGGAACCTACGGTGGTGCATGAACACCGTCTTATGGGAGTGGGCCAGCCACCTACTCGCGGTACCATCCAAGCACTGAGGGCAAGCCTTGTCTGGTTCTTTACTCTGGCCCGAAAGGTTACGTAGGACAGGAAAATCATTGACCGTGCAGAACAACATGGTGTGTAGGGTGAAATTCTCTTGTTTGTACGCATCCCATACCTGTACCCCTTCATTCCACAGTGTTTTCAGATCTTCCACCAAAGGTCTCAGGTAGACATCAATATCATTCCCAGGTTGCTTCGGCCCTTGGATAAGCAGTGACATCATGATGTACTTCCGCTTCATACACAGCCAAGGTGGTAGGTTGTACATACTAAGAGCAACTGGCCAAGTGCTGTGCCGGCTGCTCATGTTGCCGAAAGGATTCATTCCGTCCGTGCTCAACGCGAACCTTATATTCCTCGGCTCCGCACCGAAGTGTTCGAAGATCATGTCGATGTTTCTCCACTGCGCGGAATCGGCAGGGTGTCTTAGTTTTCCATCTTTCTTACGGTCCTCCGAGTGCCAGCACAACAATTTGGCCTCTTTTGGGTTCGCGAACAAACGCTTCAGACGCGGAATTATGGGCAGATACCACACCACCTTAGCGGGAACTCCTTTCTTCGACTCGATGAAAGACTCGCCATCGTCTGGTTGACTCTTACGCTTGTAACGAGATGCTTTGCACACTGGACATAAACGCAAGTTCGATAATTCATTATGGTACAAGATACAGTCGTTCGGACATGCATGTATCCTTTCTACCTCCATCCCCAGTGGACAAACCACCTGCTTTGCTCGGTATGTGTTTTTGGGCAGCTCGTTACCATCCGGAAGCATCTCCGAGAGGAGACCTAGGAGCACCGTGAAACTCTTGTCTGACCAACCATAGCTTGCTTTCAATTTAAGCAGCTCGAGCACGGATGACAGCTTTGTGTATTTCGGCTTGCAACCCGGAAACAAAGGTTTTTCTGAGTCCTCAATCAAGTACATGAACTTGTTTAGGTCTCTCTCAGTATTAAAGTTCACGTCAGCATCGCGCAGCATCTGATCCAACCTATCATCGTCCTCTGCGCCACCACAATCATCATCTGCACCTACTTCCTCATGGCGGCCACAATCATCGTCTGCACCTACTTCGTCGTCATCTTCTCTCCTTTCGTTGACTTCGGGTTCTTCGACGATGCCAACGTCTTCATGTAACATGTTCTGCTCTTCACCATGTTTGGTCCAACACGTGTAGTCCGGTTTGAAGCCCCTAGTAATCAAGTGCGCTTGGATCTGTAGGGCTAAGTTGTGTCCGAGAAATGATCTCTCATTTCTACAATCGCAACAAGGACAATATGTAAATTCAACACCCTTCTTCAACCTATCCTCCTCGGCAACTCTAAGAAAATTCGTCACACCATCAAGGTACGCTTGGTTCGTACGAGAACCGTACATCCACACCCGATCCATCTGGCTACACGCGCTGCACAACAAGGAAATTAGTATTAAATTGACCTAATAAAAGAAAGCCACCTAGCTTCTCATCGAAAAAAAGGAGCTTATGTAGAAATCGTACTGCAATTTAAGGTTTTAAGGGTATAAACATAAATATCAAAATGTGGAACATCGGCATGAGATGAAATGCATGTCATGGAATAGAGGACATAAAATAAAGACTAATGCAAATGTAATCAATTTAATCGGAGTCCGGACACTTAAAATATCACAATCCGAATTTCTCCGGCGATTCCGGAAACCCTAATTTGAGTTTTTAGTCAATTTGATTTTTTCTACAATGCAAACACGAATGAAAATGACATAATTGCATAGATCTTATTTTTCTAAACATTTTGATATATTATTTGTATTTTTCTGACTAATAATGAATTTTCTATGATTTTTATAAGATTTAAATATTTAAATACTCTTTTTGATCTTTTTCTCAGTAAAAATAATAAATAAATAAATTCAAAAATAGTAGATCCTGACAGGTGGGTCCCACTGGTCGTATTTTTATTTCTTTTTTTTATTTTTTGGCTTAATTAGCCTGAGGGTCGGCGGTCGGCGGTCGGCCGGGACGCCGGCCGAACTCGATCGACCGCGGCGGCAAGCGGCGGTGGCGCGGGACCGCGGCGGCGGACGGAGGAGGGAGTGCGGAGCGTGGCGGCTTACCGGGAGGCGGCGGGGAAGCTTCGGGGGCTGGCCTGGCGGCGGCGGCAGCGGCGGGAGAGCATCGGCGGGTGGCGGGCGACGCTTGCGGGCGGCTCGAGATGCCGGAGGTCACGAAGCTCGGCTGGGAGTGGGAGTGAGGGAGTGAGCTTTAGTACAGACGGCTCCAAGTAGGGAACCATCTGTACAAATAACACAGACGGTTCCGGTAGGGAGCCATCTGTACTGTATGGGTTAGTGCAGACGGCTCCCAACTGGGACCGTCTGTGGCATTAGTACAGACGGTACCGATTGGGAGCCGTCTGTACTATATGGGTTAGTACAGACGGCTACCAACTGGGACCGTCTGTGGCATTAGTGCAGACGGTCCTTGTTGAGAGCCGTTTGTACTGTGATACCCAGTGTAGACGGCTGCAGTTGGAAACCGTCTGTATTATTTGTACAGACGGTTCCGCGTGCGAACTGTCTGTATTGTGACGTCCCGCTTGTTTGCCATCCTTGGTCGTGATTTGTACAGACGGTTCGTGTTGGGAACCGTCTGTGATAAGAATTGTACAGACGTCCCCCGGTTGCCGTCTGTACAAGGGGTGTCCCGTTAAATGGTATCTGTAGTAGTGTCTTATGCCCACTCGTTTTACAATTTGATCTAGTCCATTTTATGCCCGTTGATTCGCACTACTATAGAAGAGCTTGGTACAGATGATTCAAAACTCTCGTAAGGACGCTTTTTCGAACCGACTATACTTAAACGTCCATACAAATTAGGTTTGTACAAACAGTATAGTTTCAACCATCTGTGATATGCTAGGGCCAAGCGACCCGTCCATACCTCTCTGCTCCCATTCACGTGTACGTCGAGAAACCCAAATTCGTCTGACCATTCACGCGCACGTCCTTCGTCCTGCCCGGCTCGGCGACGCGAGCGAGCGCGCTTGTAGTATTTTCTTTCTCTCCTCCCATTGTTTTAGAGAAGTGTGGAGCACCAGCCATTATAAGGTAGTCTTCCTCCACTTCAACTAGCAATATGGGACTAAAACTCCACTAGCTCTTGCCATGTATTAGTGGGACCCTACAGTACAGACCCTTCCAAACAATGAACAGTCTATACAAATTAGTACAGACGGTTTCAAATCAGATTTGTATAGACGATTTATCGTTTAGAAGGGTCTGTACTGTAGCGTTCTACCTAAAGGGAACTGTTCGTAATTATTGTCTCAGACAAAAACTGTCTGTGATACTCTCTGTATAGATGGCTCCAAAAAATATTTTGTACAAAAACATCCCATTAAATGAATTTTGTAGTAGAGTCAGTTCATCGCTACATTTTTGAACCGTCACTACCCTTGTGACTGCTAGTCTGCTACTGACCTTCAGTCTATCGTCCAAGCAATAACTTGGCCATTTAAGTCACCAATACTACAATGACCATGGGTGCACAAATGGTAACCTTGTTTCTTCATGGCTGTAGCAGCGAAGGTACGTTGACTTGCAAGATACTACATGAACTACATGAAAAACTGAGCACAGAAGCACCAAAATAAATTGCTCGCCACACAATCCGGTAAAAGAGGAATTGCATTCGATGTTAAATTTGTGTTTATTCTGTATTTAGAGATCTGTTCATCACTCCTTTTTTCTTTTGAATTCATGATCTGCTGTACTGAAAGCTGACAGGAGCTAATGTAAAAAAAGAACGCTGTTCTTGATTGTTTCCGTGCTCCTGTACTGTGCAGGATTTGGACATCACGAAATGATTTTGGCGGTTCAGAAACATACTGTCCTGCATTTGAGACTTATATTTATTTTTGGACCTTTATTTTTTTCGAAAAGCATTTGAGACTTACTAGTCCTCAACCTGAGCATTAACACGGGCTTGTTTATGGAACGTTAAGTACTTTCCATTTGTTTGTACCGCAAACTATTGGTTAAAACTTTGTTTAGTGGCCTATTTGGACAACATGCATTTTATGAATTCCTCCTATTTTGACATGAAATAGTACAATTACTGTTGGAATGGAAATTTTCCAAGTTCAAAACTGGACATAATAGTAAACAAAGGAACATGGTTACAATTTTCTTTTAAACATTAGATGAATGAGTTACGGAAAATTTTAGGTGATACGTGAAGTTTTAATGTATGAATATCATTTAAGATGACATTCTAGCACAATGCACCATTACAGCATGTTTGAATGCACGAATTTCATACAAGTCCGTAAGAATTCCAGAGTAGAAATTTCAATTCTCATATCATTATGAAAAAAATTCCAACATCCCAATCTGGCCCCAAAACAGGAAGCATATTTTTGGCCATTGCATATGGAGTATTTACCATTAAATAATTATGGTTCCACGTTTCACCAAGGAATAAGTGCCTATTTCCTGAACCACCATTTTCCAAATTTGTTCAATCCATGCCATCACCGTCATCTCTCCATCTGACTGACTGTCGTTAATGGTGTAGAAAGATCATTTTACCTTTTGAACACATGAGTAATAGTCAATCCTAATAGTTTCCATGTCTTTTGTCTGATGGAACCAGCAAACCTGAGCCATGGGGAAAATGGCAAATTTAGCCCCCCTCCGAGTTGCAAATGGAGGTTTGGCCCCCCCGCCGCGCGCAACCGCAGATCTGACCCCGCGATGCGCCGCGCAGCCGACGCGTGTCAAAATCGCGCGGCCGACCCGCGAGCCCAAGAATTCGCGCGCCAAACCCGCGAGGGGATTCCGTCGCGGGCCCCGCCCCGGCATCGCGGCCTCGGCCCACGGAAACAGCACGTCGCGGCCTCGGCCTGCGGGAAAGAACACCTCGCGGCCTCGGCCCGCGGGAAAGAACACGTCGTGGCCCCGGCCCGTGAGCATGCCGGGCGTCGCGCGCTCGGCCCGCGGACTGCTTTTTGCTGTTAGCTTTTTTTTCCCTGTTTCAGTGATGCTTTCACTGTTTGCTTTGGTTTGCTTCGTTGCCCGTGACCGACCGAGAAGCAGTGAGTTGACGTGGTACAGTAATTTCTCCTTTTCTTTCTTCTTTTCTCACGCGTGGAGATTCTCTTCTCACCGCACCGCAGGCAGGCTTCGCGCGGTAGTCTTCTTCATTTGCTCACTCTCTTCCTCTGTGAGCTCTCTTGTTCTTCTCCATTTGCGCTCTCACTCTCTACCTCTGCGAGCTCTCTGGTTCTTCAAATTTGAGCTCTCTGGTTCTTCAAATTTGTGTGGCGAAATCTTACATGAGGTATACATTATTTTTATGTTTGAATACTTTGTATCTATTGCCTTAAATCGTTGCTGTCAAAATACATCTTTCACCATGATGTTTCAAATTTTAACCTCGTATAAAGCCCTGCTTCATGCCCTCCAATTGCAGTTAATTTGTGGATTATACATTTCGCTGTCCATGGATTTTTGCGTAGCATATATTGTATAGACTCGAGGTAGCGGTGCCACAAGAAATGCAGCCAACTAGCTTAAAGTAGTTTAAACTCTATAACTGTTAAGTAGTTTCTGAATCTTGAGTATTACAGCGTACAGGTATTGAAAGAACCATCATATGCGATGCTATCATGAGAGTATAAACCACGGATTTTGAAGCTAGAAAGAGCAAAATCAGCCGTTCGAGTAGTAAGAAAAATTGAAGATCAACTCGAGACCTACACACGAAGGTAAATTTCTTTGACATGCAAGATGTTATCATACTTTTTAGTTAGTCCGAAATTAGAAAAATAACATTGTTAAGCTAAGACTTTAGTTATAATTAAGCTGACACTGTTATTTCATGCATACGTAACATGCAATTTTCTCGAGAAACTAGCACAATGTACAGACTGATTGTGACAAAAAATGAGTACGCGAAATAAAAAAAATATTAGGCAGAACTGAGGAGTTTACTGTTATTTAAATTAGTTTATGCTGGTAAAATGAGAAGATATGATAAACTAATATTAAATATACACTATTTTGGCTACAGTTAAATTCAGAAAAAATAATGTTTACACGATATTCAAATTTTGATTTTGCATGTACGTAGGTACAATGAATCAACTCTTAGTGTTCTACGGGCCGAATATAATACGTGACGGGCCGTACGGGCTCGACTTGTCCCAATGCGAGTACAAGGTTACACACATAGATGGTTTGGAGGAGATTAGTTTGTTGGACCTGAGGAGGTACGCCGCGAGTTTGATCGGGACATAGCTCGCAACAAAATAATCATTGAAGCAGTCACATGTAGCAGCCGGGAGGACGGGTCATCAGTCCCCCTATGGCAGCTGCGCAAGGTGGTTGGCAACGCATCATGGGCTGGGTACATGCGCCTTGTGAGTACACCAGGGGCGTACATATATGGTCGACCCATGGTGTACGTACAGTTTGTTGAGAGCAGTCGCCTGTTGACTGGAGACGAAGGTTCCTCCGGAGCTGGTGAGTTACAGGTTGTTGCAACAGAAGGAGGTGTAGGGGTAGCGGATGCGGCGTTAGAGGTCAATCTGACACATCCTGAAGACCAATTCGTTAATAATGAAGATGCCGGTCCCTTCTGGTCTGCTCGTGTCGACTGCTTTGAGCTTTTACCGAGCATGCCGAACGAGTTGGACTCTCCTGGAGACGGTAGCGACGAAGAGTCGGACGGTACCGACGAGGAGGGCGGTGATGCGGTACGACGTGGTCTACCTGCAGTAGCTGCTGGCGAAGAAATGGATGAACTGACGGTGCAGAGACTTGTCATATCAGAAGATGTGAACTCATGGTGGGGTTTCGAAGAGAACACTCTGATGATAGGTCAGCACTTTCCAACCAAGCATGCTGCACACATGGCTATTACAAAGTATGCCACCTCCATACATCGTGAGTATCGGGTCAAAAGGTCGAATCCCACATGTTTGAAAGTTGTATGCACACGTCCAAACTGTCCTGGAAGGGTGCGTGCAAACCAAGCCAAGGGGATTTACAAGGATTTTGAGATAACTGTGTTGGTGCACCACACGTGCGAGCTATCCGAGCCCTTGACTGCGCACCGCAATGTGAGTGCCGCATATGTGGCCGAAAAAGTGCACCACCTAGTATCCAAGGACATCTCCGTCGGGCCAAAGTCATTGATGTCCACCGTGGCTGACGAAGTTGGTTTTCCGGTCAGCTACGACATGGTCAGACGTGCGAAGCAGAAGGTGATAGAGAAGATGTTCGGGACTTATGAGGAGGGATATAATTTCGCCCCAAGAATGCTACATCAAATAGCGGAAGCTAATCCAGGCACTTACTTAAACAAGTATGAAAGGCCACATCCCGATGGAGTACCTGGTCATTTCATACTTGACCGTATATTCTGGGCCTTCAGTCAAACTATTCAGGCATTCAGGTATTGCCGTCCGGTGCTTTCAATGGACGGTACATTTCTGACTGGGAAATACAAGGGGACACTACTTATAGCCGTGGCTGCTGATGCTAATGATCAAGTCCTTCCTGTTGCCTACGCAATAGTTGAGAGCGAGAACTCCGATAGCTGGCTGTGGTTCCTTATAAATGTGAAGATGGGTGTTGTAGGGGACAGGCCTAATGTGTGCCTTATTTTTGACCGTAATGCTGGGCTTCTAAATGCAGTAAACACAATCAAGAATACTGCTGTTGCTGAGTATAGGTGGACTGATCTTGAGAGTAGGTGGTGCATGCGGTACCTGGCCGCTAATTTCTATGGAAGGTTCAGAAACAAAGATCTCATGAAGAACTTCAAGAAGCTGTGCATGCAGAATCAGTTACGGAAGTTCCAGCACATTTGGACAGCACTGGACGCTGCAACAAGCAGGTACAGCGGGGAGTCTCAGGAGGAAGGCCAGCAAGAAGTGCAGCATCCCAGAAACAGGAGGGCAATGAGTTTGTCAGAGTGGGTAAGTAGACATGCTCCCGAGATTGAGAAATGGGCCCTGGTGCATGACACAGGTGGTCATAGATATGGTATAATGACAACCAACATGTCTGAAGCGTACAACGGTGTGCTTAAAGGTATGCGGTGCCTCCCAATTACTGCAGTAATTGATGAATCATGGTCCCGGACTGTTGGGTACTTTCACAACAGATCAAAGGCTGCGAAAGAAAAATTAGATAAAGGTAACGAATGGTCCGAAGTCATGCAGAGATACATGGAAAAAAAAATAAAGAAATCTCAGAGTCATGACGTTCGAGCTATTGATGGCTTGAGGAGGAAGTACGAGATTCGCCTACGGTGGAAGCATGTCAGTAGCCATGCACGAGGTGATAGGAAACATGAATGTAAACTTGATGCTGATATTTGCTCATGCACGTGCAACAAGCCCACGCTGCTACACTACCCTTGCTCCCATGTGTATGCGGCTTGTGCGGCAATCAAGCAGTCTTCGCAACAATACGTCTCAAGATACTTTGACATTCATCATCTGATGGGCACATGGGGCAGCGAGTTCTACTCGTATGGTCTTGATATAAGTTACAAGGATCTCTGGACCGACGTTGTTCAGTGGGTGCCTAATCCATCGTTGAGACAGCATAAGAAGGGACGTCGACACACTACTCGGTTCAGGAATGATATGGACGATAGCCAAATTGGAGAACCACGCCGCTGCAGGATATGCAAGACAAGGGGTCATAGCAAGAAGAATTGTCCGAACAAGCCGAGCACGTCGACGAGGAACTAGAATTTAGTTCCGCTGTGTTAGCTGTAGTGTGTACTTGAAATTATGTGTAAAAAATATGTATGGGTCACTTGCCACTATGCTGTGTTTTCTTCGTATTGTACTCGACCTTATCGAATATGTAATGTTGACCCTGATGTCATGTACTGTAAAGTTTTATATTTTGATATTTCGTACTTCAATTAACTATGTGTTTCTATTGCTTTTTGCTTTGCAGGCGATGGCTGAAGTACCGGAACTGCTAGACCGGTATTACGACGATCAGCACCGATGTCACTGTTGGCTGTCCAATGACATCGAGGTTCCACCAACGTTCACTCTTAGAGTACCCCGGACACAGTGGCCCTTGGACGAGCGCTTCGTTCCCAAGCTTGCCGAAAGTGGCCTCCTCCCCTTTGCTCGTTTGGTTTCAGCTTCGCACTCTTTCACTCTATATGGTTCCCTGTTGACAGCCTTGGTCGATAGGTGGAGACCGGAGACGCACACTTTCCACTTTCGTTGGGGAGAGATGACGGTGACTCTTCAAGACGTTTCCATGATAACTGGTTTGCCCATCAGCGGAGAGGCGATTGTTCTACCTCCGAAGAGGCCTGACTGGATGCAGCACTTGGCTGCGAGATTTGGTGTGGAGATCCCGAGAACTGAAAGGGGGGCGGCTCAACGAGGTATCCCTTTGAGCTGGCTTAGGAGGTTTGACACATGCCCAATCGATGCAGACGATGAGGCTGTTATGACTCATCTGACTGCGTACTTGTTATATCTCTTCGGGTGGTTCATGTTTCCGACCTCGCATGGAAACATAGTCTTCCCCAGCTACATCCACCTCGCGGAGGCCGTGGCTGATTCTGTGCTTGGAGACGTTCCACAATACAGCTGGGGATCTGCAGTACTGTGTGCGACGTATAGGGGGTTATGTGACGCTACGGCCCGTAAGAAGGGCAAGGAGCCGATTCTTAGTGTGTGTCATACTTTGCTGCAGCTATGGAGTTGGGAGCATTTCCCGGTCGGACGGCCCCGCATAATTGAGCCGGTCCACCCGTACCCACCTGGACAGACTGCCATAGATGGTCCAACCATGAGCACTAGGTGGACAGGTGCGACGTTAGCCTGGGCGCGGGACATGTCCGCACGGTGCTACCCGTTCTACCACCAAGAGTTTGAGATGTTGGATCAGCTAGGTGTCGTATGGTTCCCCTGGACAAATGAGCATGTCTTGAGTGTGGCACCTGCAGGGTTTATCGATGCAGTGTTTTAGAGACATGCAGTACTAGATGACGACGTGCCACTTAGTATTCTCAAACATGGTGGAGCCGTACGCGCCTCAACGTGTGATGAGACAGTTCCATCGCTTCCAGACGGTGCCCCCCCCCCGACTAGCAGATGGCTGGACAGAAAAGTTCATGAGTACGCTCTAAAATTTGTAACCATTTTCACTTTGCATTACTATTGTTCTTATTACTAATTTTGACCGTACGGTTTTACAAAATGTAGGCAGGGGAAGAAAGGAAGAAATGAGCAAGACTGGAGAGGGACGCAAAGCACATGGAAAGAAATGTGGGATGGCATGGCTGCACAACAGATCGTTCATGAGGCGAGGTATTTATTTTAATCTATCCGTTCTCACATGACATGATGAATCGTTGTCCGTTACGTAACGACGTTACTTCCAGGCAGTACGACGAAGTCACCTACAACGAGTATCTACAATGGTACCTGCCTAGGACGTGGGCTAGACTAACCTGTGCTCCACCTGAGAGACCCACGAGCCTCACGCATGCTGAGCAACTACAATTGGGGATGGATCGGCATAGAGCTTCACGTCGTGACAAGACGGTAATAGTACCAATTGTTTTGCATTATTCGTTGAACTTATCGATCGCACGGTTTGAAACATTGTTTGGGAATGTAGTTCGATCGGGCTGCGCGGATCCATGATACTGCCGCGTCCGCCATCCGCTCAGGCCGTCCGCAGGATTGGTCGAGGGTACTACAGAAGTTCAAGGACATCTACGAAGATGCCAAAGGAATCATGAAAAACTTGAGCTGTGGTCGCACGGACGACGTATTACGCTCACAGTCAAACTTGCCGGAGCAGAGGTCCGCACGACCCAGTGAGGCACAACCCAGTGAGGCACGACGTAGTGGGGCGCGGACTTCAGGAACTGTTTCAGGACGTCGAGAGGTAACGTATTTCAGTGCTTCGAGCCAAACTGTTGAATATAGGGCGTGTACCATTTTTAGTTAACCATATTATTATATTTTCATAGCATGATGCACGGGCAGACACGTCTGTACAAAGGATCTCTTCTAGGCGAGCTGGTCGAGGACATCAGGTGCGCATAATTGATAATTAGTCACACATACATAGTGCACAAATGTACACTCAGAGTGTAATTGGCATGGTGCAATTTGTAGTCCGACGTACGTGGGGACACATCACTCGTGCGGATGTCGTTAGGATCAAAGGCTGCTACAGGATATGAGGTGTGCTTTACTCTTCGGAAGAACGCATTGCAATATTTAGAAAGTGTGCTTAGTCTTTTGCAATGGTTACTTTATTTATGCAGTACGACTCGATTGAGGACGAAGGCCAGACCTCCCAGGGAGGAACATTTAGTGAGGTATGTCAAATTAAATTTATTGTTGTCAAAACAATAAACTTGATTCTTAATTGGTATACCGTTTATTCTGGTCATTTTTCAGACATTCAACGATTCGCCTCCCCACGAAGAGACTTTTACTTACCAAAATCAGTTTATGCGACCTTCACTTCAGTACCAGTCTCTAGTTCAAGGAGGAGGTTCCGAGCCTGATTCGTCCCACCAACAGGGTCATGAGTGGGTCGAAGATTTGTTTCGACATCCCCAGGAGATCGCTCATAGCCAAATTCCTAGTCAGGACGATCAGGGAACTTATGAGACTCCCCAGTACAGTCTCCGAACAAACCCAAGACCGACCGAGCAATTCACTTTCCCCTCAGGTCACATGCCACCGAGGCATAAGAGGGGAAGAGGCCCGTGATCGCAACTGTTTTAGTTCCTTCAATAATTGTGCTATTGTACTTTGCCGTATGCAGTACTTCATTTTCTCACTTATTTCGCGTTATACATAGAAGCTTAGGTAGTCCACCAAACAATATAATACCCACAAGATGAAATTTTTAACCAAGTAAACCATCACAAGTAGCTAACCCACAAGATCGCTCGAATGGAACGGAATATAGAGCTGGACAGATCGAGAGGGAAATTAAGCAGTAAACACTGATCCAATAAGATGATATGGTCAACCCTAAACATGTGCCCAAATTGATGGATTTGTTTTCTTTACTTAACCCAAAATGAAATCTTCAACCAAACAAGCAAAGAGAACAAGCTGATTCTTTCCAAAACAGCACAAACGCCGGTGACTCTGGCGTTTGGGTCAGTTAGCAAACGCCACGTTATTCGGCAGACCAGAACCATATTTCCCAGTCGTTCTGTTTTTCCAAAACAGCGGGCGTCTGCCCTAGAGAGGCAAACGCCAGTGACTCGGACGTCAGTAGCAGCCGCGGGCCCCGGGCGCGACCTGCGCTTGCTCGCGAGGCCCAGCCGCGACCGCGGGCCGAGGGCGCGACGCGCGCATCGCGGGCGCACGACGAGGGGGCTTCGCGGGTTTGGCGCGTGAATTCTCGGGCTCGCGGGTCGGCCGCGCGATTTTGACACGCGTCGGCTGCGCGGCGCATCGCGGGGGTCAGATCTGCGGTTGCGCGCGGCGGGGGGCCAAACCTCCATTTGCAACTCGGAGGGGGGCTAAATTTGCCATTTTTCCCTGAGCCATGTGCTTCTTCCTCCTCTACCTCTCTTCCCCAATCATTTTTTCTCATTTCTTTCTCCTCCCGGATGCAAACTCCAACCATATAGTTGTTCCCATGTAACCATTAGGTATAGTCTTAGGTTACTTTTATTTATTTCATGCAGTCATTTATTCCTTGTTAATCGAGCAATTTCAAGAAAAAGTTAATCACAAAAATATTTATTTCAAAATATAATAAATTTCGAGAATGCATGTTTTTAGATGAGTTTTATAGTGTTCGTGAAAAAATGAGTTCTATTAAAAAGATACGGGTGACAATGGATAGGATTATCCAAATTATTTGATATTAGAATCCGACAGGTCGCGCAATACATGCCAAGTGGCATCCCGCCTCCCCCACCTTCTTCCCCACCAATTTTCCAGAAATTCAAAATGTAAATGAACAAATTCAAGATTCTAAATGGAGAGAGAGAGAGAGAGAGAGAGAAGAAAAGCCAAAAGGAGACAAGAAAACAGAAATAAGAGAAGAAAACATAATAGGGCTGACATGTAGACCTGTGTTGAGTCATCTGCCACATTCTTTTTTTTTCTGAGGGTAAAGGGGATTGTATTACTCAAATATCAAGTCTTGTACATCAGGTTTTGGACGCTCGCGGCTAAGAGAATCGGTAATAGTAGATGGAGCATGTAATCGCCAAACTGCTCATTGACCCGATTTCTGGGCCAACTGAGCTAATTCATGTGCTACTATGTTGCAATCCCTCTTTACATAGCACACAGTTGCCTCTCGGATCGTTACCAAAGCCGTTGAGATATCTTGGAAGATTGGCGCCCATTTGGATCGATTCCACGTCAGCGAATTCACTCCCGAGACTACAAGCGAACAATCGGACTCAAAGTTGATCGGCATATGTATCCATTCCGCAGCTAAACGGCAACCTTCAAGAAGGGCTAAAGCTTCCGCCTCCGTTGCGTCTGAGCAGCAATCGATTGTTCTGCAAGATGATAGCAAGACTAGGCCTCGACAATCCCGGGCAATGACCCCGATATTTGCTTTACCCGTTACCGGTGAGTATGCGCCATCAACATTAATCTTTGCACGTCCCTCTTCCGGCGGTGTCCAGGCGATCGTTCTGTCCTGTCCATTGTGCAGAGATATCTCCGGCCTGATCAACTCCTTGCCTGCTATTTTGTTTTGCCTCTCGACTCCAGGGAATGAGGTATCAGATAGAGCAAGCAAAAAGGAGACAGACTGAGTAATGGAGGCGTCCCCCTTTGCATGAACCGCATCATTCTGCAGAAACCACGCCCTCCACAACACAGTAGCAGATGGGATTTCATTGTTTCACTCAGGGTATCTAGTAAAATCAGAAGCCAATCACTGCCTGAGTAGCTTAGATACTCCTCTTCTGGGAGTGACCAATACCTCCGCATTTCAGCACGGAGGGCACGGGCCTTGGGGCAACAAATAATGGCATGGAAACTGTCCTCATCCGCAGAACTGCAGAAATCACAGGTCCTAGATGTTTCCAACTTACGCCGCCATTTATTGTCCTTTGTAGCTAGACTTTATGAATGAGGCGCCAAGCAAAGATCTTTACCTTGGGTGGAACTTTAATCTTCCAAAACTTGTTCCACAGTTGTCTATCACCATTGCCGGCATTACTAATAGCAGCAGCTTGCCGGTTTTGAGAAGCTACATTCCAGGCCAGCCGGTAGGCCGTTTTAACAGAAAATAGTCCAGTGTTTTCTAGTTGCCAAGCTAGATAATCCTCCCCCATTCCAGCCGGGACCTTCAGTTTAAGAATCTCGTCCACATCATACGCATAGAACACATGGTTTAATAAGGATCTGTCCCATTGCTTAATGCCAGCCGCAAAAGATCAGACACCCGCGCAGACAATTAAAACATTTGCGTACCGGAACAGCAGCAGAAAATTCGTGCGGGATCCAGTGATCACGCCATATCCGGATTTTAGTCCCATTTCCTACTCGCCAAACAAGGCCCCGTTTCAAGAGTTCTAACCCATGTTCGATGCCCTTCCAAACAGGAGATGAATTTGAAGGGAAAGCTGTGTCCACGATCTCACCGTTAGGGAAGTATTTTGCCTTGAGGAGTCGCGCACGCAAGCTGCCTGGTTGTTGAATTAGTCTCCAGGCCTGCCGAGCAAGAAGAGCTTGGTTAAACGCTTGGGCAGGTCAGCTTGTCCCATGCCATCCAATGAGTCTTGCGTTGTCCAGCTTCCTCCCCCCACCAAAAGCTCCTAATCATCCGGGAGTAATCTTCACAAAAGCGAGTTGACATCATAAAGATACCATCTGTATGTCGGTATTGCTTGAGCTACACTTTTAATCATCACTTCTTTGCCGCCTGAGGATAAATGTTTTTCAGACCAGGACGAGAGACACTTAGCTAAGTGTTCTGTTATTGGCTGGAATTGCTCATTTTTCATACGCCCCGTAGGAGTTGGGAAGCCTAGATATTTTTCTTCAAAGGTTGACCTTGTGATCTGAAGGGCTGTCATAACAGTGTCCTGAATACTCCGTGCATAGAACGGCTAAATAATATTGAACACTTGCTTGGATTAATCAGCTGTCCCGTCCCTTGTTCAAACATGTTCAGAGCTTGCATAACAGCCTGAGCTTGTGTGTGATTTGCTTTCAGAAATAGAAGACTATCGTCCGCAAACAGGAGATGAGAGATCCCCGGAGCTCCTCTACATATTTTCATTGGCATAATCAGGCCCAAGCTCGAAAATTTCTGCAATGTACGAGCTAATCCATCAGCAACAAACAAAAAGAGATACGGAGACCACGGGTCACCTTGGCGTAAGCCCTGGGACGGCCGAAAAGGTGGCGAGAGAGCCCCATTAAGGCGAACTCTATATCGGACAGTGGTGACGCACGACATAATCCAGTGAGTCCATTGCCGACGAAAACCTGACTTTTCCAGCGCTTGCTCCAGAAAGTACCATTCAACACGATCATATGCTTTCATTAGGTTCAGTTTTAGAGCACAAAAGTTCTTACTTTCCCTGTCACAACACCGGATAGCATGGAAACACTCGAATGCAATGAGAGCATTGTCAGTGATCATGCGGCCTAGCACAAAGGCGCTTTGCGCTGGATCAATTAGTTCATCCAGCAAAGGCCTTAATCTGTTTACGAGGCATTTGGAGACCACTTTATAAATGATAGTGCACAAGCTAATTGGCCGAAATTCTTTCACCTCTTCAGGGATGTTTTCTTCGGTATCATGACAATGGTAGCATCATTAACCCCTTCTGGCATAACACCGTCATGGAAGAATTGGATCACACCTCGAGTAATCTCTTGTTACAAAATAGCCCAGTTGCATTGGAAAAAAACGGGTCGGGAAACCATCCGGACCTGGTGCTTTGAGGGGGCCAATCTGAAATAAGGCATTTGAAATCTCCTCCTCCGTGAATGGTCGGCATAAATCTTCATTCTCTGCAGAAGGGTCCTTTGCGAAGAGAGTTTGGAAAAAAATCAGTAGCCAACTCTGCCATCTCATCAGCATTTTCAGTTCAGGAACCATCTTCCTTCTTCAGCCTTACAACTCTATTTTTCTTTGCACGCCATGAGGCTTTCCGATGGAAATACTTAGTATTTCTGTCACCCTCTTGTAGCCATGAGACCCGAGAACGTTGGAGCCACATTATCTCTTCACGGTGCAGTAATTCGTCCATTCTTTTTTATCTCACGAACCTCCCGATGCGTGTCCGAATATCCTTGTGTGTGCAGTTGTGTCGCTCGGGCACGCAGGTTTGAAATCTCCTTTTTGACATGTCCAAAGTTCTCTCAGCTCCAGGAATGCAAAGCTCCCATCATCCGGTTTAGCTTGACACTTATGTCACCCAGATTCATGGCCTTTAATCCACCATCCTAAATATCTTTGGTCGCGTCAGCCAAAGAATCCTCCCTCTCCCACATCAGTTCATATCTTCTTATCTGCTGGGACTTAACCAAAGGGACAGTAGCTAGTTCCAGCAGGATTGGCGCATGATCAGAACAAGAAGTTACCGGATGCTTAAGGTGTGCATGTGGAAACCAAGAGGACCAGCTCGGGCATGCCACTGCCCGATCTAAACGAACGCGAACATTGCCGTCTCCAAGTCATTGGTTATCATACGTCCAATTCTGTCCCAAAAGGCCAATATCATGTAGATCACACTGATATAGTGCCTCTCTGAATTCTAACATGTGTCTTTCAGAGCGTTTGGTTTTTGATAGATGTTCGAACTGCCACATAGCTTCATTGAAATCCCCAACCTCCCCAGCCTCCCCTCTCTGCTCTCGACCCAGGCCGCCACCTCCCTCCTTAGCAGGCCGGACTGTTTCCCTTATCAGGCCGATCCTGAGCGCAGCACGCTGGTTAGGCCGGCCCAGCCTTTTTACCTTTTTCTTTTTCTTTTTTATTTGTCTAACAGGCCGAAGCCTAGTAGCAGCCCACAACCGAGTCACTTTGAGCCCACTCGCACATAAATTATTTTTCTGCTGAGCCCAAAAAACCCAAACCCTAGCCCATATCCAGCCCTACCCTGGCCCATATCTAGCCCAACCTGAGGGCCCTAATGGGCCCAATATTACTTCACGGGCCAGGCCTGACCCGTCGGGCCCGAAACCCTAAAAACACTATTATATACTGTTTCAATCGTCTCGACGACACGGTTCCAATTTTCCACCCCATTCCTCCAAAATCTCACTTTTTAGCACCCAAAACCCGTAAAACCCTCTTAACCCACATATATTCCGATCTCCCTCCGAAACCCTAACCCACACCCTATATCTCCTTTTATCGTTTCAACACTCCGATTCTGACCTCACACCCCCACTTCCTTTTTTTTAGCATTATTTTAAATTATTTTGTATTTTGCTCCCAACTTGCATTCGTCGAGCCCAGACTTATATATATTTGTGTGCTTGAATCTTTTTGCAACTAGGAAATGATAGTGACGATCCGACGCTGGGCAAGGATTTCGACGGCGAAGGGCTCCCTGAAGACTTCGATCCAACAGACCCCGGTGCAGTAGGCAAGTCACACTTCTTGTTCATGTTGAACCCACATGCCATGCTATCTACTCTACTACTAGTCTAGTTATTATTTTTCGCATGTTAATTTCATATGTGCTACCTTGAATGACATGATTGTGTAGTTATCACCTACTACCCCACAGCCCAGTTAATTTTTGTAGGCCATATTCACCTTGATAAACTTAGGATAAATATGAATCGTATCAGTATCCTTCACCGGCATTAGAAGTTAGGCTAGACAATATTCAGGAATACTGGTAACCCTAACTTAAACTCACAGTATGTGTTTTCTTAAAGAAAAATTTGCCAACGGATGGGGACAGAGAAGATGGGGCCCTTCATGTATTGATTGGGCAGCCATACACCTTCCGTGGAGTAAGGATAATCGGGTGGATTGCCTTACTCAGGGCAGTTAAGGATAAGACCCTTGTGCTTAGTAATGAACATAGAACCGCTCAACCACATATTTGACTTGTTGAGGCTGGCCTAGTAAATCTGCTCTACCTGCTGAACAACTACAGACTAGCTTGCCGTTCCACTTCTCTGGAAGGCCCGCAGAAGCGAATGAGATGATAGGCCATTTATTGGGAAATCATAACTAGAACTCCCCGACTCTCAGATCGTGAAGTTGACACTGGCTCGTCGGCTCCCGGGAGGGCGAGTGACATAGTGTTCCTAGGTAGAGACTTCAAAAGATAGAGCAGATAAAAAGTCTTGATAACCTACCTCTGTCGACACACCGATGGGCGTGTGAATAACTGTAGTGACACCAGGAGGTATGTGTATCATGTGGGTAAAGCTGAGCCGCTCTGCAGAGTTAAACCAAATGGTATTCGAATACACCGTGCTTCCGGTTAATGAAGCTATGTTTAGAGGTGATTGTCAGTACAGGCACAAGTAGAAATTGATGATGTTTAATTGAACCTAACGTGATCGGTAGGGTTGCTAAAGCACAATGTTTGTAGATGAAATGATTAACGAAGAGATTTAATTACTAAGGTGGAGACTAGGATTATGTATCCACCAAATATTAAGCCGTACACCCCTCCCTTGAAATCCAAAATATGTAGTTAAGTAGCACACTTTCCCAACGTGACTTGCTGAGTACGTCATGTACTCATTACTGCACCAACCATTATAGATGTACAGGAAAACGATGAAGGCACATTCAACGAAGAATACTCAACGGAGATGAGTGTGAATTTTAGGTCTTATCCGCGCTCGAGGCGCCTGTGGTAGAGGTTCATTTTGCTTGTAATATACACTTTGGGCTCAGACGGCCCAGTTGAAAGGACCAAGATGTCGCCTAGAGGGGGGGTGAATAGGCAATTAAAAACTTCTAATCAATTCTAGCCAATTTGAATGCGGAATTAAACTATTGGCTATGAGCAAGATTATCCCCCACTAGAGCTTGGTTCAACTAGTGCACAAGCAACCTAGTCAAGTGTATATGATTTCAAAGCTAGGTTGATTAACAAGCAATACTATATGGCAAGCAATTCAATTCTATACAAGATATACATTATAGCAAGAATGAATTGCAAGAATGAAATGCGATATGTAAAGGAGATAAAGGACAAACGATGTATGACCCGGTGTTCGAATATTGTCAGGACCCAAAATCCATAACAGAGAGCTTTAAGTGAAATCACCCGCTAAGTCGAAACGTCAACCCCGACCTCAACCCTTGGGTATCAATTCTAAGAGGAGTGGAGTGATATGGCTTTGAATAGCCCGAGACGTCAACCCCGAACTTGCTCGGCAAACTAATGCACAGATTAAGTAGGGTGATATGGTCTCCTCACTCTTTTCTCACTGAGCTGGAACATCAATCCCAGACTTGTCCTGGCAAATTAATGCTCGACTGGAGTAGGATGATATAGTTCCCAAGCTCTCAGTAGAAGAGTTACTTCACAGGGGTGATTAAATCTAACAACTCTATGATGTAGACTCTGGAACCCTACCTGCACCATGTGCTTCAATAACATACACGCAGGACACATGAGGCAGTGAGAACAAACATATACCATAGCAGTAACTCTACGACTGAAACTACAATATTATAAGTTCTTGAAACTTAACAACATATCCACACACGGGATCCAGAGATCCAAATTCAACTACACAGCGGAAGAGGAATTATGGCTAAGAAGCCAAACAGGATAGGCCAAAAGTGACAGCAGAACAAAACGAGCTGCCAAACCCTAGGCAGGACCACTGCCTGGGATTCCCAGTGACTAGTCGTCGTTGGCGTCGATCTCTACGTAGTAACCACCCTCAGAGGGAATGGTTTTCTCTGCAAGAAAAATATCAACGATTGTAGAGTGAGTACAAAAATTGTACTTAGCAAGACTTACAAGGAGAAATTAATAATAGATGCAACAGGTATCAATAAAATGGTTATCTGTGGACTATTTTGCGGAAAGCCAATTTACTTTTAACAATATTCATTAAGTAGATGAAAATCGACTACTAGAATACTTTTCAAAGGAGACGAGTCGAACACTTAACGATCATTCCTTACTGTAGATCACCACACCTTAGGTACCCTGACTCTTCCTTGACCACCCTGGGAGGAAGTAGTCACTAACACCTCGACCTTAGAGTTGGCAAGTTTTAGAGTATTGTTGTAGTTGTCTAATTCGATGCGGATTCTTGCCAAGTTGTCCATAACCGTGGACACGGCTATTCGAATAGTTCAAACCCTGCAGGGGTGTATATTTTTACCTACACGTATCGATCGACTCCTAATGCTATCGACGATTTACACACTTCACAAGGTGTGCTGGCGGAGGGTGATCGAACATGACCTTTACAATGCTTTTGACCTAGGTATGAGCCACCCTTACGGACCAGTCCATGTACATCAGTCCGGCCGCAACTACGACATGGTCCCATAAGTTGTAGCAGGTGATACATCATTTTTTACTCACCCAATGAATGGAAACGATAAACTAAGCAGCTCATACACTAAGTCTAGACAAATTATTCAGTCGTGGGTGGCCCCATAATCCACCCGTGTAGAAGTACGCAAACCTTGGTTTAAAAGGACACCGGGAACCAGTCCTTGTGGGAAAAACGAGACAACCCACCATGCTCCCAGCTATGGCCTCTCATCTAAGCCCAATTATTATTAATCAAGTTCATTAGACACTTCCCGGTGAACATCCACCTACCACATAACCCATCCAATGGTGTTGATTCATCTGCCATCCAAGGAATTATGACTTTTACATGTCTAAGCATGTCTAAGCATATTCAACATAGTAAGCAGTATAAAGGTATGCACTATGCTACTCTAGATAGGTTGGGGAAGAGTTGGTGGTGGTTATTGAGCGACAAAGTAAGTTTGTGCAACGGAATAGAGCTAATATTTAGCGAAAAGTAGAATTTGAACGCATGCGATAATGGATTAAAAACAAAATAATACTTCAAAAGTAATAGGTGTCTACAAAATGTTCAAAGGGGCTACTTGCCTTGTTGCTCTGCAACTATACCCTGCTCGTGATCGGGATTATCCTCTTCAGGACCTTCCGGCTCTATCGGAAAGAACGAAAACACCGGAAAAAGAGCATAATCGTAAATATCAAAATGCTAAACATCGGCATGGGATGAAATGAATGCCATGGCATAGAGGATGCAAAATGAAGTCTAATGCAAGTGGAATCAATTTAATTGGAGTCCGGACGCTCGAGATATCGCGATCCGAAATTCTCCGACTAATCGGGGAAACCCTAAATTGAGTTTTTAGCCATTTATATTTTTTTCTAGCATGCAAACATGTATAAAAATGACATATTTGAATAGCTCTCATTTTTCTGAACATTTTGATATATTATTTGCATTTTTCTGATTAAAAATAAATTTTCTATGAATTTTCTAAGATTTAATCAATTTAAAAACCCTTTTGTATTTTTCTCAGTAAATAAAAATAAATATTTAAATCATAAATAATTTTATTACTTAATTTATTTTAACCTCAGAGACTGACAGGTGGGCCCTACTGGTCAACTTTGACCAAAGTTGACTGGGTCAATGACAAGTGGGGCCCACTTGTCATAATTTCCATTTTCTTTAATCTTTTATTTTAATTTCTACGGGTGGGTCCCACATGTCATTCTGACATTTATTAAACTCATTTAATGCACTGTTAGTCATTAATTAGGGTCATTAATGTGTCGAATTAACATTAATTAGCAATCATTAAAATTAATTATGTCCGAACAGTAGATATGCGTATTAATTATAGTATTTAAACATGGTTAGCAATTAACGAATAATGATTAGATATAATTGTGTCTTAACGACACGTTTAATAGGGCATTAATGGCCGGGGCCGACCCGGTCGGAAAACCGGCCGTTAGGCTCGGTTGGGTCCGGTCGGACCGAGTGCCCCGGTCGGCCTGACCGACCGGCGGTGAGCGGTGGCCGGTGGAGGGGATTGCAGCGAGCAGCGGCAAGCAAGGTTTACTGGGAGGGTGGAGGCGAGGCGCCGCAGGGGAAGCGTCGGCGGGGTGGCTCCAGGCGGCGGCACGGTGGGGCAGCGAGCTCAGGCGGCAGCCGAGGCTCGGTGGCGAGGTGGAGTGGGGCCGGCAACGGGGAGCTCCGGAGGAGGTTCGACGGCGGAGACAGGGAGCTCGGTTGGCACGGCGGTGGATCGGCACCGGAGACGATGGCCGGAGCGGCGAGAGAGCGGGGCAAGGTGGCAACGGCGAGGGAGCGGCCGAGGAACTCGGCGGCAGTGAGCAAGAAAAGAGAGGGAGGCGCGGGGGAGAAAAGGGGAGGGAGGAGGCGGCGGTCGGGAAGCTTTATAGGGGAGAGGGGAGAGAGAGGCGGCGGCCCTGAAGCAGGTGGTGGCCGGGAAGCCGGGAGCTTGCCACGGTGATGGTGAGGTGGCGGCGGCAGGCATCCCGGGGAAAGAAGATGAGGATGAGGCGAGGCAGCCGTGGAGCGGGCCAGGTGGGCCGGCGCGGTGGAGAAGCTGGGCTGGGAGGGAAGGCCCAGGGGAGAAGGAAAACGGGCCGAGGAGAGGAAGAAGCGGGCCAGGCCGCGCGGGGAGAGGGAGAAGATGGGCTGGGGAAGGCTTATCCGGGGGGGTTAGAGATAGGTTTTTTTTATTTTTTGTTTTCTTTTCCAATTTGTTTCAATTCAGATGATTTCAAACCCAAGTTTTTCTCAAATTCAAAACAAAATTTTAATTTATGCATGCCATGATGCTCACTCAGCAAAAATGGAATTAGGGGATGTTACAAATATCCACCGATATCCTACGTCTCCGTTTGAGGACCCGATCGCACTTGATCAAGGGTGGGCTCCCTCTCAAGCCACTTCCTCTTGAGGACTCTCCGGAGTCTCCTCAACCACTACGGCTAGCTCCTTCCTCCACTCCCAGAGATGGCAAGCTCCAAAGCCACTTCATAATCTCTCGGGCCTCTTCACAATCTTCACGAAGAGATCACCGAGCTCACAACCACCAAGCCATCTAGGAGTCGGTGGCCTCCAAGAGTAATAGACTCTCGGACTCTCGCTCGAACACAATCGACGCCGAGTGCTCAACAATGCAACTTATGCACACACCTTGTGCAACTTATGCACAAATGTTTCCCTCACTCCTCACAAATGGCAACACATGCACTTGAGGCTTTAGAGAGGGAGGAGAGCACTAGAGAAGCTCACAAATGAAGTATGGATGCAACAACTCTACCCCCAAGCCAACCCAAGGTGGAGACTATATATAGACAACCTTGAAAACTAGCCGTTGGAGAGGAATCTGGGCAAATCCGGACTGTCCGGATTTGGCCCGAACCCTCCGGGTTCACACCAACGGTCAGAAAAGTGACCGTTGGAAAATCCGGACCCTTGACCCGGACCCTCCGGGTTGAGGTCCGGGTTTTCCAGTACAGATCCGGATTCTCACCCAGACCCTCCGGGTGACACTCCGAAAATCTTCTGTACAACCCGGACCCTCACCTGGACCCTAGCCCGGACCCTCCGGGTTCCCAGACCCTCCGGGTTCCCGGACCCTGACTCAGACCCTGGCCCGGAAGGTCTGGATTTTCCAGGACAGAAACTCTTACGGAGCACTCGTTGAGCCCGAATCACTTCGGAACAAACCCGGAACACCTTGGCTCAACTTGAAACACTTTGGGAGATAACCTTAGGTCATATACTCCGGAAAAGGACCTCCCGGAGTCTATGAACCTAGCTGATCAACCAAACCACTTAGGTCGGTTGGATCGCACACACCTAGACACTAAGTCTAGGAACAACACATGCAACACCGAACTACGCCCGAAGCCTCCGAGCACTCGCACCTTGGAACCTCCGGACACACTAGAACACGAGTTCTAGCACCTCCACCACAAAGGAAACACGACGGTATGCAACATATGCAAAGATTTGAGCACTCGACACACGACGTGAACAAGCTAATCATCCGATAGCCCCTCTTTATAGTACGGCTATCTAACCTATAATCTGGTCTCTCTCCAAACCCCTTGAGACCGGTCAAACTAGGAAAACCTAGTCTAGGCATACATTTGCCTTGTGTATTCCACTTGAGCTCGATGATGTCCATCTTCCTTGCTCCAAGTAGATTCACCTTGATCATCGTCACCTCATGAAGTTTTCTTCATATAGCTCCCCCATAATCCTCATGGGGAAGCTTTCTCTTGAAATCATCTTCACTTGATGGATCCACAAGCCTCAAGCATATGTCTTCGCATGATGCTAATTTTGAGCTTGCCATGATGACCATCAACTTATGATGTCGTCCTGTCATGGGGATCAAACCTCTCGATGCTTGCCCATGAGTGATACCTAACCCTCAACATACACATAGCACATAGCACATAGCACATAGCACATAGGCAGGGCCGGCTCTATGTTTTGGAGGGCCCTAGGGCGAAGTCGACGACATGAGCCCTTAAGGCTATATATATGCATGTGTATATAGGTATATATGCATATATGTGTCTAACTTCACTTGCAAAGTATTAAGAGTTAACTTCCAGCGACACAATCTTAGTTTGAGATGTCTAATAATAATTGTTGAGCAATGTCATATTACGACAGAAAGACTAAAAGAATAGCAAAATGGAACTAGTATGCAGGGCCTGCTAGTATGATTACCTCAAATAAGAACTAAATTCCAATGACTCCATCGACATGAATGCTTCAGTGCTTCACAAAAAAAGCTTCTTCGGGCGTTTCTTGTTGCAAAGTCATTAAGGACAATATCAAGATCAACGTTGTCCAAGATATCCTTCTCAATACAGCACATAGCCAAGCCATTCAATCTTTCTTGTAACATAGTTGACCTCAAACAATTTTTCAGTAGTTTCAATTTAGAGAAACTTCTTTCAGCTGAGGCTACAGTCATAGGTACAGTTAAGAGGATCCGATAGGCAACAGAGACATTTGGATAGCAATCCACAGCTGTAACAAACTGAAGAATCTCAGGCGCTGACATCAAATCATCTGGCAAAGTTACTTGCAGCACTTTTAATTCTGAGAAAAAATCATCAAGATCAACATCAGATGAGTTATCATGAGAAAAAGCTTTTGCAAAAGTAGTGCAACATTTCCATAGATTACTATCATCCAAGGACTTCAGATTTTTTGAATTGAATAAGAAACCAAACACCTTTTCAAATATCTTCAGCTGCTCAAATCGACTAGTCAATGAAGCAATTGCAACGTCACTAATGACTAGAAAGTAACTCTGAAGGATTCCATAGCGGACAGCTGTATTTCTTCATATTGATCATTGGTTTCATCAAAATGCTTCTTCCTTTTACTTTGATGTTTTGTAGGAAATTTTGGTTCTATGTCCATATCAGATGCAATGGCTTTTGCAATCTCAATACTAGAATCAAAGCCTTCATTCTGTACTTCTGAAAATATGAGATGACCCCTTCAATGTGTTTGAGAGTAGCATCGATGCACACAATCTTTTCCTGCAACTTTTTGCTTACCATATTTATAGAAAATAAAATATCATGCCAGACAACCATACCAACTAAAGTTTCAAAATTCTCAAGTGCACTGACCAAAGATTGAGCATCACTTACTGCTGCTGGGTCATCAGTAGAAGCCTCCTCCAATTCCTTCAATGTTGATCTTATTTGGGGAGTTTGGTACCTGATAGGTTGCACACTCTTTATTCGACTCTCCCAATGAGTATTAGACAAAGGTTTGAGAGTAAGTTTTGGAACATTGTCAAGCAAATCTTCCATCTTTTAGTAGAACGTGAAAACAATACATATATCCGTTGTATAACACTGAAGAATGTAATAGCTTATTTGCAAGATTTCGCCATATCACAAAGAGTGAGATTCAAACTATGACATGCACATGGCATATATAATGCTTTGGGGTTAATTTCAAGCAAACACTTTTGAACACCTTGGTGTTTTCCCTTCATATTGGAACCATTGTCATAACCTTGACCTCTCACATCAGCAACGTTCAAATCAAGAGAACCCAATGTATCTATCAATACCTTAAAAAGCCCCAATCCTGAGGTGTCATCAACCTTTAAGAACTCTAGGAAAAACTCCTCCACTCTCGGAATGTTACTTGACATATTGACACAATGCACAATTAGAGTCATTGGTTCCTCATGGCTCACATCTGGGGTACAATCCAAGATAATAGAGAAATACTTGGCATCCTTGATGATCCTTAAGATAACCTTTCTCACAGCATCAGCAAGAACTGAAATGAACTCATTCTGAATATTGTGGCTAAGATAATGATGATGAATTTCATTATTTTGAATGCGCCTAATGTGTTCTTGCATCACAGGATCAATTCAGCAATCATTTCAACCGTGCCCAGAAAATTACCATTATTATCTTGATACAACTTCTCATTTGATCCTCGAAAGACCAAATTATGTTTTGTAAGAAACTTCACTGCAGAAACTATTCTTACCAAACCTGTCTCCAATGCTCGTTTTCCTTTGCAATTTCTGTTGCATGTCATCATCATTTGTTTGATTTTTGCTTAACCTCAACCTAAGTTCATTCCATGTATTCATGTTTGTTAAATGCTCAACACTGTTCTCATGTTCTTTGAGTCTCCAACTCAGATGCTTCCAGTCCCTCAATCCATCAGATGCTAGCAAAGACTTGCTCTGATTTGATTTGAACAACTTGCAACAAAAACAATAAACTTTGTCCACATCTTTAGAGTAAACCAACCACTTTCTATCAACAACTTCACCATTAGTTAACTTTCTGGAGTAATAAGCATATGAAAAATGTCTACCAAGGTCATCCTTACGGAACTCCAGATTCGGTTCTCTCACAGGTCCTTTTTCAATTAAAATATCCCTTTTGCTATTGTCAAGAATATCCCATGTTCTGGGATCATAGATAGATAAAAGAGAATCTTCTTGTGCATCACCATTTGGATTTTTAGTATCAGTTGAAGGCTGCAAATTTTCCTCCCCCGTTCTGTCTGCATTGACATCAACTTCTGCATTTAAATTTTGCTCCCCTGTAGCGTCTTCATTGACCTCAACATCTGCATTTAAATTATGATCATGTTCTTGCCCGGGATCAGGTTCCTGCCCTTGATCTTCATTGACATCAACATTACTTGAAGCTGAAAAGAATTTATTTAGAGCACCCCTTTGTGATTCAATTAACTGATCGTCTCGTTTTCTTTTTTTCCTTTTCTCAGCACCCGACAAATGCTTCTTAGGCAACATTATAACACCTAAAATTGTGAAGGAAAGTAAATACATGGAATTAGAATTTTAGAAATTAGAACCCTAACATCTAACGCTTCGGCGAATCGGTGGTATTGGTAAGGAGATGAAGATGATAGACGTACCTGTACGGTTGTAGGCGCGTGCAGCGACAGCGACGGAGCGAGAGGCCGAGAGAGCGACGAGCTTGTGACTCGCGGTCGTGGACGTGACGTGAGGAGCAGCGAGGCGCTGGCGCCGTCGAGGCGGCTTCGAGACGAACCCACGAAGACGAAGATCGCGAAACGCGATTACGCGAACTGGCGATGCCATGCATCCGTGCCGCAGACCGATCGCAATTCTTTTCCTCTTCCTGCCAGTTCAACTGACGGCTAATTGGCTAAAGCTAGCTAGCTTTTGCAGCCCAGAATGACTCCACACATTGAGCAGACTGTTTGCTAGCTAGGTCTTCCTAGGCTGCGTTTTTTCCCCTCCTGGGCTCGGGCCTCAGGCATGGTTGGGCGGGCAGTGTATAGTTGCGATCTTGGGCCCCTCCTAGGCCTGGGCCCTAGGTGGTCACCCCTCCCGCCTAGGCCCAGAGCCGGCCCTGCACATAGGGTTAGTTTATATAATGCAATACACAATTACTTACCGTCACTTGATCACATGAAGTCACCACTAGTGTTCTTCTTTTAAACTTCTAGCTTCATGTCTTGATCACCATGGCTCACCACATGAGCCCACTCTTGACCATCTTGAGTTCAACACGTGAACTTCTCATCTTGGTCAACTTCACTCGTGCATTATGACTTCATCTTGATCCAATGCGGTTCACTCTTTGAACCCATATCTTGATCCTTGAAGTTTACTTCTTGATCACTTGATGCTTCACATGATTTGATAGACTTCAACACATGAATCCATCTCCTAATCATCACATGCATCATTGATCTTAGGCTTCACGGGCTTGTAGGTTCATCCTCTTGATGTAATCCTACAAATTGGTACCTAACCCATACACATTCCAATACTCAAGAAAATGATTAGTCCACAAAACCTGTTTGTCATTAATCACCAAAACCACACATAGGTTAGATTAATTCTCAATCCACCCCAAACCACACAGAGGGCTAGGTGGACTTTTACCAGTCCGCTGTGTAATTAACTGCTGTTAAGCATAATTTCCAGTTCTGTAATAAAGTTTGAATGTTTAAACACTGTGTTGGCAATGTATCTGCTCTTCGTCCGCAATTGAGAAACTCCTGGGCAATTCCAGGCATATCTCGCAGCTCTGAAAATGGGGGTCATGACAGATGTCTTGGTGTCAGGTCTACCTGTAATGTCATCTGTGGACCATAACGAGGAGGCCATCAGGTTGGACACAAATGCTCAAGATGACTCGTGCACATCATTTGAGGCTCAGCAGGTTGGTGTTGCAGATGGGACACCCACAGATATTGCTGGAGACCACTATGGGGACGATGACTTTTGTGGTGTTGCAGATCATGGATACTTTGGTGGCCATTGCGACCCAAAAGATTGGGATATTGGTTTCACTAGCGTGTGGGAGAAGGACGAATTTCTGTCGACAAACAATGTCATAGAAGAGGTGTTTGGAAAGGGTTCTTGTGAAAATGGAAGCGACTCTTCTACTGCCCAGGGCATCATCTAAAGTTGGGGTGCTGGTTCTGTTCGAGAGCTAGAGCTTAGCATCTGAGCCTGCTTTGAAATTTGTACAGAACTAGCTCTTCCCCTTTTGATGATTCATCACTTGTTCGTAGAAATCTCATCTCTGTCCTGAGAACATATGTTGAGAAATGCTATTCCATTCTCATGATAAATGTCTAATTGTAGTTATCTATCATCTGTCGATGATGTGCTGTAGCCTGTTGTAGCCTCTATGTACTGTTATCATCATGACCTGAGCATTTTTCAGTATGCTAGCGACGGTCAATATAATATAGATGTTGCTCTAAGATGCTTGCCAAATTATGTTTTTTTCCTGCTACTTTCATCTTTTATCCATAGACATCACTTCCCCAAGCAGAGGTGTAAGAGTTCGAAAATGAAATGGTTAACGATGAAGTTTTGCTCCGTAATTTGGTTTTGCTTCTCAATTGTTGGGAATAGCAATACATTTGGAATTCTGGTTGATGTCTCTCTCCCCGCTCTATTAAAGACATTGGCTGTGATGCTGCAAGATTGTGCGTGTAGTGATTGTATCAAAATACATTGCAGATGTTTTGTTCGCCGCATCCCACTAGTGAACTGCTAAATAGAACAATTTAATTTAATTTCGTTTGTTTTCTCAGAAATGGTTTGACCTTTTACCTCCCATGATTTACTTATTTATTATTAAATATGTTTTGAACCTCTTTGCTTATCCCTTCTCAAGTACTGTCCTTTCCAATCATCAACCTTAAGCACTGCCATGACCCTCTATGCTCTAGCTGACCCTCCTACGCCTCCTTCACTTTTCACATGCTGCCACTTCTTCCTCCCCGTCCTCCTGTCCCTTGCACCAGCACGGAATTAAGGCAACTCAAAACACTAAATCAGAGGGAAATGGGGTCGTGACAGAGTGGTATTAGAGCCAGCTTTGACCGTAGGATAAGGCCTTAGGATAGGATGGCTTAGGATCAGTGTTTACAAAATTTAATTATAAAATAAAAATGGTTGCGAAAGATATAAGTATTATTGCTGTCTATTTCTAATCCTTGCTATCTCATCTTTCTTAGGATTACTTTTTTTCGAATCTTTGCTTTAAAAAGGGTTTTCTAATCTCTGCTAAGTTCAAAATTCCATTTAATAGGATGGTGCATCTGTATTACACCGAGCCAAGCCAACTTGGTGGTTGGGCAGCGTTACTATGAAGAATGTTGGAGTATCTTAACGTGCCACGCCAAGACCTTCCATTCTTCTATGCCAAGAATATTATGGTCCAAGGAAGATTTTACCAATGGAGGGATGGGTTAAGGTAAAGCTGTTTGGAGAAAGCTTCACGTTTCGCGGGATACAGGACAGGAGAAGACGACGCAAGATAGGACGCCGCAAGGAAAGCAGTTCTCTTCCTTCGCCGACGTTATGATCCAATTTTCTCTTATTCTCAATTCCATCTTATTCCGCAAGAAAATGAAGATGGTAGCAGCGTCATGGTGCCCATGCCAGACGATGACATCGAAGACGAAACTGAGATGGAGATTGTACGCCACATCGTCTCCACTAAAGTGCTATACGAAGGACTGCGGGCCAATTACCTGGAGGCTAGCAACGAGTTGCTTCAAGTCCGAGATGACAACCAAAGGCTCCAATCCGAGTTGGACAAGAGACAACGTGTTGAGGACGGAGAAGAGTCTTCTTGTGGAGAAACGCCGAGCACTCCGGTGCACATGCCAGCCTCCCCACCAACCTGTAGTGGTGACTAGTCCCACGGTCCTGGGGCAAGACCGCGTCGTGTAATGAGACCTCGCGAGTACCTCTGACGTTTTACTCGTAGGTTCACAGGAGGCAGAACCGCGCCGCAAGTGGAACCAACACTGACCCAGAACCCGGTGCCACCCGCCACCGGCAATGAAGAAGGAGAACCTATGGAACGTATGTGGTACACCGCCAGTAACCCGCCCTCAGACGAAGAGTGAAGTAAGGTTCAAAGAAGGAGAATTAGTGTACAAAGTGTGAAATACCCATGTGATATAGTTAATAGTAACGTTAGTATGTAGGTAGAGCGAGTCCCTACTAGTAGATGTTGTTTTCTGTGTGTTTGTGTGCTTGTTTGTAAAATAAGTTGTAGTATGTAACCTATTAAAAAATTGTATAATAAACTATGTTATATTTTGTAAAACTAAGTTGTCTCTAGTATGATTCGATTCTTATCTACTCTTCAAAATGGCAAAAGCTTAAATTTTCCCGTACATTCCTTTACTTCTCTACCTCAAAGAAATGATTTTAAAACATAATGCACTCAACTAATATCATTTTTAAATAATGCAGTAAAATCTTTGAAAGTCAATAATCAAAATGTCGGGAAACCAAAGCACTAGGAATGACAACCCTAGTGGCAACGAGCAAAGCGGAGGAATGCCAGGATTGGCAGAAGTGCTAGCCGCAATGGAAAGAGGCAGACAGCAGGCTGAAGCGAATCAGAACAGAATGATGGAAATGCAAGCAAGAATGCTAGAGCAGATCGCAGCTAAGTTAGCCACCTCGACGCAAGGGATGGCAACAATTGTTGGGGAACGTGCTACGCAAAACAAAAATTTACCGCGCACAATCCACCCCAAGATCACTATCGAGGTGCAGGCAACGAGATCATACCTTCAACGATCACGTCAATGCAGCGGAGAAGTTGACCGATGTCGATGAAGTCCGCAGACTCCCGCAGCTAGGTTATACCTCCCAGCCGCGAGAGCGATCTCCTCGCGAATAGTTCGCCCGATCGAACGCCGAAGTATACGACGTCTCCGAGGAATCCACGCGTACCGGATCAGCGACACCGCGGTAATGTGTGGACCAGCACATAAGAACAGCGGGGATCTACGAGAAGGAGAAGCAGCAGCGCGCCGACAGCTGTACTAGATCCAATCTAGAAGAGAGAGAAAAAGAAGGCTACTTCTGGGGCTGCCTCTGGGGCTGCTCGGGATACCCTTTGAGGTGCCCTGCCCCTCTATTTATAGGGGTTGGGGCAGCTCTCCCTAGGCAGGTGGAGTCCTACTCCAACAGGGACACCCTGTTGGAGTTGGAGTCCAACTCCACCAGAACCTTCTAGAATCTTCTAGAACTTCCGGAACCTTCTAGAACCTTCTAGAACTTCTAGAACCTTCTAGAATTTCTAGAACCTTTTAGAACCTTCTAGAACTTTCCGGAACACTTCCGGACATCACCGGAACCATCCGGGACCTCCCGGAACACTTTCGAGATCATCCGAAACACTTTCGAAACCCTTCTCTCTCGTTCTCCATAAATCGTAGCATTCCTAAATGTCTCTAAAACGTTAAGCATGTGACCCTATAGGTTTGAGTATATGTGGACATATCCGGAACACCTTCCGGTCAATAATCGTCAACGGGATCTGGACACCCATAACGATTCCCACATATCATCGAAGATCTTTATCGAGTGAACCTCGTATTACCGCATATCATCCTTTTGCCTCACGATACGTTACACAACCCGAGGCGAGACTTTGACGTATCCCTGTGATCAACTCCTTGATCACCATACCTAGTTATCCTCGTTACCGGTTTGTACTCTTTTCTCGTTTTCGTATTCCGGTATCCCCGTGACTAACCTTAGTCACAATACCTGGCCAGGCGATGCTGGACACCGTAATACCGAGTGGGCCCAGAGTGTATCTCTCCATCGCCGAATGGGCAAATTCCAGTCTTGAGATATCTAGAACCACGATATACTTTCTGGTGTACCTGAAAGTCACCTTTATAATTACCCAGTTACAGAGTAACGTTTGATGACCCCAAAGCAACCATCCGGTATCCGGGTCTACGATATTCTCATGGTCTAAGGACGCAAGTAAACGTTAACACATAATGAGAAGATACTGACAACATATTGACGAAGTGATCTCGCAATATCTCATAAGGGGTTCTATCCAACACCATTGTTACCCTAACAATGTGTTCCCATTATTGCTGGCATCCTTGTTACATTAACAATGCCCATGATCAGGAAAACAAGACCATCAACAATACATGAGCTAGTCTAGAGGCCTGACTAGGGATCTGAATGGTGTTTATTATTCCACACATGCAATTAGGTTTTCCTCTGAATCTCATATTCAAGAACCAATGCAATTCTAGCATGGAACATAAACTTAATCATGAACATGAAAATAGAATAATAACAACTTTATTATTGCCTCTAGAGCATATTTCCAACAACAATGCACGAAGATAACGGGAAAAGCAAGGGTGACTTCCAGAAGACTCAGCCACCCACCTTCGCAAGTTCTGCTGAACCATTAGACGCAAACGACTGGCTAGGAGATGTAGAGCGGAAGCTGGAAACCATACAATGCACAGACAAGGAAAAAGTTCTGTTTGCATCCCACCAACTGCAAGGACCCGCTTCGTCTTGGTGGATCAACTACCGAGAAGCTCATCAGAGGAAAGATGACATTACTTGGATGGAATTCTCCGACGAGTTCCGCAAAGTGCACGTTCCTTCGGGAATATTCGCACTTAAACGACGAGAATTCTCGATCTAAAACAGGGAAGCCGAACTGTAATAGAATATATGCACCAATTCAATTACTTGGCCAGATATGCAAAGGAAGACGTCAATACTGAGAAAAAGAAGATGGATCAGTTTGAACATGGATTACAATCATCACTCAAATATCATATCTCCTCTCAGGTGTATCCTGATTTTCAAACCATGATCGATAGTCTATAAAATCAGAAGCCACAAGGAATACTTTGGAGGAAACCAGGAAGAGGAAGACCCGTCAGTTTGGCAGTTACCCTAATGCCCCATGAGCGAATACATGGGTTCCTACAACATCTGGGGGACAAAGGGCAACAATGACGCCTAGACCACGAAACCCAACTCCACAGACACAATCCGGATGTTTGAAATGTGGAGGTAATCACCTACGCAGGGAGTGTCCTTATAGCAATACAGTGTGCTTCCATTGTGGAGATCCAGCTCATCTTAGGAACATGTGTCCGAGGAAGCCACTTACCGACGGAAGTTGCAAAAGCTCAAGTCAGGAATCAACAGAACATCAACAGGGCAAATCAACAAAACCCTACCGGAAGAGAGAAAGGAATGCTGAATTCTAGTGGACAGAACAGAGGACAAAATTCTCAGATGGGAAACAAAGGAAAACCAACATCAGGGACAAACCAAGGACGCGTCAATTACGTCACAGCTGCAGGAGTCACCGATGCGACAGACGTCATAATTGGTACGTATGTACTTGACTTACTCAAGACCCTCGTTAATACTATTTGATCCCAGAGCTTCCCATTCATTTCTTTCACTAAGATTTGCTATGAGAAACCAAGTTCCACTATCTTCTTTGGAAAACCCCTACATAATTGAATCACCTGGGGCTAGAATGAAAGCTCAGTATAAGAGCTATGGGATAGAAATAGAAATCCAAGGAGTAAAATTTAAAGCAAACCTATTACTCCTAGATATGAAAGGATTAGATGTTATATTGGGAATGGATTGGTTATCCCAACATAAGGCAAGAATGGTTTGTGAGAAAAAGACAGTGACAGTCACCAGTGCCGATAACCAATGGGTACAGATAGCTATAATACAGATAGCTACTAATCACGCATTATTAAAAGAACAAAAGAAGAAAATATACAGTCTAGCGGTAGAAGGAGTAGCACAAGTACCAATAGTAAAGGAATATTTAGATGTATTTCCGGAAGACCTACTTGAGGAACCACCGGATCGAGAAGTGGAGTTCATAATCGAGTTAATACCTGGAACCAATCCCATAACCAAACAACCTTACCGCATGTCTAAAGGCGAGTTAGTAGAACTCAAGAAACAGATAGATGATCTGTTAGAGAAAAAGTTTGTACAACCTAGTGCCTCACCATGGGCAGCACCAGTGTTATTTGCTAAAAAGAAAGATGGAGGATTGAGAATGTGCGTAGATTATCGAGCATTGAACGCAGTCACAATTAAGAATAAGTACCCTCTCCCAAGAATCGACGATCTATTTGATCAACTAAAAGACGCAAGAGTATTCTCCAAGATAGACTTAAGATCAGGATACCATCAACTAAAGATTCGCCCACAGGACCAACAGAAGACAGCGTTCACTACCCGCTATGGGTTATATGAGTTATAGTAGTGCCGTTTGGATTGACCAATGCACCGGCATTTTTCATGAACCTGATGAACAAGGTACTGATGGACTTTTTAGACCAACTTGTGGTAATGTTCGTAGATGACATCTTGATCTACTCTAATAGTCAAAGAGATCATGAGCAACATCTGAGGATGGTGTTGACAAGACTAAGAGAGCATCAGTTATATGCCAAGTTCTCTAAGTGTGAGTTCTGGACAAAAGAGATCACTTTTCTATGTCATATTATCACGGATGAAGGAGTTAAGGTAGACCCCAAAAAAGTAAAAGCAGTGCTAGAATGGAAACCGCCAACCACGGTAACAGGAGTTAGAAGTTTCTTAGGTTTGGCAGGTTCTTATAGGAGATTTATAGAAGGATTTTCGAAGATATCTCGCCCTCTTACCCAATTATTGAAGAAGGATGAACCATTTGAGTGGACCGACAAATGCAAAAAGAGTTTCCAAGAATTAAAGACTAAATTGACCACCGCCCCTGTACTCACGCTACCCGATACAGGAAAGGACTTCCAAATATATTGTGATGCATCCAAACAAGGAATAGGATGTGTACTAATGCAAGATGGGAAAGTAGTAGCTTATGCCTCACGACAACTCAGACCTCATGAGGGAAATTACCCAACCCATGACTTGGAGTTAGTAGCAGTAGTCCATGCCCTGAAAATCTGGAGATATTACCTACTAGGAAATAGGTGCGAAATTTTTACAGACCACAAGAGCCTGAAATATATCTTCACACAACCAGATCTTAACTTAAGACAATGAAGATGGCTGGAACTAATAAAAGACTATGACCTAGATGTTCAATGTAAGCCAGGCAAGGCAAATGTAGTCGCCGACGCATCAAGTAGAAAGGTGTATCATAGCACAGCAGTCATGCAGAAAGAACAGCCAGAACTATGGACAGAGTTTCAAAAGCTAAATTTAGAGATTGTAAATGAAGGGTTCGTAGCAACATTAGGAATACGGTCAACCCTGACGGAACAGATTAAAGAAGCTCAAGAAAAGGATGAGGATCTACAAAAGCTTAAAGTTGGACTACAAGAAAAAGACATACCAAAATTTTCCATAGATGACCAGGGAATACTACGATTCCAGAATCATTTATGTGTGCCAAATAAGAAGGAACTGAAAGACTTGATTCTACAAGAGGCACATTCCTCGCAACTCTCTATGCATCCTGGCGGAACAAAGATGTACCAAGATCTAAAGAAGATTTTAGTGGACCAATATGAAAAGAGAAATAGCGGAGTATATTGTACTTTGCGATGTGCGTCAAGAAGTGAAAGCGAGTCATCAGAAACCAGCCGGATTACTTCAACCATTGCCTGTACCAGAATAGAAATGGGAAGAAATTTGTATGGATTTTATTACCGGACTTCCCAAGACGCAAACCGGATATGATACCATATGGGCCATCGTTGATAGATTAACCAAGGTAGCGCATTTCTTGCCAATAAAACAAACCTATGGGAAGAATAAGCTAGCAGAATTCTACTTAACCAGAATAGTGGTTTTGCATGAAATCCCTAAAAGGATAGTTTCGGACAGAGGACCAAAATTCACATCCAAATTCTAGGAAAAATTACATGAAGCAATGGGAACAGATTTAGCCTTTAGTATGGCATACCATCCACAAACTGGAGGTCAAACCGAGAGAGTAAATCAGATAGTGGACGATATGTTGAGATCATGCGCTTTGGTGTACGGAGCAGCCTGGGATACTTGCCTACCATTCACGGAATTTTCCTACAACAATAGTTATCAGGCAAGTATAGGGATGTCACCGTTTGAGGCATTATACGGAAGAGAGTGCCAAACACCATTAAACTGGACTGATACCGGTGAGAGGCAATTATATGGTCCACAAATTATCCAAGATGCAGAAGCTCACGTCAGGATAATCAGAGAAAAATTAAAGACCGCCCAAACTCGTCAGAAGCAGTATGCGAATAAAGGTCGACTGGATTTCAGTCTTGAAGAAGGAGATTTCGCTTACCTTAAGGTCACACCTTTTAAAGCAGTTCGCAGATTCCAAACAAAAGGGAAACTGGCACCGAGATACGTTGGACTATTCAAAGTACTGAAGAGAATCGGAGAAGTAGCTTATAAGCTTGAGTTAACTTCAAAGCTCAAGGGAATACATGATGTATTCCATATATCTCAACTCCGGAAATGCATCCAACAACTAGAAAAGAAAGTGACATTGGAAGAGATAGAACTCCAAGATGATCTAACATATCAAGAGGAACCAATCAGAATTCTTGAGACAACAGAGCGACAGCTAAGAATCGGAACATCAAATTCTGCCGAGTTCTCTGGAAGAATCATACAGAGCAAGAAGCTACGTGGGAAAAAGAATCAGATCTGCAACGAGACTACCCACAACTGTTAACAAGGTAAGTTCAATCTCGAGGATGAGATTCTTTTTAAGGGGGAGAGGATGTAACAATACTGAAATTTTTCAAATTTTGAAAACCCAAAATCATCTTCTGGGCCGTATCTTTCCTTTCCCCAGTCCAACTTCATCTCTCTCAGCCCATCTGGCCCACCATCCTTGTTGTCCCTGTTTCCATCACCGCCGCCGGTTGGATCCACCACCCGTCGCGCCGCTCTTCGTCGATGCCGGTAACGGGTGGACCCCGCCTCACCGCCCCACTCTGCGCCCGAGGCAGCCAGTCCACGTGTCGCCCCCCTCCTTCCTCTCCCTGCCTCGCCGCTTAACTCCTCTACGTCATCGCTCCCGCCCTGCTCGGCTCTGCCGGCTATAAAAGCCGAGCTCCCGAGCTCCCTCTCCTTCCTTCCCCAACTCTCTCTCACGCACCCGAGCTCCCCACTCCCTCTCTGAGCAACCCGGCATTTTCCCCTCGTTCTTCCCGAGCTCCGGCGAGCTTGCCACCGTCCTCCCCCTCTCCGGTGAGGTAATCCCGAGAGCCTCACCACCGTCGAGCTCCTTCTCCATGGTAATTCCCCTCCCACTTACCAAAAATGAGATCGCTGCCCTCTAGAGGCCCTCCCTGAGCTACCAATTGCCTCCGGCAAGCCTCACCGGCGACGGATTTGAGCCTCGTCGCAGGCGGCCACCTCCTCCCCAACCTTCCCTGCCTCCCCTCTCTGCTCCCGACCCAGGCCACCACCTCCCTCCTTAGCAAGCCGACCTGTTTCCCTTATCGGGCCGATCCCGAGCGCAGCAAGCCGGTTAGGCCGGCCCAGCCTTTTTACCTTTTTATTTTTCTTTTTTTATTTGTCTAACAGGCCGAAGCCCAGTAGTAGCCTAGAACCGAGTCACTTTGAGCCCACTCGCACAGAAATTCTTTTTCTGCTGAGCCCAAAAACCCAAACCCTAGCCCATATCCAGCCCTACCCTGACCCATATCCAGCCTAACCCGAGGGCCCTAATGGGCCCAAAATCTCACTGTTTAGCACCCAAAACCCGTAAAACCCTCTTAATCCACATATATTCCGATCTCCCTCCGAAACCCTAACCACACCCTATATCTCCTTTTATCGTTTCAACACTCCGATTCCGACCTCACACCCCCACTTCCTATTTTTTAGCATTATTTTTAAATTATTTTGTATTTTGCTCCCAGCTCGCATTCGTCGAGCCCAGACTTATATATATTTGTGTGCTTGGATCTTTTTGCAACTAGGAAACGATAGTGACGATCCGACGCTGGGCAAATCACACTTCTTGTTCATGTTAAACCCACATGCCATGCTATCTACTCTACTACTAGTCTAGTTATTATTTTTCGCATGTTAATTTCATATGTGCTACCTTTGGATGACATGATTGTGTAGTTATCACCTACCACCCCACAGCCCAGTTAATTTTTATAGGCCATATTCACCTTGATAAACTTAGGATAAATATGAATCGTATCAGTATCCTTCACTGGCATTAGAAGTTAGGCTAGACAATATTCAGGAATACTGATAACCCTAACTTACACTCGAAGTATGTGTTTTCTTAAAGAGAATTTGCCAACGGATGGGGACAGAGAAGATGGGGCCCTTCATGTATTGATTGGGCAGCCATACCCCTTCCGTGGAGTAATGGTAATCGGGTGGATTGCCTTACTCAGGGCAGTTAAGGATAAGACCCTTGTGCTTAGTAATGAACATAGAACCGCTCAACCACATGTTCGACTTGTCGAGTCTGGCCTAGTAAATCTGCTCTACTGCTGAACAACTACAGACTAGCTTGCCGTTCCACTTCTCTGGAAGGCCCGCAGAAGCGAATGAGATGATAGGCCATTTATTGGGAAATCATAACTGGAACTCCCCGACTCCCGGATCGCAAAGTTGACACTGGCCCGTCGGCTCCCGGGAGGGCAAGTGACGTAGTGTTCCTGGGTAGAGACTTCAAACGATAGAGTAGATAAAAAGCCTTGATAACCTACCTCTGTTGACACATCGATGAGCGTGTGAATAACTACAGTGACACCAGGAGGTATGGGTATCATGTGGGTAAAGCTGAGCCGCTTTGCAGAGTTAAACCAAATGGTATTCGAATACGCCGTGCTTCCGGTTAATGAAGCTATGTTTAGAGGTGATTGTCAGTACAAGGCATAAGTAGAAATTGATGATGTTTAATTGAACCTAACGTTGACCCAGTAGGGTTGCTAAAGCACAATGTTTCGTAGATGAAATGATTTAACGAAGAGATTTTAATTACTAAGTTGGAGACTAGGATTATACATCCACCAAATATTAAGCCGTACACCCCTCCCTTGAAATCCAGAACATGTAGTTAAGTAGCACACTTTCCCAATGTGACTTGCTGAGTACGTCATGTACTCATTACTGCACCAACCGTTACAGATGTATAGGAAAAAGATGAAGGCGCATTTAACGAAGAATATTTCGACGGAGATGAGTGTGAATTTTAGGTCTTATCCGCGCTCGAGGCGCCTGTGGTAGAGGTTCATTTTGCTTGTAATATAAACTTTGGGTTTAGACGCCCCAGTCCGCTGTGTAATTAACTGCTGTTAAGCATAATTTTTAGTTCTGTAATAAAGTTTGAATGTTAAAACGCTGTGTTGGCAATGTATCTGCTCTTCGTCCGTAATTGAGAAACTCCTGGGCAATTCCGGGCATATCTCGCAGCTCCGAAAATGGGGTCATGACAGATGTCTTGGTGTCAGGTCTACCTGTAATGTCATCTGTGGACCATAACGAGGAGGCCATCAGGTTGGACACAAATGCTCAAGATGACTCGTGCACATCATTTGAGGCTCAGCAGGTTGGTGTTGCAGATGGGACACCCACAGATATTGCTGGAGACCACTATGGGGACGATGACTTTGGTGGTGTTGCAGATCATGGATACTTTGGTGGCCATTGCGACCCAAAAGCTTGGGATATTGGTTTCACTAGCGTGTGGGAGAAGGACGAATTTCTGTCGACAAACAATGTCATAGAAGAGGTGTTTGGAAAGGGTTCTTGTGAAAATGGAAGCGACTCTTCTACTGCCCAGGGCATCATCTAAAGTTGGGGTGCTGGTTCTGTTCGAGAGCTAGAGCTTAGCATCTGAGCCTGCTTTTGAAATTTGTACAGAACTAGCTCTTCCCCTTTTGATGATTCATCACTTGTTCGTAGAAATCTCATCTCTGTCCTGAGAACATATGTTTGAGAAATGCTATTCCATTCTCATGATAAATGTCTAATTGTAGTTATCTATCATCTGTCGATGATGTGCTGTAGCCTGTTGTAGCCTCTATGTACTGTTATCATCATGACCTGAGCATTTTTCAGTATGCTAGCGACGGTCAATATAATATAGATGTTGCTCTAAGATGCTTGCCAAATTATGTTTTTTTTCTGCTACTTTCATCTTTTATCCATAGACATCACTTCCCCAAGCAGAGGTGTAAGAGTTCGAAAATGAAATGGTTAACGATGAAGTTTTGCTCCGTAATTTGGTTTTGCTTCTCAATTGTTGGGAATAGCAATACATTTGGAATTCTGGTCGATGTCTCTCTCCCCGCTCTATTAAAGACATTGGCTGTGATGCTGCAAGATTGTGCGTGTAGTGATTGTATCAAAATACATTGCAGATGTTTTTGTTCGCCGCATCCCACTAGTGAACTGCTAAATAGAACAATTTAATTTAATTTCGTTTGTTTTCTCAGAAATGGTTTGACCTTTTACCTCCCATGATTTACTTATTTATTATTAAATATGTTTTGAACCTCTTTGCTTATCCCTTCTCAAGTACTGTCCTTTCCAATCATCAAACCTTAAGCACTGCCATGACCCTCTATGCTCTAGCCGACCCTCCTACGCCTCCTTCACTTTTCACATGCTGCCACTTCTTCCTCCCCGTCCTCCTGTCCCCTGCACCAGCACGGAAGGCAACTCAATACACTAAATCAGAGGGAAATGTGCGCATTTGGTGGAGCGGGCTATTCGTCCGAGGGAAGCATACAACCGAGGTATTCACGAGGTGGCTTTGCGGTCAGCTGAATCCAACTTAACCGAAGTAGCGAAGCTCAAAGATACCAAAGGAGGAGCGGAAGGCGCACAAGTCTTCAAGCACATCCAAAAGCCAGGGTTTGACACTACCTAAAAGCAGTAATTTTGACTCGAGCCACGGGTAGCAAATCCGTTTCTAGAAGGGGCGATCAATGAATATCTGAAAAACTTTTTTTTTCTTGTTTGGCACCTCCGATCACTATATGTTGTCGACCCCAAGTGACCTATCTCTAGTGGTTCACTACCACCAAACTCGTGGTCATTTGCCACCTCCCTCGAATGTGCTATAGAAAAAGAAAGTTTCACACATATGACATAGAGTAAGTTTGATGCAATTCGAGTTTGGTTCGATAAAGTTGCCAACATTGCAGGGCGTATGAATCCAAGTGAGCCATGTCGAGCACTTGAGCTATTCAAGCTTGTTATACTCTCGAGCTCAAATCCAAGCTAGAGCTCGGCTTGTTTGGGGTTTGAGCAGACTTCGTTGAGCACAAATAGCCTGCTAAGCTTGAACCCCTTTGGCAATACTACCGACCGACGTCCAACCTGCACAACTCTCTTTCGATCTTATGGCCAGTGGCATCAATATATTACCGATCGCCACACCATCGCATGGGTCTAACGGATATAATTTAGAAGTACGATATGTTTGGATGAATGTAATAAGTCCGGTTGATCTCAAGAGTAACCACTAATTAATCCGTTGAGATGTAATATTAGGTATCTGACCTCCTAACGTTTATAAAATTATTTAAATAACCCCCTGGGAGCTCTGTAAGGTAGTTTAGAGGGTAATTTTGCCCACGTAACGCATTAACGAGGATTAATTGCCAACATGTATGGCCATCTCACCAAACCTTATGGGTTATCCGAACTTATTCTATATGTATAAGAAAAAAGTCTATTTTTCTCTAGTAATCTATTTGTGAGGCTTACTTTATCCTCTAAATAAAATTAATAGTTCTTTTAACAATAAATAAAAATTAAACTTCCTTAATCTCTAAACTTACTTAATCGCTCGCCCACCCTATGTACCCCTGGGTTTCTCCTTTCCTCGAGTGAACAGAGCGGGAGGCGACGGGAGAAGCAGAGGTGACAGCCCAAAGGTGATCTCCTCTCTCCGTCCTCTCTTCCTCTCTCCTTCACCGTGTGATGCACCCCTCTTCTCCCCTCTCCAGTTCTCCCCCTTGTGTTGCGCCTCTCCCTCTCTCTCCTTCCCCTGTGCTGGTCCTATTTCTCTCTCTCATTCTTACAATACCAAGAAATCGATCTATGTCTGAAACCCCCAATCCCCCTCTTACCTTTTGCAGGTCAGCCCTAATCCCTCGTACCTTTTGTCGAATCTTCCGTAACGTTTGTAGCACTATGCTATTCCTTCTCATCTTTTGTATTCGAATGCTACAAAACCATATACCCTGTGAAGGCTGATGGATGTACTGGAATACATGCTGATAGCTTTTGTGATGCTTGGTGATGTACTATTTGTAGCACTAATGGTTTGAACTTATACACCTGCTAGATTTTTAAAGTGTTCATGCACTCACTGATATCTATCTATTGTTTCGTTCAATTTTTCTGTTGTTGCTGTTGTCCAAATCGAATCGTTGGCCAGTGGAATATTTTGTCAAAATTCTGATTATTAAGTGATCTACAGTCATAAGAGAGTATGTATTTATTGTGTAATTAAAGTTTTGCATTGAGTAAGTAAAAGAAACAATCACCAAGGTGTAGACGGTTGTTACATAGCCATATATCAAACTCTGAGAAGGAAATCAACAGAAGTGTACATCCAAATAGGAATTAGAATTGACAAGTTAAATGGATTTCACCGCGTAATTCCAAGTCTCAACCAAACAAAATAGAGAAGGAAACAAAGGTCATTTCCATTTCAGTCTGAATTGGTATTGGCTCTTCAAATCTGGAGACCAATTCTGATTCCAACATCCAAACGGACCCTTAATTTACTTCAATTAACTCCTCTGTTGTGGGATCTTTGAGCCTCTTAATTCACTTGAACTCCTCTTTTTTCTCAGCCTCTTAATTTACTTTATGTCGGATCGTTCTTGTGTTGCCAATGTGGAAATTGCAGCCATGTCAGTTCCTTCATTGCAGCTTCCAGCTTGATGCAATTATCATGACGTGGTATAGTCATGAAGAAGCCTGTTGTTTGGCCTCATTACAAACTGTTGGAAAAGATGCCATGCTGCTTTGCTAAAAGATACTTCCTGAATTCAAGAATCTGAAGTGAAGAAGAATGTTAGCTCAATTCAACCATGCATGTGCTATGATATCATCCATGTAACTGATAGCACGTGGATGATGCCATGCTCTCTTCCTGGGTGAACCAACCATAAGATGGCACGAGACTTGGTTCAGACCGCATTAGAAGATGGAATGCTGTCTGGCGAATGACTAAATCCTCCAGCACCGACCAAAGGTCTTACATTCCTGCAATCTTCATGTACTACTCGCTCTGGCTGCGGTGGTCGCCGGCGGGTCCAAGGGCTTCTTTGTAATCTTTTTTACTTTGAGGTCCTTGTACTTCTGATGTTCTGCTGAATGAATCCAGGTGCTTTCGCAATTCAGCAAACTACTTCAAGTGAATTAGTTGAAACATGTCTTCTAGCCTCTTGATTTCATTCATCTCCTCTGTTATCAGATACTTCCTACCTTGCGAAAGGGAAACTACCAAGTCAATTCCTTCAATGTGGCTTCATGCTATGAGCTTGATGGATGACCATGTTGTGATATAGAACCATGTTGTTTCACCTTGTTATGTTCTGTTTTAAAGAGATGCCAGAAGATACTTCATGAATTCAAGAATCTGAGGCAAAGTGAAATGTTCAGCTCAATGCAGTTCGACATTTATGAATGGCAGCATTTTTGAGTGATATTTACTATGTATGATTTCTTATCCAGACAATGACATCTGCATTTCAAATTTCAAATATTAGCAACTCCTTTTTACTTCTGAGGCACAGCTGTAATCGTCATTTCTGAAGCTTCTTTGTTTCTAGTTATTACATGGCTGATGGCCCTTCTGTAATGCCTGCTCGGATGAATAGTTGATGGCACATAATGTTTCCATATAGCTCGTGGTCTCTATGTGTCAACGTTATGATAGTGATATTTCTTTCTTTTCTTTCAAATTAAGTATTGGTCTGGCCTTGAGTGGGGAAAATGGAGGGACTTAATGCATTATCACCCTGAACCTTTGAAGTGTGGACTCCTCAGGCCTTAAGCTAGCCCTGAACACCCTATGATGGATTTAGTTCTAAATGCGTTTATTTCTGCCAACATTTCCATTCTCAACTTGTTACAGTGCTTACAGTACCAAAATTTGATTAGTAATATCACTACTGCAGAAAGGGCTATAGGCGCCACATTACTAGTGACGAGCCACAAAAAAGCCCGTCACAGATAATAGGGAAATTTACCAGTGGCGGGCGTAAACTGCCACGTGTCACTGGTAAACAATTACCAGTGACGAGCACCAATGATAGCCCGTCACTGGTAAAGTACGAATTACTAGTGGCGGGCGACCATAGGTGCTCGTCACTGCTATAACACATACCAGTGACGTGCGAATCAAATCGCCCGTCACCGATAAATGTTCCCGCCAAACTTCCTCCCGGCCTTCATACCAGTGGCGGGCTCACGTTTTGCTCGTCACTGGTAAGTTGTTTACCAGTGGCGGGCCTGTATGTGTGCCCGTCACTGGTAACCTACCCTATAAAAACCATCAGCGAGCTCGCTGCTGGCCAGTCGTACCTCCACTGGCCAGCAGCGAGCTCGCCGATCGCCTGCGCGTCCGCCGCCGCCATACACGCCCCTGGTAATTTCCTAGCCCTCCAAACTCTTCCCCCACCTCCCCTAGCTCCCTTGCCATGCATCTCTCTCTCCCTCCTAAGCTAGATCATCCATGCATGATCATGACCTCTAGCTTGCTGATCTCCCCCAAATTTGCTTCAATTGCAGCCCCCCAAACCTGCTCTCCCTCCATAGCTTAGCTCATCTCACCTTAGTGCATGCTTCCATGTGTTTAAAACTGATAAGAGCAGATATCTCTTTTGATTTTGTTTGAGCCATCGATCTAAACTGTTAAAGGAACTGTTGTTGTCTTCGATCCCCTAAATTGATCAGTGATCATTTGTTACTCGTATGCATGCCTTGCTATATGAAATATGTTTGTATAGTTATGCCTCCTAATCGTACCATATGATGTTGAATGGTGAGCTTAACCATTAGAAGGGGTTCACCATTAGAAGGGGTTCCACATACGTACATGTATATATGTATCAGTTTAGCAAACTGAAGAACAGATGTATATATGTATCAGTTTAGCTCTCTAGTTTATTATGATCAGTGAGACGAATTCGATCTGTACATTGCTTCAATTGATATATGAGTAATTATATTTCTTATGCACTGAGGCAGAATCACATATGTGTAACTATGTGTACATTGGTTCATATATGTGTAATTATGTTTCTTATACACTGAGGCAGAATCATATATATATGTTTAATTATATATGACAAGCAAATGATACTTTGATTCGGTGGATCTGTGGTGATGTGAGATGTGAGATATGCTTGTGGTACGGCCGTCGAGCCGAGGCAACATGAGTTGCTTTGTTTATTTTTTCAAGGAAACTGAGTTCAACGTTTTGGCGAAATGTTGCTTCGTCAACATTTTGTCAACGTTCGATACTCAATTTTGCATAATTTTAGCAAAGGTCATGCCGAAATTTTGAATTTTCAATAATTTATTTCAATAACCTGCCAAATCTTGAAATGTTTTATGTAATATTTCAAAATCTCAATTGGAAAGAAAACTTTTATTTATTTTTTTAGCCTCTCATGAAAGGTTGGTGCTAATTTATTTTCGTATATCTTAGGGATCGAACGACCGATGGATCGAAGTTGGATGTATGACGGCGATCGGAACACACAGAGTTTCTATACGTCTTTGAATGAGTTCTTTGATTTCGCCGAGCGAGATATGGTGCGAAAGGGTGGCACGAAGATATGCTGTCCGTGTCGTGATTGCAAAAACCAGAAGATGTACGAGAGGAAATCTGGTTTTTTGCACATGCACCTGGTGCGATGGGGTTTCATGGCAGGTTACACACGGTGGACAAGTCACGGTGAGGAGGATGAGGTTGTTGCCGACGACGAAGGGTTAGATGAAAAAGCAGGACATGGGGAGCCGGAAGCAGAACGGTTGGATTATAAAGATGCCGGAGGACATGAAGAGGCCAAAGCGGATACGCGAAGCACGGGGGACAATTTGGCCGGAATGGTCCAGGACCGTCATGTGCAAGAGCAGGTTGTGAAGGAGACGGATAACGATAGTGCGGCTCGTAGAGAGGCTGCCAAGTTGGAGACACTGGTGAAAGACTCCGAGACTCCCTTGTATCCCGGTTGCAATCCCGAGCACACCCGCCTCTCAGTCACGCTCGAACTTCTTCGACTCAAGGCACTCCACAACAGCACGGACACAAGCCTCGACGAGACATTGGAGTATCTTGCAAAAGTTCTGCCGGAGGGGAACGTGTTGCCTCGCGGTTGCGATGAGGCCAAGAAGGTCGTGTGCCCTCTTGAACTAGAGGTGAGGAGATACCATGCGTGTCCGAATGACTGCATCATTTATCGGAACCAGTACGCGGATCTAACCAGCTGTCCAGAGTGCAAAGCATCCCGATTCAAGCGGGGAAAGAACTACCAACCAGATGGTGAGAACGGAGTGAAGAGCGGTGGTCCTGCGAAGGTGGTATGGTACCTTCCACTCATTCCCCGTTTGAAGCGTCTATTCGCAAACAAGACAGAGGCAAAGCTCATGCGTTGGCACGACGAGAGGCCGCAAAAAGATGACGGTGTCCTGAGACACCCTGCAGATGGTTGCCAGTGGAAAGCTGTCGACGACCAGTACCCCGAATTCGGAGTAGAGCCGAGGAATATCAGACTCGGTATGAGTACAGACGGACTCAATCCTTTTGGAAACATGAGCAGCAGGCACAGCACTTGGCCCGTGGTTGTATGGATGTACAACCTCCCTCCGTGGCTCTGCATGAAGCGGAAGTATGTACACCTCTGTACGCTAATTCAAGGGCCACAGCAACCAGGGAATGATCTGAACGTGTACCACGAACTACTGAAGGAGGAGCTAGATACACTATGGGCTGAACCAGGGGTCCGGGTCTGGGACGCTTACGAAGGAGACTACTTCAACATGAGAGCTATGATGATCACAACAGTGCAAGACTATCCCGCTTACGGGTATCAATCCGGTCAGGTTTGCCACGGATACCAAGGATGTGTTAAGTGTATGGAAGACACAACAAGTCGTCACCTACCGCGGTCTCATAAAGTAGTGTACATGGGGTACCGAGATGGCTTCAACAGGATGACCCGTGGAGACAAGAAAAAGAAAAGTTCGACAATACAGTTGAGACCCGAGGACCACCACGTAAGAGGAGTGGGGAAGAAATATATGACATGTTGAATTCTTGGGACCAGTGCCCTAAGGCAGGAAAGAAGCAAAAGAAGGTAAAGCCACTTGGAGGCGTATGGAAAACAAAATCTGTATTTTGGGACTTGTCTTACTGGGCTTTTCTCGAGACGCGTCACTGCATAGATGTCATGCACATTGAGAAAAATGTTTGTGAGAGTGTGCTTGGTCTCTTGCTCCACATGGCAGACAAGACCAAAGATGGGCCAAAGGCACGAGCTGACTACGAGGAACTGGGGATAAGACGAGAGCTGTGGGCCAACGAGGAGAAGAGCAAGATAGGCAGGAATGTTACAAAAATCAAGACAGAATGTCCCGCCGCTTGTTACACCCTAAGTAAGGAGGAGCTCGATAAAATTTTCAAGTGCCTCGAAGGTGTAAAAGTAACTTCTGGCTACTCGGCAAACATACGGAGATACCTAGACATGCGGAACCATAAGTTAATCGGTATGAAGTCTCATGACTGTCACGTGATGATCACGCAGATACTTCCGGTTGCAATTAGAGGGCTAATGGAGCCATGGATCCGCGGGACACTGCTTGACCTCTGTAACTTCTTCGACACTATCTCTCAGAAGTCCATCACTAAGAAGCGTTGCCGGCGACTGCAGGCGGAGATCATTGTCATACTCTGCGAGCTCGAGATGTACTTTCCGCCCGCATTCTTCGACGTCATGGTTCATCTCATGATCCATATCGTCCCGGAGATCATCGACCTAGGTCCAGTATTCCTACACAACATGTACCCGTTGGAGAGGTTCAACGGGGTCGTGAAGCGATACGTTCGCAACAGGTCTCATCCGGACGGGAGCATCGTCCAGGGCTTTCTCACGGAGGAGAGCGTCGAGTTCTGCACAGATTACATGAAAGTCGACAAACCTATAGGCGTGCCTGTTAATCGGCACATTGGCAGGCTCGATGGCGTAGGTCACCGACGCGGAAAGAAGGATTTACATGTGCACAGTGACTCTCCGAACCGATCAGACGATTACGTCAGAGCGCATACAGTAGTGCTACAGCACCTGTCAGTGGTCCGGCCTTACGTTATTCAGCACATGGCAATGTTAAAAACAAAGCACGGCTCAAGAAAGACCGAGGCGGCCCTCATGAAAGAGCACAACGCAACGTTCGCCAGGTGGCTAAAAAACTACTTCGACGAACATAGCTTCTCAAAAGATGATGACGTAGCACGGACGGTGTTCCACGTGGCACAGGGACCCCTGATGAATGTCGGGACGTACCAAGCATACGACATCAACGGATACACATTCTATACAGAGGCACAAGACCAGAAGAGCGTGTACCAGAACTCTGGGGTGACGATGGAGGCCCTGACCGGTAAGAAAAAGGACAGATACTACGGTAGGCTGGAAGAGATTTGGGAACTGGACTACACCGTGACCAAGATCCCCATGTTCCGGGTAAGATGGGCGAAGAATGTCGAAACGGAAGACTATTTCACTACCATGGTCATACCGAAAGCAGTTCCTATTGAGACAGTAAATGTGAAAGCGATCAGTGCCAAAAATGAGCCGTGGGTATTAGCTAAACAAGTGGCCCAATGCTTCTACATAGCCGACCCGACGAGGCCAAGCCGCCATATCATGAGGAGGGGCAAAAGGAGTATCGTTGGAATCGATGGTGTCGTTGACGAAGACGACTATGACCAATTTGACGACCCGGATACGGAGGAAGACAATCAGCCACGGCCCAGCAGAAGGAGAAATACTACATGTCCCGCCGTGCGGCCCTTCAAAAGACGAACTCACTCCGAGGGGCTAACCTATACCAGGAAGAAGACCAAGACTACCGTTGAGAAGACTGTCGAAGAGTGAGAAGATTATCAAAGAATGTTGTACTTTCATTAAGTTAATTAATGATGTATAGCTCACTTTTGTCTAATTTATGTATATAACAATAATGATATTTATGTTAATTCTATATATACGCATGAACTAATCATTGCCCGCGCAAATAATAAACGAACGGTCTCGTAAATAATTATTTAAGAAAGTAATATCGTAAATAATTATTTAAGATAGTTATATCGATAAGAAAATTGCCTAAGTTTGGATTCAAAAAGATTGGGCCATAAGTACTAACCCTAACTAACCCTAGACTAACAAACCCTAACTAATTAACAAACCCTAACTAACTAACTAACCCTAACTAAGTAATTAACCCGTACTAACTAACCCTTACTAACTAACTAACCCTAACTAATTAACTAACCCTAACTAATGAACTAACCCTTACTAACTAACAAACCCTAACTAGCTAATTAACTCACCCTAAGTAACTAACAATAACTGATGAACTAACCCTAACTAAGTAACTAACCCTAACTAATGAACTAACCCTAACTAACTAACCCTAACTAACTAACAATAACTAATTAACTAACCCTAACTAACTAACTCTAAGCACTAACCCTAACTAACTAATGAACTAAGTAACTAACTAATTAACAAACCCTAACTAATTAACTAACCGTAACTAACTAACTCTAAGCACTAACCCTAATTACTAAATTATCAGTGACGAGCATTTATATGTGAGCGTCACTGGTAAATTATTTACCAGTGACGAGCGGTTATGTCTACGCGTCACTGGTAAATTATTTACCAGTGACGAGCAGACTTGCTGGCCCGTCACTGCTAAAATTTACCAGTGACGAGCAGCCTTGCCGGCCCGTCACTGCTAACGGCGAAATAAATAGGCGCGGATCTGCGGGACTTAGAGAAAAACTCTCCAAATCCCGCCCGCCTGCCCTAACTCTCCCTCACCGACGCCCTCGCGCGACCCGACGCCGCCGCCGCTCCTCGCCGGACACCGCCCTCGCGCCTCCCTAACCGACGCCGCCCTCGCGCCTCCCTCACCGACGCCGCCTCCCTCACCGACGCCGCCTCCCTCACCGACGCCGACTCGTCTCACCCACGCCGCCTCCCTCACCGACGCCGCCTCCCTCACCGACGCCGCCTCCTCTCACCCGACGCCGCCTCCCTCACCGACGCCGCCTCCCTCACCGACGCCGCGTCGTCTCACCGGACGCCACCCTCGTGCTTCCCCAACCACCGCCCTAGCACTACCACCGCCGTCCTCGAGGTGCCCCGCCCTTTTGGTTGAAGTATGAGTTGAAAATCCACACCGAGCTAGCTATTGTTTCAGAAAATAGATATTGTTTTAGATGACACTAGACAAATGTGTGCTTTTATATATATATGAAAATATATCTGTAGATGACACTGTTCTTATTTTGAAATGAAATGTAACACATCTTCTTAATCATTGGTTAGTTTCCTGTATATGGGTTATTAATAGCATGAAAGCTAAGAAAATTGAAGATTTCATGCAAACAACACTTCAAGAAACTCATGAAAGTTTAGTGAGTATGTTCATAAAAAACCAATACAAACAATATTAAGACTATTTTTGTTGTGCACTGAAGAGACGAGTTGTTATATTATCCCGCAGAAGTGATGAGTTAACTCTTCTAATAAAATATTTAAGTTATATTTACGATCATTTACTCTTTACTAGTTTGGGTGTTCCATGGACACGTTTATAGTTTTCTATATATAGGCTTTGTTCAAAGTATGAAGCATTGAGGCTTTGTTCAAAGTATGAAGCATTGAGGCTTTGTTCAAAGTATGAAGCATTGAGGCTTGTTTGATTCAATTGTCGTGTTCATATATGCTTGTGGTACCGGCCGTCGAGCCGAGGCAACACTCGTTGCTTTTGTTTATTTTTCAGGGAAACTGAGTTCAACGTTTAGACTAAATGTTGCTTCGTCAACATTTTGTCAACGTTCGATACTCAATTTTGCATAATTTTAGCAAAGGTCATGCCGAAATTTTCAATTTTCATTGTATGTACGGTATATTCGTGTCATTGTTGTTCATTGTCATGCACAGTTATATGCTTTTGTTTAACAAGATTTCGTAATCTCAATTGCAAATAAAATTTTAATTCCCACCCTTGTTTGCTATAATGAATGGATATTAGAAAATGGCTGGAAGTAGCCCCTCTCCATCGCGGACACCAACGGATGTCCCCGCATCGTCCCGAGATATCGAGGGGCGTGCGGAAGCTCCCCGGGACCTGGCCCTCCAACAAACATCTCAGGGGGCCGCCATCGTCGACGACCCTGCTTCCGGGGATAACAACGAGTACGAGTCGTCCCACGAAGAGTCCGGCGGTGCTGAAGACGCGACCGATCGTGACGAAGGGACCGGCCGTGAATACGAGACCGGTATGGAAGAAGAAAAGGCGGACGGGGCTCCACCAGCCAAACGGAAAAGGCGGCTCGCGCCTAGGAGACCTAACAAGTTGAGTACCGAGACGTTCGTAATCACTCGAGTGGACGATCTCGGTAAACCTGCCAGTCCTGTAAGAGCCGCACAGGGGTACTCAAACGCCGTAGGCTGCATCCTGCGTGAAACGGTGAAGATCACAACTCCCGACATAAGGACGAGAGAAACCGAGCATCTTCGAACTCTCCTCCTGGACAGGCTATTCAGCAGGTATTCCGTCCCGGAGGCCGACAGAAATAGAGTCGCAACGAAAGCCCTCAGCATGATGTCGAAATCGTTGAATACCTGGCGATACCATGCCAATAAGATGAAGGATCAAGATTTCGAGACCGTGATAAAGCCGAAATGGCCCACGATAGATGAGGCGGACTGGACCGAGTTCATTCAAACTCGGTCCGGCGAGGAATTCAGGAGGAAGAGTGATTGGGGGAAGGACATGCGGGGGAAGATCGTGGGTGACCACAGACTTGGCAGCCGTGGTTACCAAGGGAAGAGGCCTAAATGGGACAAGGAGGATGCGAGGTTGATTGCGGCTGGGAAAGAACCCCCTTTCTCGGACATCCAGCCAGGGCGCGGAAAAGACTTTGTGAGGGCCCGCGCAAAATTTGACCCAGCGACGGGGGAACCGATCTTCACGCACGAGAAAATGAAGGACGTGCACGAAGAACTGGTAACCTCTGAACCCATTTTACTTTATTTGTCCTACGTAGATTAATTTCCTAAAGATTACGTTTCTGAACGGTTTCATGTTGCTTGCAGAGAAAGCTGAGCCAGCAACCTGAGAGCTCCCAGGACTCTGTCGGTACCGAGAGGTGGCAAGACCCTATCAACAAGGCTCTCGGGAAGCCGGAGACTCGTGGCCGCGTCATGGGCGTCGGGTATGGGGCTCGGTGGGCTGATTACGGTCCCCAAACCCGCGAGGCTGCCCGCGAGAGGAGGAAAGCCAAGCAGGATGAAGAATTCGATGCGCGAGTGGAGGCGGCTGTGAAACGTCTGTTAGGGCCTCTATACGATCAACTACGACGCCCACCCACGCATCCTGATACGCAGCCGCCGCCCTATAATCTGGATACGCAGCCGCCGGCCTTCACTGCTGCAAGGAGTAGCAGCCCCTCCGTATCGGGCGTTGGCCCCGGGTCGCCAAATACAATCGACGGCCTAACGGTAAGCGTCGTCGGCTCAACAAACCGTAAGGGTCTCGTACAGATTTCGTTGTTTGGACTCTAACATCGCTGACCCGTACGTATGTTCCGCAGGTGATAACTCCGTGCCATCTCCAGACCCAAGTGCTCGGCTCGATGGTGACGGTCGCGTACGGTCGAGTCCACCCAATAACGCCGGAGAACAGGATGCACTGCGTGGATTTACCACCAAACATGGCGAGGGTGGAGTTGACTAAGGTGGTCGGCACCTTTGAGGACCTGGTTCTGAATGACCCCCCTGAAGAGGGATACGAGAAGCTAGGAGCCTGCAAGGGGTTTTTCCTTAGGTGGCCGAAGGACGCGATTAAGTTGATTGAGACCTCCAATCGTCCAGCACCTTCGCCGAGCCACACCGAGAGTCCATCAGCAAGACCATCTCCTCTGGGTATTTCCGCACCTCTATCCTACAAGGATCTGGAGATGGAGCATGCCGAGGAAGGCGCAGAGCATGGCATGCCTCGTGACGAAGAGGCACGAGAAGTTGTAGATACGCCGCCACCCAAGCATGACAGGCAAGACCACACGAAGTTGACTCCTAAAACACTCGTGGGCGCAGCCAAAGAAGCGATGGCCGGTCAGAGGGCCGTATCCCTGGATACGGAGCGCACGAGCAAAAAAGGGGCGGCGAAGAAGGCACATGCTAGCACCGGAACTTACGATAGACAGGGTGAGGCCAGGTTGAAGAAATCCTTAACGTACGCAGCATCTTCCCAGTCAGCACAGACAGCAAAGGGTCGTCAGTGGCGGGCCTATCACATCCCGGGTCACCCGATGGTACCGAAGGATGAGTTCGACGTCCTCCCGAACGAGATGAAGATTCTGCACGAGAACATTCGAGACATTGAATTAGGACCCGATGAAACGAATATCTCGTATTACACGGCGAAGGTGCCAGAGGGTTTCCATTTCGTCGAGCAGTATCCCGCGGACAAGTTCTATCTGGACTTTGCGGAGATCTTCGGCATGTTCAACCTTTATCGGCTCGAAGCATCCTTCGTCAGGCTATGGGCGCTTCACCTAACCAGAGAGATCAGACGCCTGAAGATTCTCGACGTTGCAATAGCAGATCCGTTTCACATGCACGAGAACAACGTTCGCTCCCAAGAAGGTAGGGAGATTATGAAAGAATGCCTCGTGAGTGCGATGATAGCGCATAAGGGCAAGGACTACCTACTCGTGCCCTACAATCCCTTGTAAGTCATTCTCTACTTTGTGCTTTCGTAAATTTCTCTTTCGCTTGTGCACCTAGCCAACTTCGTGGGTTAATATTGGTTTGTTCACATGTCTGCGCAGCGACCACTGGATCCTCTTAGTGCTAACGCCGAAGGAAAGGAAGGTTGTTTACTTTGATTCCATGAAGCGGGTGAAGAAAGACTACACCCTGCTCAAGAAAGTTCTGGATGATGCTCTCTTCGACTTTGCACAGAAGGGAGGAGGAGCAACTATGGTAAAAAGAAGTGGCGCTCCACGCTTTAAACACGTGACCGATTGGTGGTGCAGACAGCAGCCGGAGGGTAGTGTGACGTGCGGCTACTACGTCTGCTGCCACATGGACGACTTTGTACGGGCGCGCAACACGTTTCGCAAACAAGACGACCTACGCAAGTGGAGTAATAACCTCGAGCACAAGCCATATGACTGGAAGCAAGAGTTTGCACGCCTCCAGAATGCGTTCGCGAACATCATCAACAAGGACGTCGTCTCTGATACGGGGCTTTTCTACGCCGGCACTGACCCAAGGGAGGAACACGCCGCTCGCACAGAGCAGCGAGTTCGCCAAATCCCGACCGAAGACCCATTCGCGCGCCCACATGTAGCTTGGCCCTAGAGGACGGAAAAACATTGCATATGTATTGTGTTTGTGGTCGTGTATTCCCGAACTGGTCTACTTTGTACGTTTCTGCACATATTTACGTATTGGCACTTGTTACTTTCGTACTCGGTTTTACATATGTACTTATCGTGTGCGACATCCGAGAGCGCGAGTGAGGTGGCCTTCGAAGCATACCGGCACGTAGCATGCCGACGCAACGAGGCATCGTCGCAAGCGCTATTAGGCCACAGCGGCACGCCCTAGGAGAACGGCCACCGAAGGGGTACACCCCCTACCACAGGGGCTGGAGAGCGCCCTAGGAGAAGGGCGACCGACGCCCTAGGAGCGCCAGCGAAAATGGTTGCCGCGGCAGCGAAAATGGCTGCCGCGGCAGCCAAAATGGCTGTTTATGCTGCCGCGGCAGCCATTTTGGCTGCCGCGGCAGCAAAAACAGCCATTTTGGCTGTCGCGGCAGACAAAATAGCTGCCGCGACAGCCAAAACGGCTGTTTTTGGTGCCGCGGCAGCCAAAATGGCTGCTGCGGCACCCAAGCACGTTGCTGCCGCGGCAGCAAAATCACCCCTTTTGGCTGCCGCGGCAGACATAATGGCTGCCGCGGCAGCCAAAACGGCTGTTTTTGCTGCCGCGGCAGCAACGTGCTTGGGACCCTCATAACAGCAGTGACGAGCGGACTGGCGTGCTCGTCACTGCTGTATACCTTACCAGTGACGGGCCTAAACTCTGGCTCGTCACTGCTGTATACCTTAGCAGTGACGGGCTCTCATGTGTGCCCGTCACTGGTAACTAAATTACCAGTGACGAGCGGGTGGCCCGCCACTGATAACCAGTTACCAGTGGCTGGTCACCAGTGACGGGCCGGCCCGCTCGTCACTACTGGGCTTTTTAGGCCCGTCACTGGTGTCCCTATCTGCAGTAGTGTATGACCGGCCAAAGATTGGTAGGACAGTGAACTAAGACGCCAATTTGAATGGAATCTTGCAGAAACTTTGGCAAAAAAAATTTTGAAACTTTGGCAATTTTTTTTGAAACTTTGGCAATTGTTTTTGAAAATTTGGCAATTAACCAAGGAGAAGATATATTTGGCCAATGCAATCAACTGGCAAGCAAGCATAATCTCTCTACCTAGAATATAACTTACAAGCATAGAATATAGCTTAAATTATTTTCTACATAACTTAATTTTCTCACTGAAGAAAGAAGCCTAGACTAAGAGTTCAGAGGAACGTAATAGATAATACTTTACTCTGGAGTACCAGTTCAGTAATCGAATTGTAAACGGGATGGTCACCATTGCAACAAGTAGAATCAGCTAGCAGGTTACATACTTCCTTCCAATCCTTGGAAGAATTTGACATGATACGGCGCACACCATCGAGTACCAGTTCAGTAGCCGGCCAAGAACTGCAATAAATATGCATCAGTAGCATTACCTAATGTTAATTGTTGATCAAGTCTCCATCTTTCTGCACGCTTGTCAACTTCCATGACTGCATCCGCACGGATGAGTTCACCTCATGTTAATAGTTGATTAGGTCTCAAACTTCAATTCTAGAGAGCAATCTTCCGAAGCGGGCGCATGAAAAATTATATAACTTCTACATGAATTCTACAGCTTGATCAACGCACGCACAAATTTTCCGGTGTTTAATTTAGTGCAGCGCTGATAGTTTGGAGTGTACTTAGTGTAGTTTAATCCCCAAAAGGTTATCTCAGGGCAGTGAAAGCTAAAGCCATATATACTGCCAAATCACAGAGTAAGAGACTTGTTCTCGCTTAATTTGATAATGTTTTTGATGTTGTAGTTTTACCAAGTGACTAGTTTTGATGAGGTCATTGCAGTTGCAGTTCTTATTATTTCCTCAGGTAGTAGGATAGCTAGCTCGGCAGTGTCTTTTCTTAACCTGTTCTTGTTGTGTTGCTTCTTGTTTAGTGTTGGTGAGATCCTTTGATCTGTTCTTTAAGTTGTTTGTTTGTCACTGAACTCTTCAAATCTATTCATAATCTATGCCTGCATGCCATGCGTGCGATTGACCTGGCTCTTAATTAATCTGTTTGTGTTATTTCTCTTGGCTACTTGTTACTCAATTTGGTTTCCTGCCGGTAAAAAATGAAGTTAATTTGTTGTATGGTCCTTTCTGAAACATTCTTTGTACTCACCTACCTGGAGCCATTTGTGGTTGTAGGTTGATTTGTAGTCTGATGTGTTGCTTACACTGGACTTGTTCTGCTCACGGTGGTTGTTCGTTTTTTTTTCTGTTTGTTTCTGAGACTATATTTGTTAATGAGACTGTATAGGATTACTCACTCAAGGAGACCCAGTGTGTTGACAGTTTACATGTATGGATTTAGCCATTTCTAAAGTATTCTGCATCAACCATGCATTGGCCTGGTCTAGACTTAATTAGGCGTGACCCAATTTGTCTCACACTTAAGCCATTTTGCAATCGTTGTGTTGCGGTGTTGTCCATAGAATCTATGGAATTTAGCTAGCTACGAGAATTATTACAATTCCGGTATGACTTTGTTATTGCAATAATATGCCATCAAAACTAATATCGAAAACATATTGCGAAATCATTCTACGAGACGAATACAACGACATTATTTTTACAACTAATCAATATAATTATCCACATATTTCAATGGTTAACTTTTAAAAGTTTAACTGCACATTTCCCATAGTGACCTAGATGGAGTATATGATCAATAATTAGGAAAACAATTGTGCTTTTAAAAGGCACTGCAAATACCGAACAAAGCATTCAGCCATGATTTATGTTGCATTGCGGTAATAGTTATTTAACAAAATAGACAGAAGGTTGCAGGTTGTCCAGAGTATCCAAACAAGCGAGTATGTTAGTTGCTGTTGCAAGTAGCCTTCTCTTACACAGTTGCATCACCAAAAGGTTTATCTAGGAATAATTAAATAAGTTGCACCACTAAAAAGCACGCACGAATTCGTTGTGATCTTGGTCTATCTTACACCGCCTGGAGAACTGGAAATTGGTACTTACAGCCTGCCGATCTTTCGAGCTAGTACTGCGGGAGTTGTTCTCTACCCATGAGTGGGGGTTTAGTCATAGACTGGGCGCTCCATAGTTTGTCATTTTGTGTCTTTGATTTATATATTTATCAGTGTTTTGCGGTGTATGGATTTTTAGTTGTATGCAACTATTGCAGAGGCTGAAAATTACTCTGTTTGTTTCAATAATATTTTCCTTTATCTAAAAATTAAAAAGCACGCATGGAAGAAGTCCACACTGCAGACTGCAGCTGCAGGTATTATTAATAAGATAATTAGGTCATGTTTCACGTACACAAATTTGTAACTATTAAACTATATATGCATTGATTGCAAAGTGCTTGTAACTGTAAACTAGCATAACAGTCTTCTGCACTCTGACAGTCAACATTACAGGCCAGTTACTATACATAGCTGTCTCATCTCGCAATCTCAACACCTGAAATGATTAAAGGAGTCCATTTAATGTTATAAATTAAATATCCTACTTGCCTTTGTCCCTGCTCGTACGGTAAATTGCTACTCCATCCTTTTTGTCACGTAGGCCGTAGATTGACTGTCATAAAAATATTATGACCTCTAACATAGGAACGATACCACGATACCATCAAGTACATAAGTGCATTTCTTTTTGTTATATTTCTGAAGAGAGGAAGGGGGAGTTAAAACAGTACTGTACTGTTCTTCTGGAGGAGATAATAGCCTGTGATAAACACCATGAGTCCATCAGTCATGATCGAACCCGAGATGCTGCTCCGGTTCCACTCCCATCGACACAGGAGTGGCAGCTCACACGCCACGTCACCCTAACTACACAGCAAAATACTTGCAAGAAAGGACGCCATGCCGTGCCACATCAGCACGGCACCGGGCAGGAGGTCGCAGTCACAAAGGATTATTTAGTATTCGTTTTCAGCGCCACGTCTGTTTTGATCCGCAACTTTTGGTCCACGTACGCAGGGGAGCAGTAGCGAGCACGTAGCGCTAGTTTGCCGTAGCTGCTGATCTTCTTGCTGCACGCTGCCGACCTCTTTTACTACCGGCTGCTATAGTCGTTGAACGATTCTACCCTCCTTGCCCTGCTTGCAGGTTTTGACACCGGCGCCGGATCTGTACTATTTTCACACCTTAAAAGATCACTTCATGCTTGTTTTGTAATCTAGTCATAACCATGTTTTGGAACGCCTTATGTTTTACTCTTTCCAACCTTCCGTATGGAATCTTCGCAAGCTAGTGTTAATGAGGGTGGCTAAGGTACAATATTTTCCGATTGAGAGCCTGTTTGGAACGCCTTCGTTCACGTAAATCTTGTATAAGTTTCGCGGGTTAGTTCAATCCGTGCAGGAAGCAGAACAATTCTCGCATTCTAAGCGGGACCTAAACTTTCAAAGAAGATATAACACATGCAAGGCAACTAAATATATTAAATTTAGCTAGTAGGTAGAAACGCATAAATACTGTAACGTGGTAGCTACGGGGAGATGTTGGTAAATACCATTTCATTTCCTCAAGCTGAGGAAAAATAGACAAAATGTAAATACCTTTTCATTCGCTCATGTCGAGAAGAAGAAACAAAACTAAAAAATTAGTGTCTATTTAGCAATTAACAATCATATTTTTATAGGATCTAGATCTGATGGTTAGGATTGCCCCTCGTCTCTTAATAGATTAAGAAATAAGTCCGATTGACCTTCTGAGGTTTGGGGCAACGACTAATTAACCCACTGACATATAATACCAGGTATTTAACCCCCTAACATTTGTAAAACCGTTTAAATAACCCTCGGGAGCTCTGTAAGGTGGTTTGGAGGACAGTTTTGCCCACGTAGTGTGCTGACGAGGACTAATTGTCAACATGTACTGCCACCTTACCAAACCTCGGGGGTTATTTGGACTTATTCCATTTGTATAAGGAAAAAATACAATTTTCTTTCATAAACTATTTGTGAGGCTTATTTTATCTCCTAAATAAAATTTAAACTTCTTTTGACAGTAAACAAAATTCAATATTACTTAATTTCTAAACATTTTTAAATCACAAATAGTTTACCCATAAACATTTTTAAATCCCTAAACATTTTTAAATTACAAAATTTAATAAATACTTAATCTCTAAACATTTTGACAGTAAACATTTTATATGGTGAAGTGAACCCATATAAAAATGTTTAGCGATTAAGTTTAATTTTTATTTACTGTCAAAAAAACCTTAAATTCTGTTTAGGGGGTAAAGTGAGCCTCACAAATATTTTACTAGATAAAAAATAGAATTTTTCCCTATATATATGGAATAAGTCCGGATGACCCCCCTGAGGTTGTTGAGGTGGCAGTACATGTTGACAATTAATCCTGGTCAGTGCGCCACGTGGGCAAAACCACCCTCTAAATCACCTTATAGAGCTCCCATGTGGTTATTTAAATGGTTTTACAAACGTTAGGGGGTTAGATATCCGGTATTATGTCTCAGGGGGTTAATTAGTCGTTGCCCCAAACCTCAGAGGGTCAACTGGACTTATTTCATAAATTGATGTCACCCTCTATCCATTCATCAACCCTAATCTGAATCCTATTTTGCTAGTAGTGAAGACGATATGGCGTGGCTGAAGGAGGAGGAAGATCGTTGGAGCTCGAGAAAAATAGCGGCAAACAGTAAGAATCGAGGTGGAGGAAGAGGAAAGCTTGGTAAGCCAAAAACTTAACTGTTGGCAGATTGAAAATACTCAAGTGTTTATTAGCAAAAACCAAAAATTTAATTCAATTACAGCCTACAGAAAGATCATGCGTGTGTTTACCTCGAACCTTTCTCACCGGTGGAAACAAAATTAATTTAATCGCATGCGGCCCAATGGGCGGCAACCCCCAATTTGCATCGCCATGCATCCACACCGTCCTTTGACCGGTCAACCTCGCGACCCCTTCCTTCGTCCCTGCCCCGTCACCTATAAATACCGAAAACCAAACCAAACAAGCCACGAATATAGCAAACCTAATCCAAGAAACCTACCCCTCTCGTCGCCGTCGTCGTTGACAACATCTACGGTGAGGCGATGCTCCACGGCGTCGAGTTCCTGTGCTCCGTCGTCGTCGCCTTCGCCCGCCTCGTCCACGTGCTCATTAAGGCTCTCATGTCCCTCTGCTCCCCGAGGTCGGCCCTGCAGGTGGTCATCGCAGCCGGGGTTCCGCCGGCGCCGAGGGCGATCAAAAAGGTACGCCCGGTCGCCGCCGTGGCCATCGACGAGAGGTCACAGCCGGACCAGCCGCTGCTGCTGGTGGCGCCGCTTCCTCCTCCGGTGCTCGTTCTTCCGGCGTTCAAGGGGGAGAGTAAATTAGCTGAGGAGAAGGCGACGGCCGCGAAGGCAGGAAGGGGCAGGCCGTCGAGGCTGGTGATACCGCCGCCGGTGGCCCGTGCCGGAGTTAACCCGTTCGGCGAGGCGGCCGGCCGGGAAACGGATGTGGAGACAGAGGTGGAGGCGCGGGGAGAGGGGTTCTGCGTGGCGAGCAGGAGAGGGGTCAGGCATGCAATGGAGGATGCGTATGGCGTGATCACCGACAAGATTGGTGGAGACTCCCAACTGGTAATTATGATCAGTTCATTATGTTAACTCCAAATTAGTTAACCTGCAAAAAAATGCTCCAAATTAGTTAAGCTTTATTGATTTAAATTGGGAACTTGAATGGTTATGAACAGATTAGTTTTTGAAACGAAACCTGAATCAATTGACTAGAAGAGAGAGAGAGGTAGGTTAGCAAAGTATGAAATGATATGAATTCTAGGTTATACGGATAGAAAATATTTGTGCTACCTCCCAGCCCCCAAAAAGGTTCTTGTGCTAATGGTATTCCATTTTTAACCAAAACCAGGGCTTTCAAATTTGTTTCGCCCGGATTAAGCATTGAAGCTGTAATTGAAGTTCAAAACATCGTTAATTTGTTACATCTTTGCCGGTGATGCTAGGTGTAGGATCTTGATCCACCGGCCAAGAAAAAAAAGAAGAAAAGAAAAAAGTAATTTAAATTTATACGGAAATGAAACCCACCCATGCACATCTATAGGCCTAAAATCGCACATCTCTCAGATGTGCAATTCTTGATTTAGAAATATGTGACTCAATCGACTAATTTTCAAGTTGACCAAGAATGAGCAAATCTATAAAAAAATATTTTAGTTTCTCCGTGAAAAAAGGCTTTTGGAGCAGCTAGACTAAAAAGGGATTGGCAGTGGAACTAAGATGATCGATTATTGCGTAAACCTATGTTAAGAATATTTTTAATTCGTAGATGCATGATCCATTTCTAACTACTTTAGAGGCATTTCAAATTAATTATGTACTACAGTTAATGAAATTGGGCACTGTATTCTTGTTGTTAACCAACAATTGTTTACACATGTTACCTCAGCAAATTACCGCCGAAATAAAACGAATTTCTATCAAAATCCACGGAAGGAATTAAGTCTGCGCTTGGTATTGCGGTGGCTTTTGAAAAGCGCTTATTTCTAGTTTTGGGTGTTGTTTTTAGTTGAAAGAATCTTTTATTTGATGTAAGAAGAACATCTTACACTAATTAGTAAAAATTTCCATAACCAACTAGATTACACAGTTCAGCACAGCATAGTTAAGCACTAAGTACTAAAGAATTACAAAAAAGGTAACTATACATAGGCAAATTCTCTTGAGATGGAAGTATATATTGTAACCTAACTCCCCACATTGCTAAACATCCACTTCTAGAATTATCATCATTAGTAAAGCAAGTTCTCTAAAAAAAGCAAACAATTTTCATTTTTGCAAAGAACATACGCAAATTAAGGTTTATACGTTGACCTATGTAAGACCAACTATATGATCAGGGGAAAAAGAAAACGTTGAGCATGCAGAATGGTGTCATGGGAAATACGTCGACCCACATGCAAGATGCTTAGCGAGGAAAAGAAACGAATCAACCCGGTCCATATTGCTTAGCAGGAAACTTCCAAACGCAGACCATTTTTCTCCCCAGAAGATTATACGTATAGACTGACAGTACATGTGCACAGCAATTCCAGCTTTGTGTTGTTAATATATTGCAGGAAGTGTTAATATATCGACGAACAATGTTGTTAATTAAGAATCTATACACTGCAGGCGTTCTACGGTGTCTACGACGGGCATGGCGGCAGGGCCGCCGTGGACTTGGTCGCCGACAAGCTCGGCAAGAACATCGTCGCCGCGCTCTCCGCCGCCACGGTTACGGCGTCGAGCCGACGGGAACAGCCCGAACCACCGTCGCCGTCGGGGCAACAAGACGATGGTGAGCTGGGTGCCATGGCAGCGATCAGAGCCGGATATTTGACCACGGACAGCGAGTTCTTGAGCCAGGTATGCACATGCACGTGGATATCACAGCCACGTTCTACGTACGAACGTCGATGTCTTAGTTAGTTGGCATGCAAAAGCAACAACGACAACTCGTGCTTTTTGTTGGACCAATTCTTGGCTAGATACCTTTTGAACGCTTCAAATTAAACATTCCCTTAATTTTGTTGCTACGAGTTGCTGACGTTGATGGCTTAGCTAGCTTGATAGCTGCGTGCCTTAATTTGATTCGTTGATGCCATGGTCGTCATACTCGATCCATATGCACGTGATGGTGAAAGAGGGATGCAGTAGACGATTTTACATATAGTCCCGTTGCCGTGTTGCTTCTGGTGGCAGCATATTACTGCCAGTTGGTTAGCCGACATCGACTAGCCCGATATCTCACGCGTGCATGCACATGCCTCATCTAGCATGTAGGCCCCGCTAGGTCGCGTAAACGTTCGGCATGACTAGATTCATGCACACCGCATGACACCAAAAATGCTTTAATGAACATTCGAAGGAAAAGGTATTCATGCATGACTGTTGAATGTTGATGTGCTTGGAACTTGCAGTACAATCAACCGATAATTTTGAGTTGGACTAGAAATGGTAGTTCAAGTTTTATGAGAAACCTTAACAAAATGAAATTCCTAATACATTGTACTTAAAACCTTTTATTAGAAGAGTGGCCTTAGCATTTATATAGCTCCTTTTAATATTCTGTGTAAAATTGTGCTATTATAACACTGATGCCATACATGCATGCATGCAGGGCACGCGAGGTGGTGCGTGCGCGGCAACGGCGCTCGTGAAGGACGGCGAGCTCTACGTGGCCAACGTGGGCGACTGCCGCGCCGTCCTCGGCACCGGCGGCGGCGTCGCCACCGCCCTGACGTCCGACCACACCCCCGGCCGCGACGACGAGCGCCTTCGCATCGAGAGCTCGGTACGTAATCACACCACACTTGTATCGGTCAGGAACTATCAGTTCTTCCAAAAATTCAGGAACAGTAATTTGCATATATACGTCAAACGTCTCATGCGTGTCGATCTTTACGCAGGGCGGGTACGTGAGCCGGGGCAGCGGCGGCGTGTGGCGCGTGCAGGACAGCCTCGCCGTGTCGCGGGCGTTCGGCGACGCCGAGATGAGGCCCTGGGTCACCTGCGAGCCGGAGGTCGCGCGCCTCCGCCTCACGCCGGACTGCGCCTTCCTCGTCCTGGCGTCCGACGGCCTCTGGAGCAAGGTGTCCAACCAGGAGGCCGTCGACGCCGTGGCCCAGCGGAGCAACGGCAGTAACACTGATACCGGCGTGTCCACGGACTCCTGCAAGGAGCTCGTCGCCATGGCTAGGAGCAGAGGGAGCAGGGACGACATCACGGTCATGGTGGTGGATCTACAGCGGTTCCTGCGGTAGAGATATCGTATACTAGCAAAGATCCATGATTTTTTGAAGTGAGATAGGTACGTACTTCACGGTAGACCTGCCTTCCGAGGAGATTAATTTGCATAGGGGCTTCTCGGAAAGTGCAGATGATTAGCTCGAGATATGAAATAGCGTATGTGCACGTGCTTAAAAGCTGAGTGGATTCATTACTACTCTATTTGTTTTGTAAGATAGGAGAAGAGAAGATAAAAGAGCATGTTGTACATTTTCTTTGAAATGCAGTTTTTACGACATTTTAAACTTCGCTTCTGCAGACTGGAGCTAGCCAGCAAGTTTTTTGATCGAATAGTCTAAGAGAAAAGTTACATGACACTCCGCAGCGAACCGTTGAGATATGCAATTGCGGTAGCGATGCTTGTGTTCCCCGTTGCACAGGCTTTTGAAAATCAATGCTATGTATATCTAAATTTGAGTTGGAGAAAAGCTATAAAACAGTATCCCGTTTCCCACCACTACTATATAAACCCTAATAGTAGACACCTCATGATGGACGGGCACAGGGCGGGTGTTGTGATAACCTATTACAGACGGGCAAAAATCCAGCTGTCTGTTATAACTTGTCCTGGAGTCCACTGTCCTGATAGCCATCACAGATAGGCCTAGGGCTAGCCCATCTGGGATGCATCATCTTAAACGGGCCCGTTTTCTGAACGTATGTGATGCGGGCTTCCAACACAGATGGGAACGACAGATGGGCACGAAAACCGGCATGTCTATGACGTGTTTACATCTTTTAAACTAGGCCCACACCACTTTTGGACATAGCCATAACTTAGGGTTTCCCGAGCCCCTGCGCTGCCGCGGCCACCCCGGAGCACTCCTCCCCTAGTCACCACGACGGCACCTGTTCCACCGAGCCCGCGCCGCCACGGAGTCCTCCTCCTCCAGCCCCTGCGCCATCGCCACCGCCACGGAGCCCTCGCCGTCCTCCCCAAGCCACTATCATTGTCGCGCCTCTCTTTCCCAAGTCACCCATCATCGTTGGCCTCCTCGAGCGAGCCGCACCGCTCCCTTATCCACCGGCAAGCCGCACCACCGCCCCCTATTCCCCGAGCGAGCCCCACCGCCACCCCCTCTTCCCCGATCGTTGGCACCACCCCCTCCTCCACTGGCGGTATTATGGCCAAGGCCCTCCTTCTTCCTCCCTCTTTTTTTTTAAATTTTCATTAAACCTGTCTAGTAGGATTAGCCTATTTCGAATGTTGTAGCCAATTTTTTTATTAGGGTTTGCTTAAATTTTGTTGATTTAGGGTTTAGGATATAGATGTACTTTGCTGTGGTCAATTGTTGATTAGGGTTTGCTATAATTTCAAATGCTACGGCCAAATGTTATAACTTGTTGCGGCCGATTGTCGATTAGGGTTTGCTATAATTTTTGTTGATTAGGGTTTGCTATATTGATGCTTAGTTAATGGTTAATTTGTACATGCTATAATTTTTGTAATGGATATAACACTTTAATTTGTACATGTTATAACTTGATAGCTTAGTGAAATTTAATACTTTAATTTGATAGCTTAGAGAAATATAGTAATGACTATAATTTTTGTTAGTGAAATATGGTATTATATTTTTCCTTAGTGAAATATGGTAATGGTTATATTGTTCCTTAGTGAAATATGTTATAATTTTTCCTTAGTGAAATATATTTTTACTTAGTGAAATATAGTACTTTAATTTGATAGCTTAGTGATGGTTATATTGTTCCTTAGTGAAATATGGTTATAATTTTTCCTTAGTGAAATATATTTTTACTTAGTGAAATATATTACTTTAATTTGATAGCTTAGTGAAATATGGTTATAATTTTTCATTTGTGAAATATATTTTTACTTAGTGAAATATAGTACTTTAATTTGATAGCTTAGTGAAATATATACTAAATTCTTTAAATTAAATATGTCGTCCCCGAGCTTGTCGCAAAATGCCTCCGAATGCTCATAGAAGGCACAAAGGAGACCGCGGACGATGAGTAGGAGGCCTGATACCTGCCATCGCATCGATGAGGTCAATCTAATTACCGGAAAACCCCTACTTCCCGAAAAGTCAGCAACCAAGTTTGTCATTGTCGATCTAATCCTCTGTTGTTGAATTTTGATGTTGCTGAGATCTCTGGCATCAAATGGTATGTTATGGTAGCTGACCTTGATTGAGTGGAAGAGAGCCATCATCTTCCTTGGTGGCAATCTGCACCTCTAAAGGATCTCGATGAATTCCCTATCAAGACATGTCATCCACTTGTTACAACGTGCAAACCTAGTCAAAAGGTCAATAGGGTGCAGTTGGTGGTTGTGCTCCAGCTTTATGCACTTCACCATCCATCCGCGCGAGTCTCGTTTGACAACAATATGTGCCTCAAAACCTGTCCTAATAAAAAAATGGGTCTTACTTTGTCTAAATGGCGCCTTGTTGACCTTAGTCTCCTTTTCTTTGTTGCAAACAAATGACCACTTGTCCAGCTCATGGTCTTTAGCTGATCTTCAGCTTGAAAATTTCTTCACAGCAAACCCAGCATTCCTGGCATTAGTGCATATCAGTAGAACGCGTCTTCTCTTGTCTTGAAAACCACTCTTCCTTTGGAGGATTAGCAGCAAGAAACTCTTCAATTGTCGGGTAGCTATTTCGGTCGAACATCTTGTCCATGTCCTCTTCCATTGGCCTTGGAGGCTCAGGAATCAAAGCCTCATCATCATCCGCAATATCAACTGTGTGCTTCTCATCACCATTTGTATTAGGAATAGGAAAGGCATTGCTCATGCCTCCACCATCTGGCATGCTTTGATTGGATTGTGAAGCACAATTCCTTGTTCCTACATTTACACTACTTTGCACACCTGAAGACATAATAACAGAATAATACCACACACACATTAACGTGTCACATTATAAATTACATATACAAGAACGAAAGGAGACGAGGCCATTTGTGGAAGGGTAGGGAAATTGTTGGTGTCAATACCTTGTCTATCATGACCTTATAAGTGATAGTGTCTGTACCACCAGTTGACTTTGCATTAAATTGATAATTGGGCAATGGCTGCAAAACAAACAAATGATGTTATAGTTGTTGCTTAGTTTCCAAATTACTATACCGTTGTAGAATGAGGCTATATCTCACCATATTCTATAGTGCACTATCTAACTAAGAATTTCTTTTTCCTCCCAGATTAACAACAGGAGGTGGCATTGGATAACTAACAAGTACTTTACTCTCTGTAGAGGTAACAAGTTTCCTGCTGCATTTTACTGCCGCTTCACCAGTATCAGCCACTGGTCTCTTTGCTACATATCTTAGATGAGCATCTTGCACCATTTGTTGTGATTGCTGAACCTGTTTAAGTTTTGCCATCATCTCCTGTTACTTCCATTCTCACATCCTTTGCGAACGCACCTGCAAGTTGACAGAATGATTTTATACCTTATTATCAACAAAGTATATTAGTATAACATATGGAAGAGCAACGTAGTGCTCTCATATTATGCTAGTTGTCGGATATCCTTTTTTTTTAACCTCGCTTGCATGCCAGTGTCAGATCAGACTAATGTTATCTTATCACCATGTGACAAGTACATATCCTATCAAGGGAAAATTTAGAATATTTCCTCATAGGTAGCAACTTGTCAGGAATGCAAGTTTTCAATGCTGCACCTACAATTTTCATTACTAGATCTTACTTCCAATGCTAGCATGGTGCAACAATACTCTGCCTTTATTTGCAATTTCCACTTTCTCATCGATGGAGAATGTGCTCCACATTTCATGTAGAATGGATAATGGTTAGCAATAGCTATACTCATCTTTTCGTCATGGAAAAAATTTATATAAAATAAGCACCAAGAATTCATATGTCATTTGCATGTTGTAAATACTATAGGATAAACATGAAGGGTTGCTATGCATGGCCATCTGCACTCCATAAAGACTGACAAAACACCATTATTTTATCTGAATCTCAGCAATGTTAAAAAAACTACTTGCAGTGAAAGGATCTAGCTATGTTTCTTTGAATCTACCTGCTGTGGAGGCCTTCTTTGCCCTCGGTTTCGGTGGCCCTGGCTTCGCCGCGGCTGCGTCCATGGGTGCTGGCTTCTGCTTTCCATCTCCGATCTGGTGCAGGTTGCGCAGAGGGCTTCGGATCGCGGCGTTGCTTGTTCGGTCGCAGAGCTTGGGGCGCTGCCCCAGCCGATGTGCTCTCCCCTGCTATTAAGCTCCGTCGTCCGCGGCAGGCGTCTTCTGCGGTGATTCTCCGAGGCGTTGTCCTCTTTCTGTGCTTTGCAGGTGTAGCAGGCAGTGTTGGCTTCGTTGTTCCTCTGCGTGCTCGGCGCCTCATCAGCGGGAAGGAAGTTGCCGGCGATGCGGACGATGAGCTTCGCCCCAGGGACTTGTTTGTTGTTTTCTTTTCTTTGAGGGCTTTCTTGCAAATCCGTGGGACAGCAGTTCCCCTCCAGACGCTTCTCCGGACAGCTGTACTGTGTTTGTATTGTTTGTGTTTCCTTATCTAATATAATCCAGATATCTCTCAAAAAAAATCTTGAAGCATTATTTGGTGTACTTAGTTGTCTAAATGGTATTCTGTACTCTTCTTATTGATTCTTAGAACCTACCTCATTAGCCAAACATTATTGAATTGCCCACAAAATATGTTCTCTCTTTCTTAGCGGTATTGAAGAATATGAAGATTGTTTTCCTGTAGAAAGATTGGACTAGAGAAATAGACGGATGAAGAAGCAATACTAAGGTAGATTGGGCTAGATTTGAATGGATTGATAAAGTTGTGTTACTAGATCAACGACATTACTTGTAATTGTTTGATGTATTTGCGAAGATAGTGCAGAACTTGGACAATTTCTCCTCTTGCTTTTCCTTGATAGTTGCCCACGGTTTTTGTTCAATTTGTGGAATCAGTTGTGGGAAGGGATTGGGGTTGGGTTGGTCGAGATTTTATTTTGCATTAATCAAATGTGGGAATTTGGTTGAATATTTGTGTCTATTCCACTACCTAGTGTCTGAAGAGGCAACGATGCATGGTGATCACAAGCCAATCTAGAGTAGATATCATGAGGTGGGGGAGACAGCATCACATTCCTTTTTCTTTTATTGTTTTCCACCTTTATGAAGATGACATGTGAGCCACATCTACCAATTGGGCTCTCACTGACCATGTGGGTCCATTAAGTCCATCCAATGATACGTGTTCCACTCGGCCACAAAAATTTTGTAACTAATATGTGGGGTTGGATACATTAGTGCTAGCCTTGCTCACAAAAAAGTGATCATCAGCACCAGCCCACCGTTCTCTCGCCCTTTGTCCCTTTCTTCTCACCAAAAGCACAAGGGACACCAATCCGGTGAACTTGATCCAGAACCAGAAGCTTCCATTCCTACTCTTTCTGACCATTAGCCTAGATCTAGCCACTTCTCCTCCTCCTCCTCCTCTTCCTACCAAAAACAATGCTAACTCGTGCACTGGACTAGAGAAGCCGAACCAACGCAACAAGAACCTTCCAATCAACAGGTCTAGAAATTTCACAGGAGCTCATTTTGATCCGGTAGGAGAATTTATAGATTTGGATTCTGACGGTTGCTTCTTGGCCAATAGTGAGGTGAGTGCCAGCCCCTACAGCGAATCAACTTCTTGCTTACTAGTGCACTTCTCTGTACCACGTGTTTGTAGCTACTAGCACGAGTAGGCCATGAGTAGATATTGGATCTTACAACTACATGGTGTGCATGTGCATGAGTTTTCTATTGCTTCTTTAGCCTTGGCACAATGATCAATTTGAACTAAGACGATCCATATGTTTTTTTTGGATTAGTGTGCATGAAACCTCTGTGTTGCTTTGTTTTATCTGAAATGCTCTTTTTATTTTATTTTCAGCAATTACCATGAAATGTTACGAATTGTATTTTTTTTACCTGCTAGAATAATACCATGTTTCAGTACAGATTTGACATATTAATTGCTCAACAAAATACTAGTTTCTTTTTGTGTCTGCTTTTTATGCGTCATGTTTCCTTGTTGGGAATGGATGAAACATATATTTTACAGCTACAAATTATATCAAACTTGACCACTCAAATTTTATATAAATTATATATGCACAATGTTAATATGTTACTATTTGGAAATAGTGATACAAATACTATTTATATTTTACTAATCCTTGTGAAGCTATCATGTGTTCTGCCAATGATCGTTGTGGATAGATTTGTTTATTTGTCAAACTGTAACTTGTCCATGTGCTGACATTATCTATGGTGTTGTCACAATGAAGGATTAAACAAATTTTTGGATAGGATCTCCAAATCAAAGCTCATTCCACAAAACTACAAGAATACAAGAAATCAGGTTTCTAACATAAGCCCTTATTTCATGTGCACCTTGATTTTAACTTAATGATGATGACTAGCATGATTGATCCTATAATAGGCAACAATAATTTCATGATGATTGCTAGCTCGATTGATTCTATAGTAGGCAACAATAACTTCATCATGATTACTAGCATGATGCATATCACGATTGCACTTCAATTCTGTAGGAATTAACATATTCATCTGATGGTAAGGAAGCTTTCACCACCAAGCTGAGCCTATCTAAGTTCATCTCAGTGCAAGAGTTTTGACAAATGAGCAAAAGAAGCTCGTCAAGGAGATTGGATTCCACCGCATGCTCGATATGACTTGTGAAGAGATCCCTAGATGCCTTGCTTGTTGCCTGGTCAAATATTTTGATGTTGACACAAGGACAATCAACCTACCGAGAGGATTTCATTTCACAGTCACTCCATTCTATGTGCACCAAATCTTTGGTATACTCATAGGACGTCGTAGAATCCACAAGAAATCACCAGAATGGATAAGGAAGAAGATTCACCAAGAAACCAAATCCAATGGTCCTAGTCCATCAATTAACAAACTGATGCAACTGATGGGTGCAGAGCTCAAGGGTGAACAATTTCAGAGGGCTTTTATGTTGTTTAATGTTACTGCACTACTGTGTCCATCCACATATGAGTGTGCCAGTCCGGACTTTTGGTCAGCATTGTCAGTAGTGGATGAAATAAGCTCATATGACTAGTGCGGAACAACTATAGATAAACTGGCACTATCCATAGCAACATACCAACAAAATGCTTAGACATGAGCGCTTTCTTCAACAATTGCTTCATGGTTTATTATGAACATTAGTTATCTATTTTCATAACCAATATGTTTCTTTCTGTCGTGCTCACAGCTCACTTACTTCGAGTTCCTCAACATCGAAGGGAAGAAGCCTGCAAACAAGGTACAACATATTCGTGTCTGGGATACCAGAAAAATCAAGTTGTATAAGCAACTTGACACTATCTCTGTTGAGGTGGGCATGTAAGGGAGGCTAACGGCAAGTTCTCAAAACTTTTGCATTATATTCTCTCTTCTTCTTCCTATATTTACGTTCCGAAATGACCTAATTATACAGATCATATGGTTGCTAGTATTTTTGCCAACAACTCAAGAATGTGAGTTGCACAACGTTTCAAAGGCACGCCTGCTTCTTTCGACGATATTGACGCTGATCTTGAAAACTTCCTCCTGTCTTTTGTTAGCCTGATTAGCAATATTACTTTGTATTGCTGATCAAGTTGACAAATAATTATTTGCAGTGTAATGTCACAAAAACATGAACTCGGGATTTTAAAATGATTGGACCGAATTGATGAAAATTTTTACATGTATTTTTATTACTAAACTTTTCCCTTAATGAAACTTGGAGTTCATAATGATAGAATGCTAACTATGTTTCTAAAACCATCAACCAAATCTTCTTTCAACCAAATGACATATTAGTGTTCCACCAAGTCCCTGCCTAACAGAAACATGATGATTAATCACATACCATTTTTAAAAATGCAATGCTGCATACATATTTATCTTGCATATGATGTGGAAAAGCTCATTTCGTCTTCTTTTTTTTGCATGTTGGTTCGCACCATTTGTCAATCATGAATTTTACCATCATGTTGGTTACTAATTCTTCTTGATCACCCATTTTTAATTTTCTTATGGGGCGGGAATCGTTGGGGTGTGGGTCATGTAGGGGTTGGATTATTACAATTAAATGTCTAAGAGCGAAACATATGAAAATCAAGATGTCTTACTTGATGATTATTGATGAAATTCATGCCATGTGTGCCTTTTGAAACAACTACTTTGTTATCTGGAGCATATAATTTACAACACCACTGCACTTAATTTTAGGCCAAGGAAGACTTGCAGCGAATCCTGTGTGAACTATATATGGATATATTCACAGCCATACAGCTGGTCCTGCAGAAAGTAGGGCAATTTTTTGAATTGGCAACAACACTCTGTGGCAATAGAAGGAGGAGCAGTTCTTTCAACAACCAAACAAATAGTTCTAATCTTGGTACCTCAATTGACAAAAAATGCGTGAGGACTCAATACAAACAAGCTAGTCACACATAGAAGATGCGATGGCAACTCATGCAATCACTTAAAGCCAAGCTGGTAGTGCCAAGAGTGAACAAAGCTAGACAATAGAGGAGTTGAGATGTCGCATCACAGAGGATTCAAATGAAGAACTACCTTGGAGAGAGAGGAACGGCTAAGAACCTTGCATGAGAAGCTGTCAGATGAATGTCAATTGCTTCTAGAAATCATAGCCATCGATCTTACAACCAACACGAATACAGAGAGGTACACTGGAAGGTTTCCAGGCATATATGAACTGTGTATTGGATGGAATCCCAACAAAAAAGAGTTTATCCCCACGAAATATTGGCTCAAGGGTAAGTAAATTTCATCAAGCAGCCAACATGTGGATGAAGTCCTTGTCCTTTAGCCAACAAAGCGAGAAGATAGAATGGTCACTACCAAGGTTGAGAAACTGTGGTAGGTAGCAATTCTAGGCATGCATAGGAAACAAGGGCAAAGCTCCAGACAAACATGGGTGTGAGCAACAACCGAACAAATCTACAACATATGAGCAAAACATTAGGTCTATCACTGGCGGAGATACCAAGGACGATATGCCAAGTTGTGCAAACCAATCCAATGAGACAATCATAAAACAACAAGCTGAACAATGATTGGTCCCTATTTCAACTATGAAGAGGATAGTGGCAAGGTCTTTGGAAATTGCATTTGTTGCCACAGTAAGTAGAAAGGGAAAGAAGGCAGGATATATAGTTCAATTGGTTGAAGAAGTCCCCAAGGTAACGGACATGGTTCATTGCACCTCGCAAGCTATACAAGAGGAGGAGCAGTTTCGGGAAAACCCACAACTGTACAAGCAAGTAGATGAACTTAAGAGGACGATAATGTCACAGCACTACAATGCATCACAATAGCTAGCAGCACAATACCGGAAAACTACTGGCAACATGTGCGCTTCACAACCTAACATACTATACCACCCAACATCACATCTTTTGACCTCCTTTCCACAACCAACACCCATGTACAAGCAAGTAGATGAACTTGAGAGGACGATAATGTCACGACACTACAACACATCACAATAGCCAGCAATATAATACTGGAGAACTACTGGCAACATGTGCGGCTCACAACATCACATCTTTTGACCTCATTCCGACAGCCAACACCCATGTACCATCCATGATCGCAGCCTCCAAGTTCATCCCTGCAACTCAATTTTCTAGACTTGCCAAGATCACACACTCCAACATCTTTCTGGCAAAGCACTATCCTGACCAACACTATGCACAACTTGCAAGGACGGCCAACACATATCCTTCCAATACTTGGACAACAAACTGAAAGCAACTTCAATGGGCAGCAAAGATTCTAGCAAATCCCTTTAGGAGTTGCTTGGTTTCATGCAACACCGGTGCCTCAAAACTTCTAAAACTCTTCTGTGAAATCAGCTGATTCTATCCAAGACTTGTACAACATATGCCACAGCTCTATGTATGAGGTCGACAAACCAATCTTGCAAAAAAAATGTGAACACCAGACAAGCACATAATCCTAGCAATTATCAGCTACCACAACAAAATACAAGTCAATATGCTATAGAACATGGCCAACAGCACCATTTGAGCTGGAGGCCTTCGAACACATGATCGAATGAATCCTACCACAATATGCAAGGAGGTAAATCCTCACTCTTTACTCCAACTTAGCACAAATTCTCATAATCATTTATCTATACAATAACACGTCACTTCATGGCAATACCCTCCTCATTATGCATAAACACAACTCACAAAATTTTTAATATCTTTTAGTTCACTGTAAAATCATATCCAACCAACAATATATTTCTAATGCAGCCTCAAGATTGCATAGCTGGGAACAACCTAGACTGACGAAAGGACATTCGAACTTTCCATGCAAGTTCGTGGACACATAAACACCCATGCTGTTGACTACATGGCTATGGTTATCTTGGAAAAATAATACCACACTAATAATCAGCCAATATTGTCAAGACACATCATAAAAAACAATGTAGCAGTGAGTAACCTTGCATATGGTGTTGATAATGTTTTGCTACTACATCGTACACCCCTACCCCCTGCATATTTCAAGTTTCATAATGTGACTATTCATTACTACAGGAACACTTACAAGACACTTTTCTTTACCCAAAATTGCTAAAAAATGCATCTCAGAAGGCGACCTTGGATACAAACTTCATATGATGGACTTTGTAAGAAATACTTTGGTCAATCCTTTTCTTTTTCACCTACTTCTTTTCAAATATTTTTGCCCCCTATAAGTTATAACCATTATTGATTTCCTAGGTTTGCTTGCTTAGTCGTCACGACAGATTGTGGTACCTTATGGTGGCAAATTTCAGGCACCAAATATTTGATGTGCTCTGTCCAAAAACACCATTCAACATGATATAGGAAGAGGCAAATACAGTCATTTACAATTTCCAAAGAGCCTACAAGGAAGCCTACAACTCATGGCCAATCAACATCGACGCCATGGATATAACGCTTGTGCAATGTGTCTCAGACTTTGACAAAGAGTTATCCTGAGAACTATTATCAATCTAAGCTCAGTTGAATTCTTGTTTTCATATATATATTTGTGTGTAAAAATTGCAAGTGCTATTAACCAAATTTATTTGCTAATATTTTTCCATATGTTTTGCTTGGCCAGGTTTGACAGCGGATTGTTTTTCATCAAATTAATTCAAAGTTATGATGGACAGTCGAGATTCTTCTTCAAAGCAGTTAGTACCTCAGTTTTACTTCAAAGCAATTCATGTGTTCTACTTCAGTTTTTGTGTGACATAACTTACCTCCTTTTGTATAATGTTGTGTCTCTTTTGCCATTCATACGTTCTATCTCTTTGCCTAATTTTCTCCTTGGATTCAATTAATCAAATAGCGGAACATCAAAACCTACCATATTAGATGGTTGCTAAATCTTAACATTTAACAAACTTACAAAAATAAAAATGAACTTGTGCCTTGCTGAAGCACTAAACGAGCCGTTTCTTGGCGTAACGTGAGCTCTAGCAGAGCCAGTGGCGCGCCCTATGACCAATGCTGCCATAGATGATAGGGCGCACTGACCTATGAACCCCCCCTCATTATCTATATGAAGTGGAAGCGCTGAAGGCGTCGTGTCTCGGCGTAGCCCGAGCTCCGGCAGAGCCAGTGGCACACGCCATAACCAATGAATTGAAATACTTTTTATCCTAGTATTTCACATTTTCCTTTCTGCTTTACATATAATTCTTTTTGAATTTTTTCATATTTCAGGTTGATGTGAAAAAACCGAGGGAACAATTGACATTTTATATGATTGCTTTTGAGTACAATAAAAAAAGACCAAGTGCGGTCATACATATCCTCAACAAACATGGAAAAGAGGATGATTTCATGAATTAATTTAAACGTATATCCCAGAAGCCAAATTGGTTGCCAAACGTAAACTGTAGTTACCAAAAATAGCATTAATGCTTAAGTTCAAAAATGTATTCTGAAGTAATTTGTTTAAGTTTTTGTTTTGCAGGTTAATCAGTTCACAGTTTGAACATTTGCGAATCATCAGGTTCAGTAACAGATGCTCATACAACTCAATATGATTAGTGTTTTTTAATGAGGTTTATTAACCCGATTGATGATGTGTTTTAGTGAAAATTTGCTTGAAACATGATGTTCTATTGGTGCATTAACTATATCCACATGTCTTGTTGATATATAATGCTGACAACATTCTTGGAATTAAATCTAAAAAATTCTATTGTGTATGCCGTGTTCAATTTTTACATCTTTTTAGCCAAAAAAGTTGGTAGTGTTATGAGTTCAGAGCATCACTACTATAGATAGGCTTATCATAGACGAGTGAGAAACCTCACCTCTGATAGTTTTCCCTTCTGTCCATATACGCGGATGAATAACCATCAGTGATATGTGTCATCACTAAAGGGTCTATTGTGAACGCCTGTCTATGATAACCCTTCATCATAGATGGGGATTCATAAGAGACCCGTCAGTAATGAGGTAATATCACTGATGGGTCTAAGCTGAAGCGCATCTGTGATGAGGGTGATATCATATGTGGGTAAGTGTTGAAGCTCGTCTGAGATATCTTCCTTATCATATACGAGCTTTTATGTTTACCCGTCTGTGACAAGGTTTCCAGAGGGCATGGCTATTCATGATTTGGAACCAACCCTGCACATAAAAAGATACACATTTCATAGCCACAGCAGATACACACATCCCAGTTTTCACAACCACATGCACACATACAATAAGCAATCAATCCCATATATCCATATTCACACATATTAAAATGTACATATCACATCATCATGACAATTGAATTTAAAGAGACATAACAAGAAGCATGTATCATAAGTCTTACACTCCCTGTCTCTCTCTCTCTCTAAATCTCTATAAAGGCACATGGAACTCATGTTTTTTGGCTATGACCTGACCATTGATGAAACGGGCTACAATCCTGTGAATCTGCTTGACTTTGTCTCTTGCCAAGGTTTGATCCTCGCATGTCCAAGCCTGTCGCTAAGAAAAAGAGAGCGTTTGAACACACATATATAGAACAAAATATTAATTATGTACGGTATTATTGCATCACAAACCTTTAAATTTTTGCTTTTAAAGACAAAATCTGGGACGAGGTTCATGTTGTACACAGTGTAGAACCCACAGAGTTCACTAAATGGGGTGGTTGTTTGCACTATAAAAAAGAACAAATTTGATAATTAGTCGTGAGGCCCTAATTAATGAGTCAGATGCTTTAGGAATGGGAATTTAAATATGTGAGAAAGCTTTTTTTCCTTGGTGTTTCCTCCATGAACACTGAAGTCAAAGAATACATGATCAAGCACATCTTTGATGGGTGTGAAGTGGCAATCCTTTTGTTGTGAATCAAGGTAATATGCCTTGTGCCATAGTGCGATAACAACCGTAACCCAATGATGGCTACACATGTATGTCCTAATATGAGCATTAAAACTACAAAATTTTAAAGTACACAATTTACCAAGTATAGCTAATAGTGCAACACTTACCTCAGCGGTGTTAGGCAGGTAGCCCGGCGTGTAACAGTGTCGGGGAGGTGACTCGGGATGGCTGTGTTTCGGTGAGCTCCTCGAGTCACTGACGGTGGCTATAGGGGAGGAGATGCAGGGAGGAGGCGGAAGGGGCGGCGGTGCAGTGTGCGTGGGAGAGTTTGATCAAGTGGGTGCAGTGAGTTTGAGTGAGACTGGGCAGGGAAACCCTAAGTCCCTGCCCTTATAGAACCCTTATCATGGATGGGTTAGGTTAAATGCCCGTCTGTGATAAGTGTCACCACTGACAAGCATTTATTAAATGCCCATCTGTGACGAGCCTTATCTTAGACATGCCTTTATTACTGCATGTCTATGATGTTCCATATCTCAAACGAGCATTTATTAAGACGTGTTTGAGATAGTCTTTTTAGAGGGTCTGGGTTTTTCCTGCTTTGGAGCTAGCGTCAGGATTGCTAGCCATGTCCTCTGAAAAACCACATATCACAAAATTTACATAAAGAGCATCCATTATTCATGCACATTTGAATTCAAAAGAAATATCTAATCAACATATGCATGTGTCACGTATTAATTAAACATGGCATTATCATACTTAGTACTACAATAAAGTTAGTCCTTCTTTTCATCACACATTAAGTAGCTACTTGCATATTTCCTTTAAAAATTAGTATTTCGTCATGATCCTTGCGTACATAGCTAGGTCCCTCATGTTCATCCGCGCCCTCCTCTTCTTCTTCTTGCACTCATTGTTATCCTCATCCTCATTGTCATACCTTTTATATTCATTGCCGTCCACTACATTATTGATTCTAACAATACTCCTTTTTCTCATTATGAACAACGTGATGCTTCTTATGTTTTGGGTCGATTACATAAAAAACTTGCTTCACTTGTTTAGAGAAAATGAGAGGTTCATTTCAGTATCTAGCACGTTACATGTCCATGGTAGTGAAGCCAAAATCCTCTTCCTCCACATGTGAGTTACTGACCCAACAACATTTAAATAGCAGGATCTTGAAGAAATTTACATAATTGAGCTCCTAAATCTCTTCTATGTACCCATAATGTGACATCTTTCTCCTAGCTGTATCGAGGGCAACACACACACCTATGTTCTAGTATATGCTCTTTGCATCCTGAGCCTTTATGTAAAATGTGTACTCATTTATGTCATATCTTTGCCATGTTCCAACTGAAAATGCAAGTTGTCTTGCCAACCATTGGCAGCATATCATTGCTTAACAAACAAGCTCCTAGCGAGTCAGTCCTTGAACCATTGGTTGAACCGTGAATTGTGCTGATTCGTGATCCAAACATTGGATCATGAAGGATTCTCTTACCGTAGCATTTTCATGTGCTCCTCGATGTATGGAGACACTAGAGTAATGTGTTGTAAGACCATGAAATGGGCTCGATCAAATGCATCCTTTTGCTCGGTGATTGTTTTCCTAATTGTCCCTATAACTTTGGGCCTCCCCTCATGGCGAGATCAAGGCATGCCTATCAGCTTGACCTGGGCCATGTAGTCCACACAGAACTCAACAACCTCTTCGGTAGCATAACCTTCGATAATGTTGCCCTCCGGCCGAGATTGATTAAATACAAGGACTTGAGAGTCCCCATGTACCTCTCATAAGGATACATGCTAAGTAGGAAGATTGGCTAGGTCATCTTTATCTCTCACAAGGTGAGTTGGGAGATGAACTATGATATCAAAAAGTGACGTAGGGAAATACATCTCAAGCTCACATCGAGTCTCCACCAGCTCTGTTTGGACAGTGTCTAGTGCTGATTGATGGCCTTTAGAGAAATTATGTTGAAGAAATGGCAAAGTTTCAGGACTGTCTCTCAAACCTTAGGTGGCAGAATACCTCTAATTGCAATAGGTAGAAGCTGTGTCATCAGCATGTGACAATCATGAGACTTCATGCTAATTAATTTTAAATCTTTCATCGAAACGAGTTTTGAGATGTTTGAGGAGTAACAGGAAGGAAACTTCACACCAAGTAAGTTTGTGCATAGTTTTGTCCTCTAGGCCTTGGGTAGAGTGTAACAAGTATTGGGGAAGAATGCCCGTCCTGTTTTAGCCTAGCACAGTGCTAGCTTAGGTAAGATTACCATTTCTAGCATGTCAAGATACGCATCCTTTGTTTTTTTTAGGAATGTTGAATAACAAACATATCATGCTTTCACATATATTCTTCTCTACATACATCACATCGACGCAATTGCGAACTTCCAAGTCAAAATATGGTAACTCCCAAATTATTGATTTCTTCTTCCAGATGTCCTACCTTAACTTATGTCCCTTTCCAAATTCAACATCTATATCCTTGACCATAGCATGAACCTCTTTGTCGCTCTTAGGCTTTGGAATAGGACATTCCTTTGTTTTTGCACCGAATTCTGATGTCATCTTGCGATATGAGTGATCTCTCTTCAGGAACCTTCAATTCAAAAGTAATTGAATAATTACAAAATATTTGAATTACAATGTGTAAAAGTCTAGTACAAGTAATATTACAAAAGAATAATATTACAAAGAAAATTACATTAAATTTGTCCAAAGAAATAAAATCTCATATGCTATTAGAAATTCTTCTCTTCTTCATCATCATCATCTTTGCTTCCTTCTTAACCAGCACAAATACAAAGGAAGCTCAAAAAAGGAAAGTTTAGTTAATGGTTAAAATGTTTGCACCAAGGAGGTGCAATGTTTGTTTTAGGATATTAGCCTTTTGAGGCCAAAGAACTGGTTTTAGCCTCAATAGAATTAGAAGTCAGCTTACGGAATCAAGTTTATTTTAAAGGCAACATTTGGAGAAGACATTTGACAATAGGCAAGCAAGACATCATAAGGCAACAATAAGCAACAAGGCAACATGTTGTTTCCATAAGAAAAAAAATCTAAATTTAGACCAACGTCCATAATCAGGCAACCATAATTAAATTAAACCAGATTAGCTTTCATGTAATGATCTAACTAATCTAGGTTTAACATGTTAATTAAATTCAAAATCAGATCAGCCCACCATATTAAGTGACAATAGGCAGCATAGGACAAGACCACATGGTATAAATATGTCTAGGGGAAAGGAATAGCACAAGCAACTGCATGGTAGTAGCACACTAACATCTAAGCCACCTAAATCTTAAACCAGATAACAATTAATATTAGCATGCCATGCAAGCATCTTAGTCACCAAAATGAAGCATGGGTCATCAATTATGTGTCAAGCTTCTAGTGATAGTGATCCAAGACAAACAAGGGTTGGAGGAGGCTACAAGTAGAGCACTGGATGCTCCATTATACCTCACCCATAGCCAACTTTATGTAACAAAAGTAGAAGAAGAGTAAACAAGGTAGAGAGGAGGAGAAGGCAACTCCCGAAGAAACACGAATTCAAAAAAAACCCGAAGAACAAGCTTCAGTATCTACTCAAGGTAGGAGTAGAAGAGAGGAACACAAAGTAAGAATTGAGAAGAGGGGGAAGTAATGACCAATTCTGCAGAAATATTATGTGTTAGGCTAAATGGATACCTAGAAGACCAAGTCTAAGGAATCCATTCATATCAGTATCATAGAAAAAGTGGGAAAGAAGTGCTCTCAAATTAGGCATATATATATGCATTGTATCATCCTTGAGCCTATATGGCAACTAATAAAAATCTGTTCTTATCAGTATATAAATGAACCTCAGGACTAACCATCATTGGGCATATGCTAGGTCTAGCATAGCATTATCCATGTCCGTACATATATCATGTGTATATATATATATGTATGTACATATATATCTTCAGGATAAAACATCATCATCATCAGAATAAACAAAAAGAACAACTACTACAAGCTTTAGGTACTTAGCTTGATTTTAGTACAGCTTATCATCCTCAGACTGGTGGGCAAATAGAAAGAACAAATCAAATCCTTGAAGATATGTTAAGAGCCTATGTATTTGACTTTGGTGGTTCATGGGACGAACATCTCGTGTTGGCGGAGTTCGTATACAACAACTACCAGAGTAGTATATAGATGGCTCCATTTGAAGCCCTATATGGTCTGAAGTGTAGATCACTGGTATGGCTGGTATGAAAATGGAGAGAAGAATCTCATTGGACCAGATCTTGTTAAGGAAAAGCATGATGCAATATCCATTATCTGAGAACGGTTGAAGATAGCTTAGAGTCGGCAAAAAAGTTATGCAGATAAGAAGAAACGGCAAATGAAGTTCCTTGCAGGAGACTTAGTTTATCTTAAAGTAAGTCCTGCCAAAGGCGTGAAAAGGTACGGCATGAAAGGGAAGTTGAGCCCCAGATACGTAAGACCCTTTCAAATCATAGATCAAAAAGGAGAGGTAGCGTATTAGTTAAAGCTACCAGCATCTTTATTGAAGGTACACAATGTATTCCTCATTTCGCAACTCCGAAAGTGTTTAAAGGAAGTGATTGAGAAGGTAGAACACTCAGAATTGGAATTGCAAGATGACTTGTTGTATGTTGAAAAGCCAATCAAGATTCTTGCCGAAGACTGGAAGCAACTGAGAAATTGAGCAATCAAGTATTGTAAAGTGCGGTGGAAGAACCACCCTGTTCGTGAGGCAATGTGGGAGAAGGAAGAAGCTCTGCGTAGAAACTACCCGTCCTTATTCAGGTACCTCATCTTTAATTTTGATGACGAAATTCATTTAAGGGGGGTAGGATGTGAGAGCCCTAGTTTCAGAGTTAATCATAGGTGGCGTGAGGAGGAGTATAGGTCAACTCGCGGTGCTAAATTGATCGAGTTCTACCGAGACGCGTCGTAAGCTAGGTTGAGAGGGGGGAAGTTATTGTGCATCGCATCGTACATGGCATTCATCGCAATCATTCTTATAATCTCATATGCACAACTCAAATGAAAACTTTACTAATTGAGGAATATCATCCAAGATATATAATAGTTGATTAGAAAGAAAGAAGTACATTGTCATAATTACAAATAGGAGTACAAGAATAACTAAAGAAGAAAGGAAAATTACATAATGTATTTCTACCTATACAATCTCTAACCTACTCTTCGAGTGCCGAGCCGTAGTTGGAGCACCGGACGTCGGGGGGAAGCAGCTTTCGGAAATGTTGGCAATATCCGAGGTCATCGAGTATGTGCACTCGAGATCGTTGGAATCACGCCATTGCTGTAGGAGGCAAAGATTTTTGAAAAATAGTATTTTGAAATATATGCGGTTCCACCGGCACATTTTCGCCTACATTCGCAGGTTTTAGTTGCGGGGGCAAAATAATACCCGAATTGGAATTAAATAATTTTAGTTTTGAAAATAGATTTTGGAAAATGTTTTTATTTTTGAAAACGTGTGAGGGCCACGTGGCTAAGACCCTCATTTGGACAAATCTACATATGTATATATGTATATGGAGAAAAGAGGTGAGAGTATGAAAATATTTTTTTATTTTTCCTATACTACATTGCCTCCATAGTTTTGTTTTGAAAAGAATCATTTTTACAAAACCATAAGATTTAGATGAGGCAATAAACCCACCGAATGACCTTATCCAACAACAAGATATTTTAGCTCAAGTTGACTTAGTCTTCAAGTAAATCAACAGCTCGTAGTGACACAAGCAGGAGGTGGTAGGAAGATTGCCACTGAAGAACCTTAGAGAAGGCTCAGTAGAAATAGTACTAAGGCAACCAAATTGAACAATACCACAAAAGTAGTCACCACCAAGCCCAGCCACTAAAGTAGTTCAGAGGCCAGTTCCAGGAGACTACCAAATGCTCGCTCGAGAAGGAGTAAAGGGAGCAAGCCATCAAGATCACTAAGGAGCAAGGTGTAGAGAAGGAAGAAGGCCACAACTCGAAGGAGAGACCAATAAGTCTAGGAGCAAGTCCAACCAACCAAGGAAGCTCAGCTTATCCTTGTCAAAGCTGAGACAAGGTGAATTCCTCATCCGAGACCAGCATAGCATATACGCATGCATGGATGTTAGCTATGTGGAAGGGACCCTCAGATTGAAGAATCATCAGAGGGTTTTCTGTAGGCAGCATGTGCAGTATCTGTTCTTATCATTATACCCTTCTCAAATTCTTTCTCAAGTTTTCTCAGAAAACATCACGGAATAAATCAAGGCAACGAATAGGCAACAATAGTGTAACATCTGCTCTCATCAATCAATATATAAACACATATATATATATACTGAGATTTTCAAGCTAAGGATAGATACCTACCTAGGATCACATATAGTATATGTTCTTATCCAACACCATTTCTCAAACCTTTTCAGATAAAAACATCACAATAGTAAAGGAATTAGATTAAGTATAGTTATGTTCTTTTCAGCCAATAAACCGACTTAGATATATGCTAGTGGAGAAAACAGAGAACAATCAAGACCAAGTTAAGCATCTGTTCTCCAGTGTAAATAGCTTATATGTAGGCAAAGAAATCCATATATTGAGCATAAGTATCAAGTGTAGTAATCTGTCTTACAATTTAAGTAAACTGATATGAGGACCAAAAATATTCTTAAAAGATCAGAGGTATTACATATCCATAGCGCAGATTAAGACATAAGCATAATTATCTAGCTAAGATCAAGAATAAGTATCTGTTCTTCAGTTTGCTAGACTGATATGAATGATCATACAAAAACAATAAGGAGAAGCTAAAATCAAGTGTAGTATCAATACCTTGTCAGTCTACAATAACAAGTTCATGTCACCAGAACCAAAATATCAAACCATATCAGCCGAATAGCTAACCATTCAGACATTTAGCAAAGCCTCAACTAGTAAACAATCGGACCACCACATTGTTTTTGCCCAAACAAACAATTGCAAAACAGGAATTCCAACTCCAATTGCATCAAGCACGGAGGAACCCTAGATAGAGGAAATAGTTGAGGAGAAGGGGGAATAGGAGTCTTACCGGATAGAGGAGGCTGACAGCATGGGGAACTCCATCACACCAATGGCGAGGGGCGGGCCTAGCAGAGCGCCGCCGATGGCAGGCTACAACGCCGGGCCACAAGCTACCTCGGGCAGCACATCTAGGGCAACCAAGGGGGCGGCAGCTGACGTGGAGCCTAGGCCAAGCCCGTGGGGGCAGGCGAGGACCCGAACCTTAGGTTCGGGGCGACGACGCGGCATCCAGGAGGTGACAACCCGAGCGAGGCCGGCGGGGCTGAGCCTGAGCCCAGGTTCATGACCAAGGCGACACCAAGAGTGGCGACCGGGATGGTGCCGGTATCAGAAGGCACCAAGGGCAGTGGGGGCGACCCGAGAAGGTGCTGAGTCGAGTAGGCGGCAGAGAAGGCCGAGAGGCGGAGGCGGCGATGGGGCAATTGAGGCGGAGGAGCCAGTCAACGGCGACAGTGCAAAAGGGATCCGGTCGGGTGGATGGAAGAGATGAGGGAGAGAGTGGTCGATTGGGCTTGATGGGCCGGCCAAAGGCTGGCAGGCCAGCCGGAAAGAAATGTTCTTTTTTTTAATGGAAATTTGAAAACTAATTCCACTGTTTTCTTAAAGCAGAAAATAAAAGAAAGAAAATAGATGTATGTCTATATATTGAAAAATAGATTAAAGATTAAAATGATTTCTTAAGTAAAATAATGTCTTCTTTCTTGGAAAGGAAATTGGGCCTATCTAAAATGTTAAATTGTTCTAAATGAGATAAAATATGTTATTCTTTTCTAAAGAGAAGAATTAGACACTAAGTTAGTTTCTAAGATCTTGATTTAATATCTTAAGTCAACTAAAGGAGATTGAGAGAAAATACCAAACATTAAGTAAATCAAATGTTAAAATGACAAGTTTTGGTTATTCTCTTAAGTAATTCTAAATCTTCAGAACAATGTTTAAAAGATTTATATTATATTCCTTAGCATTTTAATACACATATCATGCATACAATGCCATGGTTATTGCATCCATATTGATATTTTCTGGATTAGTCCTTATCGGACTATATTGTTTTTTCTTCAGAAGCTGGAGTTCACTACCTAGCCGTTACCAGCCAAGTCCAGTTTCATGTTCATATCCGTTGAGAACATTTTACAAAACTTTCCTTCTTGTCTATAACATGCATAAAATTAAAACCTATTTTCTAAAGTGAATCAATTGTGGAATTTTTTGATCACTGATTTTTGGGCGTGATCATGGTGGATGGTGAAATCCTAGAAAGGTGCCAAGGACACATTGGAAGGCTAATTTCATCACATAGGTTTGTTCATGTAAGGTTAAAGCAACCAATGATCGATTGTGCTTGAGCGCCGTAGTGATCGTGCATACCACATACCTTGTATGGGCGGGGCTGAGCCAAAGTACCTTTGCTATAGGTCATACTCCCCTGGGAAGGGAAGACCTCAATAGTTGGATCTGTAGTATCAATTGTCGGGAAGGTGGTGCTAGCCATGTGTGCTAACCACAATACATTGGATCTGGAGTCTCAACGTGAGATCGGTAGTCCTGGCCTGTTGTGCGGACTACGACGCGGGTATGACTGAGCGGGCGGTGAAATGGCTCTGTGATCTAACGGTCTGGTTGTGCATGTGACGACATGAACGCCATGACTATTGGTCGTTTGTGGGTACAGTTGCACACCTGTGCAGAGTGTAATAAAGTGTGGCTTAGTCACTCCATATTCTTGGTTGGAATTGCATATTTATATGAATTTCTTTGTTAGTTATTATCAAAACACCGGCATATGCATTCATATAAATATGCAATTGTAATTTATTTGAATTAGTCCTTATCGAACTATTATTCATTCTTCAGATCTCGAGGTTCTGTTGAATTCTCTCGACAAACCCTCAAATGTCACTACTTGTCCATCACAAGGCAATATCATTTCTTGTTCATATTCATTGATTATTTCTATCAAAGCATATACAAATAATAAATGAATTGCATTATGATTCGCTGAATCATCTATTGGTGGGTGGTGGAACCCCAGAATAGAAATTTGGGGTGGTCAGGGTTCCACTACATATGGCATCACATTAAAGTTAATGCCAAATGTCAGTTGGCATATTTGCACTGTATAAACAGTGCTAACCACAAAACCTGGTATGGGCAAGCGAGTCAAGTAGTGCTTTCTTACTGAAAAATCTCCCAGGAATGTATGTATCGTAATGCCTAGGGAAGCGTTATGTCCCTCGCCCAGGGGAGCATTAAACCCTGAATATTCGCTTGTGGAAGCGTTATGTCCCCAAATCTTTAAAAGAGTGCGCTATAATGACGTTGTAGGTAGTCGGTACAGGACTAACTATGTGAGAGGAGATATGGCACATGAGAAGGGCGCAATGACTCAGAAGCTTATACCTTGGTACAGACCAATGGGAGTGTGATGGGTTTTACACCTAGGTAAGTACCAATTGTGGGTAAAGTACCACACATCTGTAGAGTATATTGAAATGTGGCATTATCACCCCCTATTGGGGGCATGAACTCCGAACATGGCAGGAAAGGAACCACCGGAGGTTCTAACAACCTGTGGAGCCTTCTGATCATAGAATGTTGTTAAAACTTGACTTTTATATAGGAAAGGTTGTTGAAAAAGATATAAATTCTTTGGGAACTGTTGTTCTCGTAGAAATAGTGCATATCAAGCACTGATCTCTATGAACTTGTTGAGTACCTTCTGTACTCATCTCCTACATAAAACCTCCTTTGTTATGCTACGAGTCAGTAGAGCAGGTGGTCGAGTACCGGGAGATGCCAGAGGAAGAGATGGAGAAGCAGACACTAGACGAAGGAGAGGCGGATGTCAATTACTATTTTGACTTTAGCAAGGTGTATGACTCCGAGCATATCAGAAACAAGTTGTAGTATATGATCGTTGGTTATAGGTGCAGAAATCTCTATTTTGTTGTTATTTTGGTCAGTTACTTTCAGCAGGCTTAATACTTATGTCATATATGCAGTTTTATTTTATACAAGTTGGAACTCTTGTATTTCTGTTGAGATGTAATATAAGTATACATTGTATCAAGCCAGACTCTTGATCGAGCTCAACCTCTTCCCTTTATTTGAACGCTCAGATCAAGCCTAAGGACATGTTTAATGTTCAAATAGGGTATCATCTGGTTGATCAAACAGTCGTCACTAATTCGATGATGTTAGTGACCTATAAGCTATGTTTGTATTCAGCTTTATATTTTGTAGAATGCTAGTAGGTGCACGTTCACCTCTAAAAAGTAGATAATCGTTATATGGGTTGGGAAGCTAGCATTCGGAATGGATAAAGCCGCTACTCTCAACCCGTATGCCCAAATCACGTTTTTGTTTTGATGAGGTTTTCAAACTAGATCCCGAATGGATATGTTTTGATGAAATTTTTGTCAATTTTATTTTCTAAAATTATCTCTTCATTATTTATTGCTGCATTTTTTCTCTAATTTCATGTCATACTGCAGTTGTACTGTTGTCTATTGTGTTTTTCTTGTTTTCTATTACATATACTTTTCTACCATTTTTGCGATCGACTGCACTTGTTGATAGTTCTCTACTACATCTTTATCTATTGTATTTCTTGATAGTTACCTATTGTATAATTTTGCTTGTAGTTTACTGCATCTTTTCCATCTGGGATATGTGTTTTCACCATTGCTCACGAAGATAGTGGTGGAAAAACTAGGGTGGGCAACTCATGAAAGAAACGTGAAGAGTAGTAAAACCCCAAGTTGAAATTGATAGAGAACATTGAGAAAATATGTGAAAAACAATGAAGGAAATCTTAAAAAAATAAAACTATCACGGAAAGAACTTGTCAGAAAAAATACTAGGCAGAAAAAACCGATGAGAAAAACTCAAGGAAAAACAATGGAAAAACCGAGGTGAAAAACAGATGAAAAATTAGGTTAAAAAAGAAAAATTAGTTTCTTTAATTGGTGTGGAAACATCCAATGAAAAAATTAGGTGGTAAAAACAAAAAATAATAGAAAGAAAATAGTAGGTTTTTGAATTGCGTTTTTGGACTAGTAATAGTAGTCTTAAATGTTGTTTATTCTATTTTTATGGATTAGATGTTTATCACCTCTTATTTTTCTTGCTACACATGGGACACTCCGCCCATCAACACAGGTATAGTACGTAGTGTATTCCCTTCCTCCGTTCAGAATTACAATACGTTTTTTGAATGTCTAAGTTTATGCTTTGAACATATATTACTTGTACAATATTCTCTCCGTCCAGAAATAAGGCATATTTTGATTGGTTAAGACAAGATTTTGACCAACAATTACTCCATTAGTATGTGATTTATGTGACATAAAATTGATATTATTTGATCCGTACTCAAAAACATTTTCTTATGATTATGATATTGTATCACATAAACTGCATATTTATAGAGTAATTATTGGTCAAAACCTTGTCTTAACTAATTAAAATACACCTTATATTCCAGGACCAAGGGAGTATTTCGTTAATAGTTATAAAATCACAATCATAAGAAAGCTTTTTTAAATAAAAATCAATTTTGTGTCATACGGTTAACATATTACTAAATTAATTATTAGTCAAAGTTTTAATTTGGACAGTCAAAATATGCCTTACAGTTCTGAACGGATGAAGCACCTTCCAAGTTTACCCAAATAGGTTGTAACTAGATTAATTTTAACTTCTGGCAATACAAAATGTTCAGATGGGCCTTTAGACCATTGATTCGAGAAAAGGAGACGAGCTCGCACCACCTAGCTACAAAGGAGCCAAGGTCCTAAGATACGTCCTCGCGTGTGAGAGGCGACGTTGTAACATCCTGATTTCAGAACTTCTCAAAATCTTTTCAAAAATTAGAGCTATAAAATTTCATTCTTTATTCTCTAATTGATTAAAGCTTAATTGAAATTTCACAAATTGGATCGGAGTTAATCTGAATTAATTCGACTTGAATTGGATTGGCTTTTTAATTTGGAATATGCCTCAGTTAATTTTTCTCAGAATTTTTGGAGTTTGTTTGGTATTTAATCTCACTTTGTTATCCTTTTATGTTTATTTAGTTTCATTTTATGTTTCTCCTTCCTTTTTTGGCCGCGCCTTCTAGCCTATCTCCAACTGACGCCCCGCCGCCTCATTCCTCCTTTGGACAGCCAACCTGGCCAGCGCTGTGTAGCGCAGAGTGCGTTGGTACCCCTTTTCCAATCGAATTTGAGCTAAATCTCTTTTCCTCACCCTCCTATAAATACCCCCACACCCCTCCAGCTTTTTTCCACTCCTCCACACCTCTTTTCCATGAAACCCTAGCCCCCAAACCCTCTAAACAGCTGCCACCTCCAATTTGCTTCCCGTGTAGTTTCTAAACAGCACGTACTACCTTAGTATTTTCTCAATTACCATTGACTTGTACATCTTTTAGAAGATCCCTTTGGTGAGATTGTGCAAAATATTTCCTTCTACCGCTTTACAAAATTTAGTCAAGATCCAACGGTGCAATCACCGGGAAACGTCCAAATATTAATGTGCTGTTTACACCCAGTTTTTTTGCACGTGCATCTAGATTGGAACAGTTTCCTCGTCGCCTCGGACCTCCTTTTCAAAATCCATTCCGTGGGATCATTGATAATGTTCTCAAGATCAGCTCCATAAAATTTGAAGGCAATCCAACGGACTAATCTCTGGAAAATCAAGTTTCTTCATGCTGCTGTTCGCATCCAGATGTTTCTACACGAACGATACAGTGGCATTATGACCTCTTTTCCCATTGATCCGTTGAATATTTCATCAATCCCTTTAGTAAAATTGAGCCTTAGGTTCCTATAAACACCTCTGTAAAGTTTCACCTTGATCCATGTAGCCGTTCGTCAGGAATTGATCCATCTCTGACATGTTGTCCGTGGACGTCCAGATTCAATCTGCTTTACGTCTGTCTTATCTAATCTTTTCTTGTTGACTCGGTAAGAATTCTCCAAAATGATTTGGTAGGATTGTACATCTATATGTCTATATCTAACCCAATTGGCGGATCACGATTTCTTCAAGCGAGCATCACATAGCGTCCAAAACTCTCCAGTCTGTCCAGAACCGATCTACGTCCTGTTTCGATTGTTTCGTTTTGCAAACGCTGCCACCACCCATATACTTAGTCTCCTATCATCTTGTGGTACATTGTGACATTTTTTCTGTCATTAATCTTTATCCGAAAGCACTCGCATCATCATATGTTCATCTCTAATAATTTTAATAATTATTTGATTACCCAAATAATAGTATTTCATGTTAGACTATAGTTTCATATAGTTACATGTACAGTTTTTATATAGTTCTGGTTTTCTGTTTCTAATATGTTTTCTATAGTAATACATAATACATGTTTAGCCTCTGTCTATTTTTTCTAATATTTATTTAATGAGGCTCAGTTTGGTTGTTGTTGCATGATGTATATTAAGTTGTGGTATATGCATATATGCATATATCCTTATATATATCATAGATGCACATATAGTTCGATCCTTCTTTATTGAATTATTGCTATATAATAGTTGTTCATGTTATTAACTTATGTTTATAACATGGTTAAGATTAAACACATGTTGCATGTTAGTTGATTGTTATATAATGTGTATGTATTAGCACAATAGATTGTTATTTCGTATGTGATAGTAGCATGAAGGATTTCCATGTTAACCTGTGTTATATAGCATGATAATTTATATATCTATATATTGCCCGTGTATAGATATATATCTATGTTAGATAATGTTTATATCGTATTTTAGTGTATTGTATCATAATGTATACTAGCATGGTTAGGTTGTTATCGTATGGCTGCATATATGTATGATGCACATGTTATAGATGCTAGTTGTTATTTTTCATATAGTTCATTACTTTTTGCATTGTCATTGGTGGTTGTTAAATTATAATTTTCTTCTGAAATCATAGCCGCATGTCATATGTTTGGTGTTATGTGATGTTTTATCTGGTCTCTATTCTATGTCTAGTCTATCCAGCTTGTTACATGATGTCTAATTGTATGTTGCAAACTAGTTCATATAATTGTCATGTCACCTATTGTCATTTTTTGCTGACTCATGCCAGGACCTTGCTTGTCTGCTAGTATAATAGGTCATGTTTGTTTTACTAGTATGTTGGGTTTCCATGTTTGATCATATGGTTGTGTTATGGTCGTCAAATTTCTCCCATAGACCTATCCTTTTTCCACAATGATTCTGATCCATAAGACCATCTTTTGAGTACATGTACTCTATCCGGTTGAGATACATAATCTCACATCATTCTATTTTATCCCTTCTACAGTCATATCTTTTCACCCTTATCCTTTGACACCCATCCGACCTTGCTACCCCTATTCTTCTAGTATTTTCATTTGATATTTAATTTGAAGTTATATTTATTTGCTATGCACTTTATTGCCATTGCGACGAGTAGGAAGTAACAATGTTGGGTAAAGACAAGTTCCTACAGAAGAAGACCATCTCGTCAACGAAGGCATGCCCTCTCTTCTTGATCATGTTGATTCTATATTTTAAAAGTCATTATATTTTATTGCTTATAAACATGCATGCTATTTTATTCCCATAGCTAGCGTGTCGATTGACACACCTGTACTTTGCCGGCTTGTTGCCCTTTTACCTGTTACCCTGAGTAGATTATTTTAATATTCAGAATAGAGTAGAAAAATGCTTAGTCATGCTTAATTATCCCTATGATGCTTTTACCTTGACTCCTTGGCGGAGCGATCTTCAAATCATTGACATTATTATTGAAACTTAATTTGTTGAGCTCACTGAGCTAGGGCCGGATGCCCATTGTTGTTTTCCCCCTCTCTCTCTCTCTATTCTTCCTATTCTACTCTGGGTGAAACTTACCATCTAAAAGGTATGGACGACAGCTGAATCATGAGTTGAAGGAGCAAATGTCGTTCTTCGTGAGTTGAAGAAGCCATTGGTCGTCAGTATCGAATAAGGCCAAAGTCATGATTTTGAGAAGTGTGAAAACAATACAACCACATGCTATATGGGCACTGGCTTGGTTAAGTAGGTTAGTCGAGTCTTGGTGTCGACATTGCCGTAGCGCAGAAGGGTGGATGTAGCTACGAGGACCTCGGCACAAAAGGGGGTCACACAGGGTAAGCGGGTGTACGCTCCTCCGTGTCGAAACCTAGTGGGCATGTCACATCGGGAGGACATTAGCTAAAAGACATTGTCACAATCTCTCTGTCGGTAAACCGATGGGCGTGTACTATGCCAGTGGCCACTGGTGGACAACAAGACGAGATTGTGTCGTGTGGGTAAAGTGTACAAACTCTACAGAGTGTCAAACTAATCGATTAGCCGCATCTACGGTCACGGATGGCACATGATTCATTTCTGATGAAAAGGATCTGTCTTTCTCCCCCTTACTAATTCCCTCTACCCCAGTTCTGGAAATGTGAAAAGGTGGTTGGAACCTATGGACAAGTTTAGGTCGGATGCCTTACTCGCATGTGTTGGTCATAGACCCTCACATTTATGAGAAATACCCCTAATATTAAAACTGATTTTCATCAAAATGATGCCTTTGAAATTACTATACTATTGCAACCAAAGCTACTTTTATGCAAAAGTGCCAAAAACCCTTCCTTTGTTTAAGCCTGTACGTAATCGTAGGTTTACTTATAAGGGGGCACGCTGGGTACGTGAAGTACTCATCGAGCATGTTGTTTGTTGGACGTGTTCAGATATCTGTAAGGATGATGAAGACTATGAGGCATCTTCTACATCAATGCTGAGGCCTCCGTCGACTGCCTGTGGTTGAGATGGAGACATCTACGCTTTATTTTTTCGCTGTGTTTCCGAATGGTAAGGGACATAAGTCATATTTACTTTATTTAGTCATATCGTTGCTATAACTGAATTATTTATGTTTCTAAAATATTTCATGATGTGTGCAGTGATATCAATTCGCCTGTGTTCATTAGCTTGTTCCTGAACTGATGAAGAGATATACAGAGAGTGGGTTTGGAAGTTAAGTCCGGGTCCTCACAGACGTCTCCGCCATTTTCGGTTTTTTCTAGTGGCTGATCTAGCAACTAAAGGCAGATGGAACCTCGGATGAACGTTTGGTGTGTAGATTATGTTCCTTCTATGTTAGTTTTGTGTGTCTTTGATTGTAGCATCCTGGCAGTGGAGACGGCATCTTACGGAATAAAGGTCTCCCGGCTCCATCCTATCTTGGTGTGGCTTTCGTGATCGACACTAGAGAGTTAGTGGTGGTTTGGTCCTACGGATCAATGGCTTTTGATCCGATAGATTGTCATCCAACACCTCAGCCTAACTTGACGGTGATGACGGTGTTGGTGATGCCCGATTGTGCTTTGGTTTCTGATTTCCTGCTTTCTCCTTGTGTGCTCTTAGTTTCTTCTCAGCGGTCTGGTGATGAAGCAATGATTTGGCAACCTACTTTTGCAAGAGGTGCGTCGTAGGCACAGTGCATTCATCGGTTTTAAGTTCCTATCTATTGGGATGAGCGTCTCATCTGGCTCTTTAAAACCATCAAGATTAGTCCAGAAGTTTATGCAAGTTTGGTCTTCTAATTTTTTCGCACCTAAGACTTAGAGAGGAACACCAAGATGTGAAGGACAAAACTGAAGACAATAACTTCAAAGTATCTTGATGTATCTTCTGTTTTTATCGAGGTCTTTGTTATTTGTCTTAGCTTCAGTTTATTCGATGTGTTTACTTCATCTATAAAGCAGATTGTTGCTCTCCAAAAGAAAACTAACAAAGGAGGCACTAATAATTACTCAAAACGCTGAAAAGAAAGGGCTCGGAGTGACAAACACTGAAAACAGCAAAGATACAGGTTTACATCCTCAGAATCGATTGCAAAATCGACGCCGGAGCAGTGATTAGTATGTCTGTATACGAACAGCGCCATATACAAACGTATCAGATGCTACATGATCTGAGGACTGAGGATGAGAGCTTTATTACTGCATCAGGTTTTAGTGGTGCCATTAAGTATTAACTGGACCTCAAAACAAAGGGATTATCAGTTTATCACTGTCGCGGCACCGCACGATGGGCTACTTGAAGCGTGCCGCAGATGGCCGCGCTGGACGCACTGCACATGTGGGGCTATCGAGTAATTATTGACCAATCCAGTTCAACCCCTCCACTAAAAAGACAAATCAGCATCTTGCAAGAGAGAATCTTCCAATGCAAATGCTTGGAATATCTCCTATCTTTCCACATCCATGCCCCCATGTCTCCTTCCATACTCACTCTTCTCGTCTCTTGATTAGTCGGAGTTATCATTTGATAAGTTTCTTTTAACGGCGTTGTTCCTAATCCTGAGGTTCTGTCTCCCTAAAGAAATCTACACGTCGTTGTCCCAGACGCTCCACTTGCAAAATGGATATGTTTGTTCAATGTAGCATTTGTCATGCCTCTGATCCACTCAAACCTGGATTAGTTAACCAATGCCAAATAAAAATGGGAACGCTTTTATATCATTTGGATGGAATACGTATGTAACAAATCTGGTAATATTGTGTAGATATACTCAACATATGTAAACAACTCTTTGTAATTTTGTGTTGTATTATTGCCCCCATTTCATCGTTCATGTTAATCTGACATGAAGGAAACAAAGATGGTGCCGTGCATTTGTAAACTATACGGAGATGATAGCTACCCCTAAGTAGTAAAACATGCACCACATATAAGAACTACAACTTCTTCAATGATTGGTCAAACTTGTAACCTCTACTCATGGAGGCATTCTTTAACAACAACAAGAAAAGAGAACTTTCTTAGATGATTACTAAGTCCAAAAATTAAGCTCAAATTGAACATTTAGTTAACAAGTAAGCATCCGTCCAACGATAAGCTACAAAACCCAACACCTCCATATATCAAGTAAGCGAAACAGCCAGCTAGGACCCAATCAGACCCCGGAAGAAACCAAGAACTCCTCCTCTCCATGGCGGCCAACAAGGCCACCTACCCCCTCCTTCTCCTCCTCGCCATGGCCGTAGCAGCGGCGGCATCCGCCGAGGCGACGAGCAACTCGTCGTCGTCGACGCCGACGGTGTACGAGATGCTGGAGCGGTACGACTTCCCGCGGGGCATCCTGCCGTTGGGCGTGGAGGGGTACGAGCTCCGGGAGGACGGCAGCTTCGAGGTGTACTTCCCGCGGCAGTGCGAGTTCCTGCTGGCGAGGAAGTGGCTGGTCAGGTACGACACCCGCATCGTCGGCTCCGCCGCGGCGGGATCGCTCACGGCGCTGGAGGGAATCTACGTCAAGGTGCTCTTCCTGTGGGTCCCCGTCGCCGAGGTCGACCGCACCGGAGACCGGCTCAGCTTCTACGTCGGCCCCGTCTCCACGTCATTTCCGCTCGGCGCCTTCGTCGACAGCCCGCACTGCCGCGGCTACGACCGCGCCGCCGTGGCTGCCGCGGCGGTCTCGTGATAACTGAGCTTCGTAGCTGTTGTGGAAAATAGTATATGTCATTTGGAAATTTTATTGATACAGCTTGATCATTTGAACGAGACGTACTCTCGTATGAATCCTTTATTTCAAATTAACTTTCAGTGTCGTCGTGCACTTGTACATATCATTACGACAAACAATGAGATGGGCGATTCCGAAGTTTATCTCAAGCGGGCAGCTTCTCAGAGGTGACAACGTTTGCATTTCACAAAAGTCAGCATTTATATCCATCTTTTTTTTGTTGTGGTTTATGTGTTAGTCGCGAATTAGCTTATGTTAAGGAAAAAATAAATAAGCAATGCTCAAACAACATATAATGGTCATGAAAACATGGCCCATGAAATGTCGTATGCCAGTCACGATCCTTGGGTCATTTGTCGAAGCAACTGATAACTACATTGACCACGTTTATTTAGATAACATATTGCTATCTTCCTATGTTCTAATAAATGAGGGTCTATTTGTAACACAGGGATTCGAAAGGTATCTTGTGTGAAGTATACTATTCTTGCAAAATTCCTACGTGATTCGTGTGTAAATTGAAGAAGTCGCTAGCAGGTTTGGGGGAAACCGAGTTATCGGGTGAATTTTTATCAAATGATCTAATGGGTAACAGTGTAGATGTCTCACCTAAGATTGGTATCGAAGGGATTAGTGACCAAACCGGCCAAGATAGAAGGGAAAAGAAAACGAAAACAGGTAGGTTGGGCATTGCCTATTTGCCTGGCGTAGTCGCTCAGCGAGGCGCGATGCTTGGTACGTAGGTTACAAATAAATGAATTTGCCCAGCACTCCAGGCTAGAAAACCCTTGAGGTGGAGAACCGATTCACCTCTCCATCGAATTCATCTCTCCTTGTAAGTTCCTCCGTACGCTGCTGCTAACAATGCCCATGGGCTCTGCTCGAGTTTAATCCATGGTTTTATCCCCCATTGCACATTCTAGCATCCGGTCTGTCAACTCTAAATCCATGTTCTTAGCTCTGTTACCCATCTTGTGGTCTGCCTCTTTCAACAACAAATGGAATGGCGACAATCATCTTGTTCATCTAGGTTGGGGTAATTTCATACGGTTAAAATTCATTTCATCTGGAAGTGTATATATTTTCTAATCTTAATTAGGAGGTGATAGAAAGAACCAACAAGCATGCTTTGCATGCTTGGGGTATAGGGTATAGCTTAGCCGTCATTTCTCTGTTTGAAATATTTGGTATATAGCACTCAAATCTTACCAGTTTTGCTAAGTAGAATCAAATTATTTTAGTTCACTTAAGTAGCATTCAGAACCCACTTTTTGTGCCCTAATTAGCATTCCGCCTCCTCCCCTTTATTCTACTAACAGAACCGCACGAACCCCTTCGTCCTAATCTGCTCGACCATGCACCGCTCCTTCCTCGTTCGATCGCTGCTGCGGTCCAGCACTAGCGCCGCCGCCCCCTGGCAAGCTCATCCGACCGCTCTCCCTTCCCCCTACTCCCTGCGCCATCCTCCCTCCAGCCGTGGCGCCGCCGGCGCTTCCTCCTGCAGGCCTAGCGACGCCGCCCCCTTCCTCCCCCACCCTCCAGCGACGCCACACCTTCCTCCTCCCACCCTCCTGCGCCGCAACCGCTTCCTCCCACTTCACCCTTCTGAGCTCTTTTATGAGAGGGAGCTTCACTAGAACTAACTTATTTTATAGGGTGGATGAAGTGGCTGAGATTTACTGCGAGAGGTAGAGAAATTATATTCTTGGGAGATGGATCAGGAGGCAACCTTTTGGTACCATGTGAATGATCATGAGATGGCTCAACTTTTGAATGATGGTCAGTTGTTGTAGTTGTAATAGAGGTACTAGGGTGGTGAAGTTTATCATGACAGTGGACAAACGTGGCTCACATAGAGAAATGAGCGGAGAGAATGCGAGCCAAATTCAACATGAATTAGGTCCTGAAAGCCAGATATCTCATGAGAGGCATGTAGTGCAACTATGCAAGAGAACACGGAAAGCGGCGCCTCACGGGCAGAACCACAAGCGGACCAAACTTATCATTTTGCAGCAGCATGTATTGGGAATTTGGGACATACAACTTTGAGGAGGCAATAGCAAGTCAATATGATGGTGCTGCAGTTGTAGACCAGGATATCGATTCCAATCAGGATACTCTAGATTCAAAGATGCCTATCAATTCCCTGTTCCCCCATTCGGTGATAGTCAGAGTGGCCAGTCGTCCAATTGTCATATGAAATGTAACCTCCCGTTATGCTTAAGCCTGCAGGAAGGCCAAGGGTGAAAAGAATCAAGCCTGCAGCAGAGGAAGTGGGAGTGAGGTAGCCACACCAGTGCAAGAGGTGTTTCGCATTTGGCCACGGCGAAGTGATGCACTAACCTACCACCAGATGCACCAGATCCACTACCACCTCCCAAGAAAGTAAAGAGGTTGTGAATTCTCAATTTTGATGCGCATGCACTACCGGAATATTTGTGTTTGCCGAGTGTCTACTTATTTACCGAGTACATTTTATCGAGCACTCGGCAAACCACCATCTACGCCGAGTGCCGCACTAAAACACTCGGCAAACAAAAGACACTCGGCAAACGCGGGAAAAAACACTCGGCAAACTAGGGCACTCGGCAAACACGGGAAAAAACACTCGGCAAATTAGGGCACTCGGCAAACACGGCGCCACGTGTCCCACCGCACGGTGGCTGACGGCGCGTCCCTCCTTTGCCGAGTGTCGTCAAGTGTCCGTTAGCGGCACTCGGCAAATATTTTTTTTCTTCTTCAACTGACCTTGAAATTTTTTTTCCCTCTGAACATACATCATATGATATTCTATTTTAAAATTTGGCATTTTTTCATATTTGTTTGCTATATTTAATTCATTAAGTGCATTTCTAGGAATTTTTTGATATAAGTCAAATTGATCTGTAAGTGTTTGAAAATATGGAATAAAATGGGTAGAAAAATGATATTTATGTTCTTGAGTCTAGTTTTTTGGGCTTTCTCAAGAAATGAAAAGAAATTTCAAACATCTGTGTCCCGATACACGATCACCAACGTGTGGCTTATTGGTTTTTTAATTTAAAAAAAAGAAAACAAAGTCTGAAAATTATGAGACTTGCCATGGTGTCATGATATGCCACGTGGAGGGTGTGGAAAAAAGTTGAGAAGGTTTCGCAGTAGTTATCACGTAACATACTTAGAAACCGGAACACCTTCGAAGGAGAATCTTAGTTTTGAAAAGTAACGGATCAGGTTTTTTACACAAAGTAACGGTTTATTCGCAGTTTGACTTTGAAACTTTTTATACACTCAATATACAACATAACATGTTGCATATCAAAAATTGGCATTTTTTGGATGCATTTGGTAATTTTAAGTAATTATGTGCATTTATAGCTTTTTAATTGGTATAAATCAAATTTAAGTTGCAGCATCATGAAATAATGCAATAAAATGTGTGGAAAAATCATATTCATGTTCTTTACTGTATTTGAGAAGGTTTATGCAAAAGTTGTCTTCTAAAAACTGAAAAAACCGTTAAGGAAAACCAAGAAATAATCAAAAGAGAAAATATTGCCGAGTGCCGGGATCTGACACTCGGCAGAGGGGATGTTTGCCGAGTGCCTAGATCGGACACTCGGCAAAGGCTCTGTTTGCCGAGTGTCGGATCTCGGACACTCGGCAAACGTGTGTTATAGAGGCAGGGTCAGACTTATCCGCGGCCATCGATTTGGACCTCCAATTTTCGTTTCAGTCGCGCCGCCTCCGCGAGCCGGCGCCCCCGACCCCGGCGCGCCTCCGCCTCCGCCACCCCCTCCCCGGCGCGCCTCCGCCCTCGCCGCCCCCTCCCCGGCACGCCCTCCGCCCTCGCCGGCGCGCCTCCGCCCTCGCCACCCCCCTCCCCGGCGCGCCTCCGCTCTCGCCACCCCCTCCCCGGCACGCCCTCCGCCACCCCCTCCCCGGCGCGCCTCCGCCCCCACCGCCCCCTCCCCGGCCCTACCCGCCCTCCCTCCCCCCTCCCCGGCCCTACCTGCCCACCCTCCCCGCCCTACGTCTCAGTGCCCGCCACCCCACAGCCCCTGGTCCGCTCCCCGCCCTCCCTCTCCGTGGCTGGCCTCCCCGCCGCCCCCGTGGTCCCCTCCCTGCCTGCCCTTTGTCTCAGTGCTTGGCCTCCGCGCTGTCCCCGCCTGCCCGCCCTCCTCCTCCGAGTCGGTCCGCCTCTTTTTCTTCGGCAAGGTAGCTTCAGAGGTATGCAAAAGAGTAATTTTTAACTTGAACTTCATGTGTGCGCGCGTTAACTTCTCAATTTGTAAATAGATCATGCACACTTAGTTTCACTAAATCAATACTTGTTGAAAAGGAAACCATAGATCATGCACAACCGAGACTTGCTCTCGGTTTCTTGCAGCTCGAGTTGAGCCTTCATTTGTTTAACATATTGATATGGTTATTTTCTAAATGTGCAGTGTTGATGTGAAGTCAAGATCTTCATCGAAGAATTAAGAAGCAAAAAGGTAAAGACATGAAAGAGTATAAGACACCTATGTATGTCGTTGTCGGCCATCGTGCCGTACTCTTCGGGGCCTAAGGTCCTGTTTCTTGCAGGTTTTGGTTACCTCGCCGTGCAGGGGAGGTGCTGCCAAAATTTTGAATTGACTCCACCATATTCCTTCGTGCAGGAGAGCCTACTGGACGGACGCGTAACCCCCCACCGTGCCCGGCTCTTTCCGTCCTCCACTCCTTAGCTTCTCTGTAGCAAGGTGAGGCATTCCACCCCTCCTTCCCCGTTTCCCATATGATGTGACATATAGGATGTCAATACATCGTGTAACCTAGGCGTCTCCCGTTCGAAAGAGTTACGGTTGGAAATATGCAAGTCTTTGCATATCTATAACCGTAACTGTTTCGAATTGTCCACGTTTTTTGGACAGCCTGAGGATGTGTAGATTGGGTTCGTTTCCATGCGATACTCCGATCCGAGACAGAGTTTCGGCAGCGTCTCCCTGTTGTTCTCCGGATACACAATCTCCCGGCTTGTATTTGTCGGGACGTGTATTTGGAGAACAGCGGGGAGGTGCTGCCGAAATTCTGTCTCGGATTGGAGTATAGCATGAAAACGGCCCAATCTACACATCCTCGGGTGGGATTAGGACCTATCTTTACCTATTACATAGTATAGGTACTTAGGTAGATGGAGTTGATTTTATATTACTTGCTGATATATTAGAGGATGGATGACCGTGAGTGGATGTACACGGGTCGCTCTAGTCAGGGTTCTTTGACCGATGAATGGATTCAGAAGACCGACGCATTCTTGGAAGTAGCATTTGCAAGGGCTAAGGGACCTTGTGGCACTTGGTGTCCCTACAGTATTTGCGGAAACTCGCGTCGACAAACAAAGGAGGTCATGGGCCAACACCTTTGCAAGAATGGGTTTATGCCAGACTATACCCGGTGGATCTACCATGGTGAATCCGAACGTGTCAGAGATGAAGTCATGCGACAACGCACCGACGACTATGATGCCGGGGTAGGAAACATGTTAAATGACTTTCATGAAGCACATTTTGATGAAGAACGTAGGAGGAAGAGCCGGAGCCAACCGCAAAGGCGTATTACGATATGTTGTCTGCGGCACAGCAACCCCTTCACGGGCATACCCAGGTTTCTCAACTGGATGCCATCGCACGCCTAATGGCCGTGAAGTCCCAATTTAGCTGGAGTCGAGAAGCCTTCGATGTAATGCTGACAGTTGTTGGTAGCCTTCTCCCGGATGGTCACATTCTGCCAAAGAGCATGTACGAGTCGAAGAAAGTCCTCTGTGCACTTAAGATGCCATATGAGCAGATACATGCTTGTCCAAAGGGATGCATCTTATTTAGGAAAGAGCACGCGGACGCAAAATACTGTGTGAAGTGCAATTCCTCTAGGTATGTTGAGGTAGATTCTGGTGATGGTCAGAAGAGGCAGCTGACAATCCCCGTGAAGATCCTTCGGTATCTTCCATTCATACCGAGAATCCAACGGCTTTATATGACCGTGGAATCTACCAAACAGATGACATGGCACAAAGACGGGCGTCGATACAATCCTGACAAGCTGGTACATCCATCCGATGGTGAAGCATGGAAGAGGTTCGATATGATTCATCGTGAAAAAGCTCTAGAGGCTCGGAATGTACGAATTGCGATAGCAACTGATGGGTTCAATCCATATGGTATGACGACTGCCTCATACAGCTGTTGGCTCATGTTTGTTATTCCCCTCAATCTCCCCCCCGGCGTCATCTTTCAACGACAGAACATATTCCTGTCGCTGATAATTCCAGGGCCTGAATACCTGGGGAAGAATATGAGTGTGTACATGGAGCCGCTGATGGATGATTTTGTCCATGCTTGGGAGGACGGGGTCTGGACATACGACCGAGCTATGAAGACAAACTTCAAAATGCATGTTTGGTACCAGTACTCCCTACATGACCTACCGGCATATGGGATATTCTGTGGCTGGTGTGTGCATGGTAAATTCCCATGCCCAGTATGCAGGGCGGCTCTGATGTTCATTTGGTTGACGAAGGGTGGCAAGTATTCTTCCTTCGACAAACATCGACAATTCCTCCCTCTTGACCATCCATTCAGATGAGACATGCAGAACTTTACGAAAGATGTAGTTGTCGAAGGCCCTGCACCCCATATGATGATTGGTGCCGCGGTTCGTGCTCAGTTAGACACTCTTGAGGTCAATGCCCAAGGAGATGGTTTTCTGGGATATGGTGAGCAACATGCCTGGACTCACAAGTCGTGCTTGTGGAACCTCCCCTATTTTGATGACCTTCTTCTTCCACATAACATTGATGTAATGCACACTGAAAAGAATGTCGCCGAGGCAATTTTTGGTACAATCATGGACATTCCTGAGAAGACAAAGGATAACGTTAAGGCTAGAGTGGATCAAGCGAGATTATGCAATAGACCAAAGCTAGACATGGCGCCTCCCGGAGACGGGAAATCATGGAGAAAGCCTAAGGCCGATTTCGTTCTGACGAGGGCCCAAAGGAGGGAAGTACTACAATGGTTCCAAACCTTAATGTTCCCTGATGGGTATGCAGCAAATCTGAAGAGGGGAGTGAACTTAGCTACTTTGCGAATCAACGGGCTCAGGGCATGGAAGTATGAGGGCGGGAGGAGGCAAGAGGCATGGCCGGTTCTGGATTGGCGACGGCACAATCGATACGGCCTGCACTCCCTCTCTCTTTTAGCTTCGAGCCCAGAGCACGACCTCCAGCTCGGCAATACGCCCTCGCCCAGAGCATACACGGTTCCAGATGAACGAACTCCAGGTTATTTCTATTTCATTCGTCATCCATGGTTTTTACATACTTTTGCATTGCATTGTAACATTCGGATGAAATACTGTAGTGTTGGAAATATGCCCTAGAGGCAATAATAAAGTTGTTATTATTCTATTTTCATGTTCATGATTAAGTTTATGTTCTATGCTAAAATTGCATTGGTTCTTGAATATGAGATTCAGAGGAAAACCTAATTGCATGTGTGGAATAATAAACACCATTCAGATCCCTAATCAGGCCTCTGGACTAGCTCATGTATTGTTGATGATCTTGTTTTCCTGATCATGGGCATTGTTAATGTAACAAGGATGCCGGCAATAATGGGAACACATTGTTAGGGTAACAATGGTGTTGGATAGACCCCTTATGAGATACTGCGAGATCACTTCGTCAATATGTTGTCAGTATCTTCTCATGATGTGTTAACGTTTACTTGCGTCCTTAGACCATGAGAATATCATAGACCCGGATACCGGATGGTTGCTTTGGGGTCATCAAACGTTACGCCGTAACTGGGTAATTATAAAGGTGACTTTCAGGTACACCAGAAAGTATATCGTGGTTCTAGATATGTCAAGACTGGGATTTGCCCATCCGGCGATGGAGAGATACACTCAGGGCCCACTCGGTATTACGGTGTCCAGCATCGCCTGGCCAGGTATTGTGACTAAAAGGTTAGTCACGGGGATACCGGAATACGGAAACGAGAAAAGAGTACAAACCGGTAACGAGGATAACTAGGTATGGTGATCAAGGAGTTGATCACAGGGATACCGTCAAAGTCTCGCCTCGGGTTGTGTAATGTATCGTGAGGCAAAAGGAATTGTATGCGACAATACAAGGTTTGCTCGATAAAGATCTTCGATGATATGTGGGAGTCGTTATGGGTGTCCAGATCCCGCTGACGATTATTGACCGGAAGGTATTCCGGACATGTCCACATATACTCGAACCTATAGGGTCACACGCTTAACGTTTTAGCGACATTTAGGAATGCTACGATTTATAGAGAACGAGAGAGAAGGGTTCCGAAAGTGTTTCGGATGATCTCGAAAGTGTTCCGGGAGGTCCCGGATGGTTCCGGTGATGTCCGGAAGTGTTCCGGAAAGTATTGGAAGGTTCTAGAAGGTTCTGGAAGGTTCTAGAAATTCTAGAAGGTTCTGGAAGGTTCTAGAAATTCTAGAAGGTTCTAGAAGGTTCTAGTGGAGTTGGACTCCAACTCCAACAGGGTGTCCCTGCTGGAGTAGGACTCCACCTGCCTAGGGAGAGCTGCCCCAACCCCTATAAATAGAGGGGCAGGGCACCTCAAAGGGTATCCCAAGCAGCCCCAGAGGCAGCCCTAGTCCCTTGGACTAAACCCTAGGCCGGCCATCTCTAGATTGGCCACAGCCTTCTTTTCTCTCTCTTCTAGATTGGATCTAGTACAGCTGCCGGCGCGCTGCTGCTTCTCCTTCTCGTAGATCCTCGCTGTTCTTGTGTGCTGGTCCACACATTACCGCGGTGTCGCTGATCCGGTACGCGTGGATACCTCGGAGACGTCGTATACTTCGGCGTTTGATCGGGCGAACTATTCACGAGGAGATCGCTCTCGCGGCTGGGAGGTATAACCTAGCTGCGGGAGTCTGCGGACTTCATCGACATCGGTCAATTTCTCCGCTGCATTGACGTGATCGTCGAAGGTATGATATCGTTACCTACACCTCGATAGTGTTTCTTGGTTTGGTTCGTGCGCGGAAAAATTTTGTTTTTCGTAGCACGTTCCCCAACATGTAGGCCCAGCTGGAACAGGAAAGGAGGCGACGGGAGGAACTAGAGGCGTCCATCGAGCAGAGGATCGAGCAGAGGATGGCGGCAGAGCGCACGCAAATGTATGAAATGATGAGGGGTGTCTATGCTGCAATCGGACAACCTCCGCCAGCGATGCCAGCCCCTCCTCCTCAACCTGCTCCAAATACTCCACCCGGCACTGTGAGTCACTTTATAACTTTCTAATCACTGATTCTAGTTTCTGAAATACCAAACTGATCTATATTTTCTCTTTTCTGCAGAATCAGTCAGCGGCATCGAATGAGCCCGGAGTTGGATATTCGCAGCACCAATGGGCGCCGTGGTCACATTGACTCCGGTAAGTTGAGTATGTGTTGATGAGAGACTTGCTTAGTGTTTGCTTCTGACTCGCTACCTTCTGTGAACTCTGTATGTTCGTGCTTCTAACTTTTCTGTTTACTTTCATATGCATACTTCTTACTTTTAACTACATGTTTCTGCTCCTTGATTGATGCAGATTAAGGTGCTAATCAAGTGTGGAGTATTTGGCCGTCTGAAGGTGCTTTGGTGTTGCTGCTCCACTTGATTGACTATGTCTTGTTGTTTTCGTACCTTGTCGCGACATTTGTGATATTCTGTTGATCAAACTGATATGTGATTATGTCTTAGTGTTTTAGTGTTCCTTATATATTTATGTGATGTATGTGATGTATGTGATGTGTATGTGATATGGGGTGCTGGGGATATGGGGATATATAAATTATTTTGAATTGCAGGGATTTTTGGAAACGAAAACAAAAAAAAATTGATGCACACTTTGCCGAGTGTTACACTCGGCAAACCAGGCTTTGCCGAGTGCAGCACTCGGCAAAGGTGACACGTGGCGCAAGCCTGTGCAAACCGGCATTTTTGTTGCCATTTGGTACGCCGTTTGCCGAGTGCCCTTCCAAGGCACTCGGCAAAGAGTAGGGGGTTTGCCGAGTGTCAGTACCATGCACTCGGCAAAGAATAAGGGTTTGCCGAGTGTCCGGATGCCGACACTCGGCAAACTGCCACCGCAGGTAGCGCTGTGGGAGCGCCACGTGTCCTATTTTTGCCGAGTGCGTGCCGTCGACACTCGGCAAAGAGGCCGTTAAGGCGCTCCTGCCGTTTAGTTGCTTTTTTTTGCCGAGTGTCGGATTTGACTCTCGGCAAATAGTTTGCCGAGTGCGCGATAGAAAACACTCGACAAATAGGACTTTGCCGGCAGGTTGTACGCCGTGCGGTGTTTGCCGAGTGTTACACTCGGCAAACGCTTTGCCGAGAGCTTTTCCTCCTTCTCCGTGTGCCCTGGGCACACGGCAAAGTTCTAGAATCTGGTAGTGATGTATTCACGTAACTATGCACTAAATTGTTTTTTTGTTTGTTTTTCTTGGCAGGAAGAGGGAAGCAACTAGAACTCGAGAAAGTAAGGCTGCAGATCCCTCTAATACTACAACCAGCTGCAAGAAAGCGCTAGAGTCATCACTAGGAGCATGGCAGCAGAAACTCCAAGTCCTGTCGTCGTAACTAGGGAGTATGTCAGCAGAAACACCCACCACAGTTACCTTGGGCCCCGAAGCTCATGATGGCTCACCTGGAAGTAGACTGAGGAGAAGGCTCATCGACTGAAATACATCTGAGACCGTTGTGTTGGGCTCTACGAAGTTTATATCTTCTGTGTGTTTCTGGCACTTGTGTGGCTGTGCTTGTTATCCTCAGTTGAAAACTTAAGTTATGCCTCTTTTCAGTTTTTGGTGTTGTGTGATCTCACCATGGGTTATGTGATGTCTATTTTTCATGCAGTTGTCAAGAATGATATATGTGATGTCTATTGTTCCATGCACCTGTCAAGAACTCAAGATTGAGTTATGTAATTCTGAAATTTAGTTATTGTCAGATTGTTCTCAAGGTTTCTTGTTCCCAGATTTAGTAACTGTTTTCCGCTTGGTAAATTGACTGATTGGTCTCAAGATTGAATAGAGTTATTGTCAGATTGTTCTCGAGGTTTCTTGTTCTCAAATTTAGTAATTATTCTCTGTTTGAAAAATTGGCAGATTGCCCTCAAGATCGAGTAGATTTATTGTCAAAAGTTCTCAAGGTTTTAAAAATTATTTTCTCTGCTTGAAAATTTGACAGATCGCTCTCAAGATTGAGTAGAATGTATATGTGCAAAATAGCCCCAATTGATACTTCTCATCCACCTATGTATAAACAACCCTGATGCTTTCTTTGTCATACAAGGCTACTCAAGCTTCAGGCCGCTAAAAATAACACAGGAACTGAACATCGAGTAACACACACTATGTTCAAGAGGAGAGTACAATTTCATGAGAATTACATCCTGATATATCCCAACATAGGGGCCTCTTCTTACTATAGGAGAATACACTTTCCTATCGACAACAGAATTACATCCCAATTCTTCCTTTCTAGCCCGCTTGCTACCAGCTGCTTTGCAGTAGCCCTACTCCGCTCTACCGGAAAGACTACTTCAGCTCTTCCTCCACCGTACATGACTACTCAGATTGATCTCCTGCTGGACATCTCGTCGCCAGCGCTGGAGCCGCTGTCCCGAGGCTTCGACAGAGACGATGCTAGTGTTGGAGGAGAGCGCAAGGAGGGGCCACAAGGGCAAACGGGGCGAGGCGCTGCACAGGGGAGGCCGGAATGGGTGGCGGCATTGCACGGGGAAGAGGCAGGAAGGGACGGCGGCACTTGTGCTGGAGCGCAGAGGCGCTTGGAGGTAGAAGAGGGCGCTGCGGCCTGGTCGAGCAGATTAGGACGAAGGGGTATGTGCGGGCTCCGTTAGGAGAAGAAACGGGAGGATACGGGAAATGCTAACCAGGGATAAAAGTGGGTTTTGAGTGCTACTTAAGTGACTAAAATAATTTGATGCTATTTAGCATAACTGGGAAGATTTGAGTGCTATATACCCAATTCTCTCTTTTTGTTTTACTTGGCTAGATAGGACGGGCCAAGGATCCAAACACACCAAACCGGCAACAGCAGATTTTTCTTAATTTAACTGCTATGATAATATGATAAAAGCACGGTTTAATTCTGAAAGTTGTTTTTTCCAAAATGAAAAGGCTAGTTCTCGCTATCTGCATACAAAGAAAACCAATTTAGAGGATCTGAATCCAATACCTCCAACAGCAGATGTAAAATGGAGGGGTACATTTTCAAGAACAGAGAAGGGAAAAACCTTTCAGCACAACGGAAATTAATGTTGTAAATAGAAATAGCGACAGTGATTTGACACAAGACAATGAGATTAAGAGATGATTTAGTTTTTGCACTTGATTGTATACATACAAAGGTAAGGGATGGCAGTTTTACAAAGGGAAAGGACATATCATTTAGAAGAGATATTTGATAACTGCTAATGGCAGTTATGATGTTGATCACCGACGTATGATTCTCAACACTCCCCTTGTTCAATCTTATCGTCATATACGGTGCATCTGAAAAACTCCTCTAAAAACCCTCTGAGAAAAATATTAGGAGAAATATATATATATAGAAATATGTCACGGAAAAACTCCTTTAAAACCCAATAGAAAAAATAAGGAGAAAATGATATGACATATATGAGTGCTTGTATCAATATTGCCTCATTAGAAACCTTTTATAAGAAACCATTTTGAAAAAACTCATAAAGAAAAAGAGTGCGATATATATGATCTGATGATCATTATCAGGTTATATTTTAGGAGTTTACTCCCCCTGAACCTTGCAAATCTTGAATTTGCCTCGTACCAATTACATGAACATATTTCTGGAATGTAGATGTTGGTAGAGACTTTGTGAACAAATCTGCTACATTTTCACAAGATTTACTTTGCAAGATTTATATCTCCCCACTTTTCTGCAACTCATGGGGATAAAATTATTTAGGAGCGATATGCTTTATGATATTGCTCTTTATATAACCTAATTGTATTTGAGTAACACAAGCGGCATTATCTTCAGAGATAATTGTAGGTGATTCAATAGAACCAATTTCAGATAATCTTTGAATATGGTTAATCATTCTGCGAAGCTATACACATTCTCGTGATGCTTCATATAAAGCAATAATTTCAGAATAATTAGTGGAAGTAGCCACTAAAGTCTGTTTTGAGGACTTCCAAGAGAAGACCATTCCACCATGTAAGAACACAAAACCAGTCTATGATCTGGCGTTATGGGGATCAGACAAATAGCCAGCATCAACATATCCCACTATAGTCATATCCTGATTTTCCTGATAGAATAAACCAAGATCTTTTGTGCCTTGGAGATATCTAAGGATATTCCGTACACCAACCATATGCCTTTTTGTAGGGGAAGCACTGTAATGAGCTAATAAGTTAACTGCAAATGAAATATCAGACTTAGTGCAGTTTGCAAAATACATTGGTGCTCCGATGGTGCTGAGATAAGGAACTTCAGGTCCTAATATCTCTTCATCATCGCGACTCCTAGGCCTAAATAGGTCTTTGTCCCTATCAAGATATCGAATGACCATAGGTGTCTTGGATGGACATGATTTATCCATATTGAATTTTTTTCAAAATTTTCTAGATAGAAGACTGATGTATAAAGATTCCCGAGAAAAGATGCTCAAGTTGCAAACCTAAGCATAATTTGGTTTTACCAAAATCTTTCATTTTAAATTCTGTCTTTAGATGATTACTTGCCTTTTATATGTCTTGTGTAGTTCCAGTGATATTGAGCATCGACATACACTAAGATGATATAAAATCCTTTTGAGGATTTCTTTATGAATACACATGGACAATCATCACTATTTGAATAAAAAAGGAACTCACTTAATCGATTCTATCGCATTCTTCCCTATTATTTTAAGCCATAGAGTGACTTTTGTTATTTTACACAATACATGTTACGATTTGCGTTTGGATTCAGGATTTTTAAGCCTGTCAGGGACTTTCATATAAATATCCAAATCAAGTGACCCATATAAGTATGCAGTCACTACAACCATCAACTGCATGGATAATTTCATTTGTACTGCCAAAGATATTAAATATCAAAACATAATTCCACTCATAACTGGAGAATATGTTTCATCGTAATTGATGCTGAGTCTCTACGTGAAGCCTTGTGCTAACCACGTCATTATTTTCATTTCTTTTTTGAACGAAAACCCATTTTGCTCCTACAAGTAAATCCCTCTTGTTTCTTGAGCAAGCGCAATTCTACCTCGATTGCCTCTTTCCAATTGGACCAATCCGAGCGCTTGAGGCACTTTGCCATGGACTTATGTTCTGGATCCAATTCAAGGTTCTTGGCAATTTGTGAGGAGAAATATATGTCGACAACTGTAGTCTTTCTATTAAAAGATTCTCCTGAATCAACATAGTTTATGGAAATTTCATTAACATCTTCTAACTCCCTTGTGATTTCCCTCAACATTGGAGTTAGGATGTTCTAATGTCTCAACAATTAAATTTGTGTGCATACTTTTGCTGGTTTGTGGATGTTGAGCATCCAACATGTGTTTTTCAATATGACGTTGAGTTGCATTTACTGTTTGAGGAATTAGTGTCCTCTGTCTGCGAATGCTTTTGAGAAGCTGGATCCTTTGTGACCAAAGTTCTCCCCCTTTTGCTCTCTTTAGGAAGATAAGTGGTTTTATTAGGTACCTGCACTCTTTTTGGCATATTAACCACAGGAATATGCGATTTGGTAACACCTTTGTAATCAGTTAATACATCTGGTAGATTATTTGCAATGTGTTGCAAATTTATGATTCTCTGAACTTCTAATTCAGATTCTTTAGTACGTGGATCTAAGGACTAAATGCATGTGACATTCCAATCTATATCTCGGCATTCTTTGTGATTCTTTTCTTGATCTCCCTATAATGCCGGGAAATTGTCCTCATCGAAGAAGGAATCAGTGTACCGGGCTGTAAATAAGTCACTTGTGAAGGGTTTGAGGTATTTTATAATTGATGGAGAATTATACCCCACATAGATCCTCAATTTTCTGTGAGGGCCCATTGATGTACGCTGGGGTGGTGATATCGATACGTATACAGCGTAACCGAATTGTCACAAATGGGAAATATTTAGTTGATTTCCACATACTAACTGCAACAGGGAAGCCGTATGATATGCAGTTGGTCGAATTTGGATTAATTCTGCGGCGTGTAAAACCACATGACCCCAATAAGATGTTGGTAAATTTGAATTATGTAAAAGTGGTCATGCAATTAATTTAACTCTTTTGATAAGAGATTCAACCAAACCATTTTGAGTATGTACATAAGATACAGAATGCTCCAGATTTATAGCTAAAGCTAGTCAATAATCATTAAATGCTTGCGAAGTGAATTCAGTAACATTGTCCATTCAAATGGTTTTTATCCTGTGTTTAGGATAATTTGCTCTTAATTTGATAGTTTGAGCAATCATTTTAGCAAAAGCATAGTTCCTTGTGGATAGGTGACACACGTGGGACCATCTTGTGGATGCATCAATGAGAACCATAAAATATCTAAATGGTCCAGATAATGGCTGAATAGGACCATACATATCTCCTTGAATGCGTTTGAGGAAATTAAGTAGTTCATTTTGGATTTTAAGGTGAGAGGGCCTTAAGATTAATTTTCTTATAGCACATGCGGTGCATACAAAATCTCAGAATTTGGGAAATTTTACAACTTTTAAATTGTGATCTACATAATTTTCAATAATTTTTCTCATTATCCTAATGCCGGGATGACTAAGGCGATCATGCCAAACTTTGAATTTGTCAAGATTTTAAAAATTAGTATGAACACAACATGTGAAATTGATCTAATGTATGTGTAGTACTTATTTTCATATCCATTTGATTTAGTGATGAGGAGATTTTCATCATTGCTCTCAACACAAGTTTCAACATGAAAACCATTTATACGGATATCTTTAAAACTGAGTAGGGTACATGTAGAATCAGAATACAAGAGTGCATCCTCGATTATGATTTTTGTACCCATAGGAAAAATAATTGTGGCTTGACCAGAACCAAGAATTATGGCATCGCATCCAACAATAGTTAACATTTCCTTTGCTCTTTTTCAGAGTATGAAATATTTCATTTCCCTTAAGATTGTGTTAGTGGTGCAACTATCCACAAAACATATTTCCTCCTCCATTGGATTGTGCCGAAAATTCTATATAAAGTAAAAGAGAATTCATTATGAACTTAATTTATATAAAATACATACATCATAAATATATTATATATTATGTCTGAGGTATATAATACAATAAAATAGATGACAATATAGTATGTCTTTTGAAGTACAATATAGGCTAATGACATAATTTAGGGATAACAGGAGGACTAATTGAGTCTCCAACATGTCTTGGGAATTGAATTCCACAAGCATGTTGTTGAGATCCATCATCCTGTTGCTAGGGTTGGTCTTGATTCTCCTTCTGAGGAAGATTCTAAGAACATCCTGCCTCCAGAGTGTTGTCTGGTTTTTCATTGAAGTGAGCTTCGAATTTGTCCCTTGAACTTGTTTGCCTTTTCCCTTGGATTGGACGTACAATTCAATCAAGTGCTTCAGATTCGACATTTCTTAATACGATGATTCGTACACCCACATCTTTGACAAACTTGAGAGTTATCTTTGGGATCATTTTTCTGAAAATGACATTTGCCCTTGTTAAACTTGTTTTTTGCTTATAGTTTTGTTTCCACTTTCCTTTGAAATCCTTACGGTTCCTCTTACGACCACGAAATTTATCCTGAATATTGGCATGGACTTCAAGGAGTGGCATAGTGCCCGTTGAGCGACTTTGATGATTCTTCATGAGAAGTTCATCATGCTTTTCTGCCTGAAGTAGGGTGTAAATCAACTCAGAATATTTCATGTACTTTTGTTGGCGGTATTGCTGTTGCAATATACGCATGGAATGATGGAAAATGCACAAGGTTTTCTCAAGCATATCTGCATCTAAAACAGCCTTGTCACCAAATCTCAACTTAGCATTGATCTTGTGAATGGCGGAACTATAAGCCACCACGGACTTGAAGTCCTAGAACAAATGTTTGACCATTCGCGTTGTATTTCGAGTAGCATGACCGCTCTTTGTTGGTCACAACACTCCTTGAGGGAGGTCCATAGAGCTAGTGGGTCTTCCCCATTAGATACTTAGTTTTGAGATCTAGGTGGAGATGATGCCGTATAAAATGCAAAGCTAAATATTTGGTTCTTTATGGGAGAGCCTCGGCACTTTCTTGAGGTGGGGTTATGGTAGCACCAAGTCCACGACCTAATAAATTGATTTTGAGGTCCATGGCCCATGTCAAATAGTTATTCCCATCCAGAGCAAGTTCGGCAAAGTTCTTTTTCAAATGTCAGCCATGTCCTACATGAAATGATCATGCTTGTATCAATTTACTTGAGAGTAAACTAAAGTAAATTTTGATGATCCTAAAATTGTGCAAAATTTGGATCAAGATTATTCTTTAATGACCCTTAATGTAGATCTTCGATACATAATAGGCGATAAAATCGTCGCTAATATTTTGGACTTCATTTCTAAGGAAATGTGTGACACTACAGTCACTGCCAAAAACATAGTCTCTATACTGTTTTGATTTTGGTTAGGCACGTTGAAGGTAGTCACCGCCAAGCGGTGTAGACCTTGCAATAATGGGCGAATAAATCGCTGCTATGATCATGGACTCCATTGCAATGAACGAGCGATACTACAATCGTAGCTAATGATATAGAATCCATTGCGTTATGCTTTGCCAAAATAATAGAAGATAATCATCAAAACATGCACAATTTTGCATAGTTTTCCGCAAATTTTCATGCAAAATGAGACCTAAATAAGTAATATGAGCAGAAAAATATGATAGTTGCAATTATAATACTAAAAGGAAGTAATTGCAAACAATAAGTAAAAATATACAATAAAACAACATTTTTTATTAAGGTATTACGGAGGTAATATTGAAAATGCAAAGGTATATATTGAGATATGTAATATTCTAAAATCAAAGGGCTTAAAATGCATTTTTCTGGTTATTTAGTCACTGATGCTGAAAATTACTTAAATAGTCTAAAACCAGGGGCTAAACTGCAAATATACAGCATCCCACAACAACAACAACAACCACCAAAATTTTTGTTCTAAGCAAGTTGGGTAGGCTAGAGATGAACCCAATATAATTTGCATGAGCCAAAAGGTAAAGAAAAAAAAGGTTTGAGAGGAATATTATGGTTCGGACACGTGGATTGCTAATTTCCACGTGGATCTATTTACAGACAAATCCTTAGATACATTCCAATCCTTCAAGTCTCTTTTTATAGTCTCCTCCCATGTCAACTTTGGTCGTCCCCTACCCCGCCTAGTATTGTATATAGATCTTAGAATACCATTATGCACCGGTGCTTCTAGAGGCCTCCGTTGGATATGTCCAAAACCATCTTAGTCGGTGTTGGACAAGTTTCTCTTCAATCGGTGTCACCTCTACCCTATCACGTATATCTTCAGTGCGGATTCGATCCTTTCTTGTATGACCATAGATCCACCATAGCATATGCATCTCTGTGACACTTATTTGCTGGATGTGTTGTCTTTTAATGGGCCAACATTCTGCTCCATACAACATCGCAGGTCTAATCGCCGTCCTATAGAACTCACTTTTTAGCTTCTGTGGGACCATTTTGTCACAAAGATTGCCAAATACTTCACGCTATTTCATCCTAAAGGATCAAGATGTCGGCCTAGAGGGGAGGGGTGAATAGGCGACTAAACAATTTTAATGCAATGTTAATCAATTCTTTTACTTTTACAAAATTAAGCTGATGATTAGCAAAGATGGCTATATTTAATACGAGAGATCAAATATACTAAGCAAGGTAAATATGCGCAATATAAAGTACTTGCAAAGTAAGTGCAGAATTGAATGAGCAAGAGACAAAGATTTGTTACCGAAGTTCAGATCTTTGGGGGAATCCTACGTCTCCGTTTGGGAAGCTCGATCACACGTGATCAAGAGCCGGCTCCCTCTAAAGCCTTTATCCCTCGAGGATGCTCTTGCGTCTCCTCGAGTTCTTCTTGGTGATTCTTTCCTCTCGGAGGCGAATCCCGGCCTTCACAAACTTCTTGAGGCTCACCATAAGGATAGGAGCTCTCAAGGACTCCTAACCGTCTAGGAGACCCCAATCTCCAAGAGAAATGAGCTTGATGAACAAACACTTGGAGATGAACTCAACGCGTTGCTTAGATTGATTCTCAAATCACTCAGATTTTCTCTTCCTCTCAAAGTCTCTCTCTTGGTGCTTGGAGGAGTGGAGAAATGCTCTAAAGATTGCTGGAAATGAAGTGAGCAAAGAGTTCCCCTTGCTTTGGCAAGGGGGCTTATATAGATGCTCCCTCAAAAACTAGCCGTTTGAAGGAATCTGGCAAAATCCGAACTGTCTGGATTTTCAAATCCAACGGCTATCAGTAAAATCTGGACTGTCCGGATTTTCAAATCCAACGGCTATCAGTCGAGGTGGCAGAGGCCCGGACTGTCCGGGCTGAGGTCGGGATTTCCTCTGGACAGGCTGGACCCCCAGCCGGACTGTCTGGGCTGAGGTCTGGATTTCACTGAGGAGTAGGGTTAGGTTTTTTTGTGAGCTTTTTCGGTGACAACAGCTTTTGTTCGGCGAATGTTCTCCTCGACCATGTTCATCAAGCCCCTCTTAATAGTACGGTGTTCCTAGACTCAATGTGACTTTCGTCACTTAAATACTAAAAACCACATCTAGGAGATTTACCACCTTCTTCTTTTCCCTTTTGCTTTTGAGGGGTCGCCGATGCTCCTCTATTTCATCCGTTGAGGACTAAACCTGTTTACATGCTTACAAGTAGTCATTAGTCCTCTAATCATTTGTCATTAACCACCAAAATACATTTAGGGGCCTAGATGCACTTTCAATCTCCCCCCTTTTTGGTGTTTGATGACAACACGATTAGCAACATAGATTGTATATATATGAAGAAAGCTTTTAAATGCTCGGATATGATTTGCTCCCCCTATTTGTATGCAGATAGAAATATTCAAGGAAGTATAATGTGCATATATTGATTGAATAACATGAGAGTGATTAGCTTTTGCAAGGATATGACATAGGACATGTATATCACGATAAAAAACCATCACATGAAGCATCACATTAAACATTTTTGAACGGCATACATGCATGACTAGATATGAGAATAAAATAGTTCAATCCACAATAAACCACATAGTAGCATACAACACACAAGTAGCATACGACATAAAACACATAAAGTTTTACAAAGCCATTTCAAGAATCATATGAAAGAACGAGGCTTCGTAACTTTTAACCCTAATTAAACCCGGCATCCTAATTGAAAGAGCATCTAGATCCCTAAATGGTTTTGATGGTTAATGGCAACCTAAACTGGAATCTAATGTTTACAATGAGTGTAAGCAGGATGAGTAGGTTCCAGGAAGAGGATTCATCCAGGAAAGGATGACCACCCAAAAGTACAAAGGTGGTTTCCAGGACAAGGAGATAGCTGCGCTAGGCAACTGTGCTACAGCTGTGAAGAAGCCGGTGTTGTGCAAGGAGTTGCAAGCAAGGTGATGGTGGCTTGATGTGTCAAGGGCCGTGACTACAGTTGGTGGAAGCTGAAGCCCAGGTTTGCTAGTTTTCTTGAGTCCTTAGGAAACACCTGTACTATCAAGAGGGATGAAGTAGCAATGATTTTTGGAGGTTCTTTTGCTCAATGCTCAGAGTGTTGGATAGTGGCATTGATGCCTTGAGGTCAGTGGCCCTGTAACAACAGTTTTGCACAAGTGTGAAACTAGGATTGCCCTAGCACACTGCTGTGCTAGTTGCCTAAAAACCCTAGATCCAAAGTTACCTATGTGGCACAGCTATGTCATAGGTGAACAACTGCTCTATGACTCAGGTACATCTCTGTGCCAGGGGAGAGCTTGTAAATGCTAAGGGAACTACACTGCGATAGTCTGTCTGCCGAGTCAGAAGACTGTTGGAAATTCTCTCCTAAGTAGGCATCAGAGTTAATGTGTGCGCTGAGGGCATGTAATGTGCCAGGACCGGGCTGAGTAGTGAGGCTACGTCAATTAGGGTTTCACCTGTGTCAGCCTCCGGTGACACAGGTGTCGGTCTGCCTGAGCCGGTTACCATTGTGCGTTGTGATTAGCTGTGTCACCGGTGCCTATCACCGGTGACCCACTTAATCTTACGTGGCATGAGTGTAACGGTCAGGTGCCTATGGACTCTATATATAGAGGGACCAGGGGAGGTCTCAGACCTTAACTTTTGCCAAACCTCTGCAATCCATTTCGACTGTTGCAAACCTCTTTTCTCCTGAACAGAAGCAAACCTTCCTAAGTCTTAGTTCAAGTGAGACTTAGAGCTTTGAGCAGAGAGCACTGGTTCCTCCAAGAGTTATTGTTGCAAATTCTTTCTTGGAGTGTCTACTCCTAGATGGGGTGTAGGAGTTACTGTGACCACCCAACCTTGTGTGGGCTGGTACAGTAGTTTGTGAAGGTGATCTGAGATCTACCTGCTGCAAGATGAAAGGACTTCCACAAGTAAGAGAAAGAGACCTGAAAACTCAGGTACTCAGAGAACAAGCACGATTCAGTACTGGCAATCTCTTCAGAGTAGCCTCTCCAACGGAGACGTACCATCTCTGAAAAGAGTGGGAACTTCGGTGAAAAATCCCTTGTCTCTCTGAGTACTTTACATTCAGTACTTACTTGCTCATCTGATTTGCATGCTTGTGTGACTCACTATCATATACAATCAAGCTGTAATCCTTTCTCATTGCCTGTGTGTGGCGTACCCGGTTTTTAAGTCAGATACTCCCTTATGATTACTGTACCGGTCCCTGGATCAGTAGCCGGTACACACAAGTTAACCTGTATATCATTGACATACATACGAATTTAAGTACATAGACCATGAAGGTTGAATGTCTGATACCTGTAACCCAATGGCTATAAATTTGCAGCCGAAAAACAAGTGATGATGTGGCCCAGCAATATGCCAAATACCGACAGGCAACTGACTGGGGTTACGCCCTAGCTTTCACGATCGTTTTCGTATCCTTGAATTTGATGTCTCCTTTGTCTGGCCAAATTAACAAGCCAGGTGAGTACATTGAATGTACTCGCAAGCTATTCCCACAGGAGGAAATATGCGGCAGTATTTCATGTAGGGAATAGATCAAGGAAATATCTCTAACCTAAGTTGCTTGTTGTGCGGAAATGTAAGTTTTCAATTTAAATACGAGAATAGTAGATTCAAAGCAGTTTTGTAAATCAGAGCAATTCAAAGCAACGAAAACTTCTCTTGAGGTAGACCCGGCTACCTCCTTTTTAACACTTGTGAGGACTCAGTCCCATACTACCCCGGGCAGTATGACTAGCCTCCTCATCTCATTGCTCAGCTCATACTATCCCGGATAGTACAGTTGGCCTCCTTAACACAGAGCTCAGCTCGTGCTATCCCGGATAGCTCGGTTAGCCTCCGCTTTACTCAATGCTTAGCCCGTACTATCCCGGATAGTACGGCTAGCATCCTCCTCCTGCAATTCCTTGCTACCAGCCGTGTAGCGTAAATTGCACTCTGTGGACACGTCATGCCCACGTTCTTAATCCCTTTCCCAAGCTTTCACAAACAAAACTTAGTCTAACCAGTGTGTGGCCTTACCAGTTCATGTCCATGATCGAGGACGTGGCTATTCGAATAGTTTTTAACACTCTGCAGAGGTTGTACGGCTTTACCCACAAGATGTAAGGCACCCTTGTTGCCATGGCCAAATGAGCACTCTTCACAAGGAGTGCCGGCAGGGTTATTACAACGAGACCCTTCACCCGTGTTCACACTAGAGCCGGACCCGCTAGGTGGGTAACCCAACTTTTGCATCCCGGATGACAAAATGGGACTCTCCACCTTTGTGTCGAACCTATGTACACGTACCACGTGGAACTCACTGAGAGCTTTACCTCCACGCAGTTCCGTGAAGATCCTCTAGGGATCCCAAATCCACCCTAGCACATCACCCTAACTTCCCACAGTTCCGAGCTCTAGCATTGGACAGGGTACCGAGTCAAGTCCTTCCCATAAAGGACATGTGGACGTATGGTGTGGAACTGATTTAGCGGCACTTAGGTTCGGTCCTTAGTCGATTCGAGCAAGACTCTAGTTTCAACCCTTCACCTCAGGTAGCTACCGGCTACCCTACCATTCCATTGCTCATCACCTCATGTAGCAACCGGCTACTCTACCATCCTCCAACTCCCCTTAGCATTCTTACTCGAATCAAAATTCCTCCATCATTTCATTTGGGGTTTTGGCAAACATTGATTTCAAAGGTCTCCTCGGTGTGCATTTGCAAACCGAGGGTTTGTATTTCCATGTAACCATTAAAATTTGGTTTTCAACTATAGCAGGGCTAAGCACAGCTAATGCCTATATTCTTACTATTTAGTTGGTCGTATATCCACCAACTAAATATATCTAGGGGTACAAGAGTCGATTTCCAGACCTACCTCAGGTGCATCTACTGGGAATAACTAGTCTAGCACAAAATAATGTTTATATTCACTTAGCATGCAAGGTTCGCAAACAACATAATTAGATTTCAAACATATGGGATTCAACATGATCAAGGTGGGAATGCTTGCTGACGATATTGTCCGGGGCTTGGTCTCAATCTGATTCGACAGTTGTCTGTAATCCTTCGCGCGATATCTCCTAATGTTGGTATCTACACGTCGAAAGAATGGCGACTAAATCAACATTGCAAGGAAGAGCCAAGAACTTCGAATGCAAAACCAGAACAACTCAACTCGTGCAACCACCACGTGTTGGATTATTTATTGTGATTTCATGAAGCTTTAGAATGATAGAGATGGTTGCTTTAGGTTTCCTGGCAGAGGTATCCACTTTAGGTTTATGTCGTGTTAGGGTTCTAGTGCCTCATAAGATCGTTAGGGTTTGAGAAATATAGTCGGGTATTTTCTTTTAACAGAATACTACGCGTGTTATGGTTCCTTTGCTAGCTTTAAGTCACATGAAATGACGATACTTTCTAGTCTGTTTGTCCTAATCGAGAAGTTATTTGGAACTTTAGTTCTTTTTAGGTATTAAGGTCCTGGAGTACTTCAAGGTATTCCATTCTCATTCCTTGGATATACTGGAGTTTTATTCTAGACATTCAAAATCTCTTTTTCTTTTTAAGTTTAGAGAGATAGGACTACGTCCTCCTAATCTCTTTGTTATCCGATGACCTAAACCTTCAGGTTTTCACGCTCGCGGACACTTCATGATGGAGCTCGAGGGTGATGTGTAAATATATGTGGAACTTATTTACCTATGGATACTACAAAAGTTCTGACATGTGTGGGGCTTGCCAAAAAAATCATATTAGAGGGCATTGGGACAACATACACAGTGTATATGCTAGTTTAAGGAAAAGGGAAAACTAAACCCTAAGCTTATTACTTACTGTTTTAGCATGAGTGGATTTGTATCTTGAATTTCTTTTCTGAACCTAAGGTGCGACCAATATTTTCTAGGCTTCAAAACCGGTGGAGGGAACAGTAGAACCGGTAGAATGAGGGTGAACCGGCTACACCAGTGAAACTTGGTTTAATTAAAAGGAAACTGAAGTAACTGAGATAAATGCGCCTTCTGACCAGGTGGATTACGCTATAAGTGTGCTAAAGGCGAAATATCAGTTGGACCAAAATAATTGCACTCTGATTCGGCAGGGGCGGTGGCTTGGGGCGAGCTCAGCACGTGGAGCTGGACTTCAGGTGACGGTCGGTGCGGCAAATCGACGGGCGGCACGGCGCATTGATTGGTGGAGGATAGGAGATATCTCCATCGGCGGCTACGTGTTGGGATTGGAGGAGATAGCGGCGAGGAGGGAGATGGGACCGAGCGACTGCTCTGGCATGCTCCCGACCTCATCGGTGGCAGAGGGGCTTGGGAAGGCTTGCCGGTGAGCTCGGGTGGCGAACGGCTCGGAACTAAGGAGTAGAGGCGTGCGGCGAGGCAGCGGTGACACCTCGGCTGCGGGAGAGGAAAACGAAGGGGGTCACAAAGGGAGACGACGGTGGCTTATCGCTGGCCAGCTGCGGCATTTTCAATGACGGCGATACTGACTCAGGCTCCAGCAAGGTGGCGGTGCAGATCCGGTCAGCAGAGGCGATGCTTAAGACAGTGGAGGAGGATCCGCCTGAGCTCGGGAAGTTGGCTCACCGGGGTTGGCTGCGCTGTGCCCGGCGGTGGGGAGGGGAGCACCAGCGGCGGCGGGCCTGATTAAGGGACGCGATGGGGGCGGTCGGAGCGACGGCGCCAGCTACGACGGACCCTGCCGGTGGCTGGGCGCTCGAGAGATCTTGCAGGTGGCTCACAGGCGAGCTCACCAGCTGTAGAGGCAGCAAGCACTAGGGCTGAGCGGCGGGGCTAACCAGGCGAGGTGGTGCTCACCGGCGAGAGGCGGCACGGCGATGGAGAAGAATGGTGCTCACCGGCGGGAGGCGGCACGGCGATGGAGAAGAAGCTCGGCTTGGCTGGTCCAGTGGAGAGCAGCTGGATTGGAGTAAGCTCATGTAGAAGAAGGGCAGAGGAGCTCGGGGCTGCTTAGCCTGGGGAAGAATGGAGTAGTTCAGCTCAGAGGTGGTGAGAGATTTGGGGCTCGGGTTGTAGCAGGTGAAGAAATGGGAAGTATAAAATGGGGAGATGGGTGAAGAAGAAGGAGACAGGGGAGCTCGGAATTGAAGAAATGGGGAGCTCGAGGGCAGTGTAGAGATGGAGAGTGAGTTCGCGTTGAAGAAAACTCGGGGCTTGTGAGCTTGGGCGCTGGGGTGGTGCTCGGGAGTTGCAAAGCGAGGGGAGGAGATGTGAGGCTGCTCAGGTGAGGAGTTGGGGCATTGGGGAAGAAGAATAGTGGATGGGTAGCTCGTGTTGTGTTGAATAAATGGGGCAGCTCGGTTTGGTTAAATAAGGGAAGAAAAGGCACGGGTGGTTAGACATTGCTGTGGATGCAGTAATAGTTGGCATCGACTACTGCTATGGATGGGGAGGTGGCATGGTGAGCAGGAAGCATGTTGGGCACCGTGCGACGTTTGAGCTGGCAGTAAGTGCAGTAAAAATTTGGCACCGAACGGTACGGGAGTGATGAGGTGTGAGAGGAAACCACGGGTGTTGGGCACCGAAACGTACTGGGAAACAGGGATAGAATTAATTGCCATTGATTGCCTTGTCATGTCAAAGCTAGGGTTTAACTGGGAAATGAACAGAAGTGTATTTGGCTGGTGAGAGTTATGGAAGTAGGTAAGCTAAGGAAGCAGTGGGAATGCCTCACAAAAATTTTGGGCTGTTTCCATTAAAGATTACTCATGATTTCATGCGGAGAATCAATTTGCACGAAGGTGTTCGGTGTTGTCCGATTTAGATTTTTTTTTAAATAGGCATGCCTATGATTTTGCATAGTTGCACTTCTAATATATGAGGACCATTGTGGAAATTTATTAGGATTTTTTTGGGAATTTATTTCTGTAGGTTGTAGTACAATGCTCATATTTGCCCTAGAGTTTATCAGGTATTTTTGAACTGATCATTCCTATTGTATGTTTGGGTCGAAGATAATTTTAGGATGTCTCACGAATTTACTCAGATTTTTAGAAAGGTCGGGGAGTGTCTGGCCTCGCGATTAGGGTTTTGGAGGGAAATTGAGTTTAAAGGAAGGAAGGGAATCGGAGCGTGGGATTAGGGTTTCAGAGCGTGGCAAGGGGTGGAGAGGATAAAGAACTCGCGGAAATCCTTTCATCTTGTTTTGGGACCAGCTGTTGGCAGGGTGCTGTCGATACATATCGACGTATACAATGTAGGTATGGCATTAAGGTATTTCCGCGTTAGGGTTTAGGGTGCATGTGCATATATAAAAGCGGTATATATATGCACATACTCACGATATGACCTGGAGAGGTAGGTGGCAGAAGGTCATGTTGTTCGGAAAAAGTTTAGGACGTATATACGTGTAAATTTTACAAGGGTGTCGCGTGGGTACCTAGCTGTAATTGTGGTCCAGGTTATACCGGTTAGGAAAAAGGAAGGGGGAACAAGGGCGGAAGGTGTTGGCTTGTTTTGCATTAGGGTCTAACCTGTTTTTGAGATAAAGTTGTTAATCAGGTGTATTTCAGTTAGTGTTATTAACAAAAAGTTTTTGAAAGCCCTAATTTTTGGGTTTTAGAAAATCAGGGTGTGACACTGTGTTAATCTAGCTGTGTCACAGAAAAGTTTTTGAAAGCCCTAATTTTCGGGTTTTAGAAAATCAGGGTGTGACACTGTGTTAATCTAGCTGTGTCACAGTTGCTTTATTGTTTATCACATATATGTGCCAATTACCTGTTACACAGCTATCTATCATATACATCTGTTTAGGGCTTTCTGTTTACCTGTGTTATCCACCTATGTGACAGCTGTGTGTTAATTTACATATCAAATACTGACTGAGTAGTTGACCTGTCTCACAGCTAGCTCAACCCTTCAACCTGTTAAGCCTTAATCTTGATAAAGTGAAGTAATTGTTTAAAATTGGTTAGCCTCCTATTCACCCCCCCTCTAGTTGGCACCTACGATCCTTTCACTAATAGAGCTACTTCTCCCCCTTTGGCATCAAGACACCAAAAAGGGAAAAGAAGCGATGCTATCGACCCATCTAAGAGGAGGCTTCATCTTTGCTAGCATCATCATCATTATTGTCACTTTCAATGGTGGCCCCTGGAATGGATGAAGAAGACTCGGCCTTAGCAAAAGGGTCCGGAAAGTTTTCCGGATCACTAGGCGCAAACTCAGAACCATCAGGAGACACATCCTGACTCCTAGCAAGCCTCTGAAGCCTCTTGAGGCGAATGGTGTTCTTCTTGGCACAGCGGTTGATCTTCTCAATCTTCACGGTGTTGCTCTTGCAAATGGAGAAGATGGATTTGAGAGCAGCCATGATACCTCTCTGAGATCTGGAGGAGGAAGGCTCAAATGTGGGGTCCCTTTTGGCCCTGTTCCTCATATCCCTAGTACTGACTCCAGGGATGCCCTTCTCTATGACTGGCCTATAGAGAGGGTGAGAGACTTCATGAATAGGGTCGCCTCCACTGACAGCATCGATGAGAACCTGAATGTATGGCGCAAAAGGTAGAGAGCGACGATCTGCTATGGCAAGCCTTATCTCATTCCACAGGAAGTCCATCACATCAATGTGCTTGTCAACTTTGGCATGAACAAGAAGGTTCATGGAATAACCTCGAACATAAGAAACATCACCAATCTTGGGAGTGAGAGTCTGGTGGAAGAGCTTGTTCATCTGATCATAGAAAGGTAGCAGTCCCCTGATGTTTCCTGTCACAGCCCCGATCCTGTCAGGATCATACATACCTGAATGACGCATAGGATCCTCATCATGAATCCGACGCATATTCTCATCATGTATATCATAGTATGGAATGTCAAGCATTCTGGCAAAGTTACGAAGAGTTGCTTCCAACCTCCTTTCTCCAGTCATCCAAATCATGGTCCTCCTCTGATCCTTCTTAAGGTGTAGAGTTGCATAGAATCGCATGATCATTTCTTCGGTCCATGCCTGCTGAATTGACATGATGCCCATAAGACCGAGAGCTTCACATCTCTCATAAATCCCTGCAAAGTGATCCTCATTGTGGCGCCCCCAGTTTTTAAGCCGGGAACTCCCTTGTGTTTACTGTACCGGTCCCTGGATCAGTAGCCGGCACACACAAGTTAACCTGTATATCATTGTCATACATACGTACTTATAACGAAATATACAAATGGACCGTCAAGGTCGATATTCTGATACCTGTAGCCCAACGGCTATAACTTGCAGCGGAAAAACATTCGTTGAGGTGGCCCATCAATATGCCCTACCCGACAGGCAACTGATTGGGGTTACGCCCTAGCTGTCACGTTCATGTTCGTATCTTCGGTAGTGAGGGCTCCTTCGTCTGGCCAAATCAACAAGCCAGGTGAGTACATTGAATGTACTCGCAAGCTATTCCCACAGGAGAAATATACAGTGATATTTCATGCATGATGTATTTCAAGGAATAGCTCTATCCTAAGTTGCTGGTTGAGCGAAAATGTAAGTTTATAATTCAAATACGGTAAGGGTAGATTTCAAAGCAGTTTCATAAATCAGAGCGAATCAAAATAACAAAACTGTTCTTGAGGTAGGCCCGGCTACCTCCTTTTCTCAATCTCGAGATAGCTCAGTCCATACTACCCCGGGCAGTATGACTAGCGTCTCGATTCACTGCTCAGCCTGCACTATCCCGGATAGTGCAGCTAGCGTCCTTAGAACGGTGCTCGGTCCCTGTTATCCTGGATAACATGGCTAGCTTCCGCTTGACTCCATGCTCAGACCATACTGTCCCGGACAGTACGGCTAGCCTCCCCTCCTGCAATTCCTTGCTACCAGCCTGTAGCATAAATTGCACACTGTGGACACATCATGCCCACGTCCTTAATCCCTTTTCCCAGCTTTCGCAAACAAAACTCAGTCTAACCAGTGTGTGGCCTTGCCTGTTCATGTCCATGACCGAGGACGCGGCTATTCGAATAGTTTTTAACACTCTGCAGAGGTTGTACGGCTTTACCCACAAGATGTAGGTCGCCCTGGGAGTACTTTGCAACGTATACTGCCAGGGTTATTACAACGAGACCATCGCCCGCTTCCATACTAGGGTTGGACCCGCTAGGTGAATACCCAAGTTTGCGTGCCCCGGACACCAAATTGGGACTCTCCACCTTTGTGTCGATCAACACCCAAACGCTACGCGGCAGTGGATCTCTAGGACTTTCAAACACCTAGCCACGACTCCTAACTTCCTGCGGGTCCAAACCCTAATACTTGCCGGGGTACCAAGCCAAGTCCTTCCCATAAAGGACATGTGGACGTACGGTGGTGGAACTGGTTTAGCGGCACTTAGGCCCGGTCCTTAACTGATTCGAGCGAGACTCCATTCCTCAACTCACGATCGTCCCAGACGAACGTGCCATCATCTATTCCTCTACAGCCCCAGGCTGCCCTTAGCATTCTCGCCCGAATCCAAATCATCTCCAATTCTTCATTCAAGGTTTTGACAAACATTCTTTTAAACACCATCCCGAATAACACACGTTATCCGAGGGTTTTATTCCCATATCCCGAATGGGGTTTTATAAATCGTGGAAAACTTATTTTGACTACAGCAGATCTAAGCACGGCTAATGCCTATAGCCTTAATACTTTTGTCGGTCGCGGGACAACCGACTATTATACCTAGGGTTACAAGGGTCGGATACTCAGACCTAATTATCGTGCAACTAATGGGAATAACTATTCTTACATAAAATATCGTTAATAACCACATAGCATGCAGAGTTCGCAAACAATATAATTATGATTTCACACATATGGGATTCAACATGATCAAAGTGGGAATGCTTGCCTGGCAGTATTGGCCGAAGCTCGGTCTTTGACCTGATTCAGAAATCGTCTGAATTCCTCCGCGCGATAGTTCCTAACGTTGATATCTACACGTTGAAAGAATGGCGAATAAGAAGCAATTGAAGCCACTCCAGTGAATCCAAATGACTTGCATCATAAAAGAAAAACCAGGAAGATCCCGTTTTGGTGGAGTGTTAACTTTTTACTCTTACGTACAGGGTTAGGGTTTTTCCGGAGACGTGTCTTCATTCTAACCCTTAGGTTCTTTGGGTTGCTATGCACCGTCTTAGAGCGAGTTGGCTATGGGGTCATGATTAGGGTTAGGAGTTGAAGGAAAAGAAACAAGTTCTTTGGCGATTATCATGTTACCTGAGATAAGAGCTTTGACTAAGCATGCATATGAGTTTACTTTAGTCCTTTGATGTTTTTGTACCTTTATTTCTAACTTATAGAGATCTCCCGGTGTTCGGGAGGTCCAAGGTCATAATTTAGAATTATGAATTAGTATATACAGTGTATATGTTGTTTGTTATCATTATTACCATTATTATTTTCAGAAAAGAAGTGAACTCGATTTCCTTTTCATGGTTCTATTGCATCTGGAGTTGAGTTCCATGAAGTTTTCTTAAGCAAGGAGCCTCCAAACATTTCAAGAATACCAGAACCGGTTTTAGGGTGAATTAATGCGCCTCTTAACGATTAAGATGGGAACGTCCGGGGCGCGGGTGCTCACTGGAAATGGGTTTTGCCCTTAACTGCGGTCCACCCGCCAGGGAGAGGTGGCTTCACCCGTCGGTTTGTTTGAGTCCAAAACAGAGGAGCTCACCGGTGCTAGCGCGTCACCGGAATTTGGGGATTTCTGCTGTGGAGGTGCTCAGGGAAGATTGGTGGTGGTCTTGGGGAGAGGAGGGAATGGAGATTGAGCCACGGCTAGCGGGTTGGGAAATAGAGTTCGGCACAGCCTGGATTTCTGTGAGCGGAGGGTCTTGGCGGTGAGCAAGGACGAGGAGAGGGAGCAGTGAGAAGGGGTGGTCGGCGGGAAGCTTGGTGAGGACAGCGGGGAGGGAAGAGGTTCCGTGGCGGCAGACGGGGAAGCTGGGCCGCCGGCCAGCTCCGCTGATAAGCACGGCGGCGAACGGTGGCTCGGATGCTTACCAGGGTGGACTCGAGCTCCGTCAGTGGAGCGGTGACTTGGTGCTGAGCCGGTGAAGAAGAGCGCACGGGCGGGTGCTGGTGGTAGCACGGCGCGCTGATGCTGGCGGCGGTCGGGACGGGCTTGGTGGGTGCCGGGGCGCTCGGCGGCAGTGCTCGGGTGGTGCGACGGCAAGGGGCGGCGCGGCTCCAGAGCGGGTGTGCGGCAGCAGGTTGCTCCGGCGGAAGTTTGGGCTCGAGCTCTTGCGGTAGCTCGATCGGCGGTGGAGTCGGTACTGGAGGAAGAAAGGGCTTGGCGGGGGAAGGGACAGTCCGAGCATCACCTTTATAGGCGGCGGCCGAGCGAGCTGGCCACAGCCATTGCTGGGGTAGCTTGACCTCGGGATGGGACATCACCGGAGAAGTTGGGAGCGGACTGTGGCTATAGGAAGAAGGAAAGACGGTTGGCGAGCACTGGTGGCGTGGAGGGGACGGTGAGTTGCCTGGGTACAGTGGCCGGGCTAGCACTGGAGCATGTCTGGAGCGCGGCCAGCGCATGCACGGATGGCATGGGTGTGCCACGAGGAGGAAATGACGCGGCCGAAATGTCTAACCTTGTCCCAGGTGTTGCAGAAGACACGTCCTCGCGAATAGGGAAGTTTGGCACCGATCTGTACCTCGTGCACTATGATTTTGTGCGTGTCAGTGCATGGCATGCTATGGAATCCACGTGTGGGAGATGGGAGGTGGCAGCCAGAGGAAAAACGTGTGGGTTTAATCTTGCCGGTACTGCTGAGGAGAATCTCTACAAGGCTGTCGGTGGTTTTTTTTAGCTGAGGTCGGATACGTTACGATGCAACGGTAGGTTTTTGCCCTAGGTGTTCGATAACGGCCATTTCAAATTTTAAACTAGACCTGCCCATGTTTTCATATATTTGGACTCTAGGAAGTGTAAGGATCGTCGTGGTAATTTATCGGAATTTTTGGAAACTTAATTTAATGGGTTGCAGTTGAAAGCTGATTTTAATCCTAGGGTTTATCAATTTCGTATATAAATATTTTTGAACTAGATCCTATTATTTTATGTCATATCTGAGTTAAGTGTATTGTTAGATTGTCCCACGATTTATTTTAGAATTTTCTGAGGAGCCGAGGAGCAGTAGATTTCTCGGTTAGGGTTTCTAAAGAAATTAGATTAAATAGGAGGGAGGGGAAGTCGGCCATGGACTTAGGGTTCCGGGGTGCGGCAAGGGATGGAGAGTATACGGAATCCTCGGTAGGTCATCCCTCTCGGCTTAGGGTCACTCGGTGGTGCGGTACCGCGGGTGCTCCGATGCATACGGTGCGTGTCTTTTTATGATATTTGCCGTATTAGGGTTTTGTCTGACTGGGGTGCGTGTGTGCGGGATTTTAGTGCTTTGAGATCATGATTAATGCAAATGCCCTAGCTACATGCGATGATATGCTCGAAATCAAGTTCGGGGAAATCTGTAAATGCTTTTAGGATCATTGTTCTAAACATCTCGTTAATGGCATTTGTTTTCAAGGTTACATGATCAAGACGGAGACAGAGGGCCAAGGGAGGACAAAGAGTTAGGGTCGTGGATTTCACTTTTGCTCCGAAATAGAGTTCGGAGTGCATGTGTACACATACACTTGGAGTTTTAGCATATATATAGGGTTGCGACGTAGATAGAATAGACACATGAGGTCGTGGTGGGCTAGGGTTTGGGGGAAAAACACTGATATGCTCATGTATATGTGTAAAGTTGCAGCAGAGTTGATCGATGGTTAAAGTTTCGATCCGTCGTTCGGAAAGGAGGGATTAGGGCTTTTGCGCATATGCGTATACCTAAAGCAGTATATAAGTGCATATACTCCTGATGGGACATGACCAAGTTGATTTCAAGTCACTCGGAAGAGATTCAGGACGGGTGTATGCGTCGATTTCGCAGAGGCGTCGTGAGGGCACCTTGCGGCAGATGTGGATTAGGTCTCACCGATCAGCTAGAGAAGAAGGAATGCCGGAGAGGTGTTCTTAGTGGGAGGAAGGCTATCGCAGCGGAGAAAATGTTGCCGCGGTGAGAGTCGGCTGTCGCGGCAGGAAGAACAGCGGCGTGGCATTGCCGCGGCAAGGGAGGGGTTGCCGTGGCAGAGGCATGGCAGCGACGGTAGTTGCAGAGAGATGCCGTGGCGGGGAATCGGTGGCACGGCAGGAGCTTGTCGCGGCAGGAGCGGCTTGCTGCGACAGAAAAGGATAGCAACGGCGATGGCAGCGGCCTTGCCGCGGCAGAGGAAACGGGCAGCGGTAGCTGCTGTGGCAAGAGCGTGGCAGCGGCATTGGCTGCCATGGGCTATCGTGGCAGAGCGAATTGGCTGTGGCAGCTGCTTCAAGCTGTCGTGGTGGGGACGCGAGGGCGAAAGGTTTTGACCTGATTAACTTTAGGGTTAGAACGATTTGACATTAAGTTTTATTTTGATGCACGTCGGTTAGCGTTATTTAACAAAAGTTTTTGAAAGCCCTAATTTTCGGGTTTTGGAAATTCGGGGCGTGACACTCATGTGCCTTGATATACTCAAAGTCAATAGCCTTTTGAGGACACACTTTGGTTTTGAGAGCCCTGATGACGGTCTTGTATATCCCCTCCTGAACCTGAGTGTGGAAGCGAGCATCACGAGTGTCAGATGTTCTGTTATACTGGTTGTGATCCCATCTCAGCTCCTGAAAGGTGGTCTTCTTCATCTTCCTGTAGTCCATCTTCTCTCTTGCTGGTTTCTTTGATGCAGTTTTCTTGGTTTTTCTTTGACGTGAGGAGGAGCCTGCCACGCCCGTATTCTTGGGAATGTTCGAGACTGGATTCTTGCGGGTTCCTTGAGAGGCTGCCACTTTCTTGTCCCTCAATTCTTGGCGGGAGAGGTCACGATCCTCACTTGAGGATTAGCTGTTTGCCCCTGTGAAGTAGATAGGTAAGAGCAGAGAAAAGTGCACAAAGTTTGTGGAGAATTGGAAAATTGAATGCCATTGGAAAGATTTCCTGACTGCTGCCTATCCGGACCCTCCGGATTTAGGCCGGACTGTCCGGGCAGTCGGACTGTCCGGGATGAATCCGAACTGTCCGGGCTGTCCAGAACAGATCTGGCCTTCGGAGGGAATGGATAGATGGCAGTCAAACATCCTCTCCAAGGCATCCATCACTACTACAGAACAGCTCTTCCGAGACGGGCCAAAACAACCATCCCAGACGGTTGGCCGGTCCGTCCGGAATCGGTGGTCAGCGATGACGCAGGTCATGGCAGACGGGTGCGCAGCCCGTCTGCAATTATTACTCGTCGCAGACGGTCCGACAACTGAGTCGTCTGCGATGTCCGGTCATCCCAGACGGGTATATATCACGACCGTCCGCGATCTCCGGTCATCCCAGAAGGGTATTTAGCACGACCGTCCGCGATGTCAGTGTCATCCCAGACGGACGTATGTCACGACCCGTCTGTGATGATGATATCACGGACGGGTTCAACTGTTCACCCGTCTGGGATGGGTGTGTACAGAGAGCATAAAACTGCCTGTTTTGTGGCTAGCCTCAGGAATTGCTAGCCATGCCCTCTGAAACAGGAGATACATATATATTGCACAGAATATTCACATATTTGGACATTCACAGAAACAATCACATGATGTAACAATCACATATTTATACATGCATTCACAATTGCCAGCTACATATATTCACAATTGGTAGCTAGCTAGAACTGAGTCACAATTGCTGCATGCTGTCAACAATCGGTTCAATGTTTAAAAGTAGAGTTGGAGCAGATGTCTAAGAACAAATATGAAAGATATTGCTAGCTAGTCCGCTAAGCCGCCACCGTAGAACTCGCCGGCGGGATTGATGATTTGTGTATTGATGAAGAAGGCAAAAATCCCTCGAATGTGCTTGAGTTCAGTTTCATCCAATGTGTCATCTTGAACCTTCCACGCCTGTTGCTTTCATAAAATCATCAAGGACTAGAAAATTACCAAATGTAAATAAACTCAAAATAATGTTTGCATTTGGGTATACCTCCTCCGCTAGTCTTCGCCTAACGAAACCCGCGACAACCTCCATGTGGTAGCAAACGTAGAATCCACATAGGTTTGTCCCCTTAGGTTGTCGTTTGCACTAAAACAACAACCAAATATACGTTAGCTAAGAAGAATCTATTATGAAGCATGTCAATATGCTATATTAACATAGTAATGGATGTATATGTACCGGAAAGTCAAATCTATGTCGCAGCTTTGACCCTTTGCCACTTATCCCTCCACGAGCTTTGTACTCGATGAACGCCTCGTCAAGTACGTCGTGAATCGGCCGAAAGTCGCGTGAAGGGTTTCGCGAGGAATCAAAGTATATAACTCTGTTCCATTTTGGTATTAGTACGACCAACACCCAATGGAAGCTGCACATATATAGAGGTACTTCCAAATCAGCTTCTTGATATATGCGTAATGGTGAAATTATAAGTATTGGATGCGATGCAACACTTACTCAGGGTTGTAGGCAAATACGATGTACTCTTTATCCTTTTGGGACAACAGTGCATGCTTAACATATTCCAGAACTGCATCTCTGTTGTCCCTAATGTTTGCCCAAGTCACCTTTGCCGGGTCAATGAAGCCGATAGGTTCTTTGACCAGTCTGGCTTCGGTGTGCATGTATCTATGCAAAATGGGAAATCATGTCACGGCTTAATTAAGTTGCATAGGTATGGAGAAAACTAATTGACTGAGAAGTTGTAGACTTACAATGTCCAGCATCTCAACAAGGTCTGCTCCAGGGCGTCGAGGTTGAAGAGTTCGAAGAGGTCTTGAAAGTATAGGTAGAACAACCCGCCCATGTCCTGGTGGAAAAGGTGTTCCTCCTTGAAAGCGACCTTGACACATCGTGGCATGGTTTGGCCGGGCTCTAGGTTGTTCGTCGCCTTCATGTACCAATCATGCAACCTCTGGCATGCCAGTGAGCTCGATATGTCTTCCGGCGTGACCAAGACTTGTCCATTCACGAATCGACGAGCTACAGGCGCGAAAGGGAGATCATCCACTGCGTCCGGATCAAACCCAAGTTCTGCCACTAGAGCTGCTTTCGATTTTTGGCTGCCCTTGGAAGTCTTACTGCGACTCCTGCCCTTGCCAACTCTGCTAGCCCCCCTAGAGTAGGTGCGCTTCACCGGTGAAGGAACTGATCTCATCTGTAGCACCTCCTTAGTACCTATGGAGGTAGCAGCTGCTGGCTCTAGGAGCTTGACCGGAGATGAAGCTGGCTCATCAGCCCGTTGCGCTGCCGCTACTAGCTCCATGGGGATAGGGTTAGCCTCGGTTACCCTAGCTGGCTGAATGGCTGATGCGCTCTGAGAGGCAGGCCGCACTTGTATTTTGATGTCCCTCTTCGGCCACTGGATAAAGGTGCCAACCGTATGACGCAGCACCGTGATCTCGTCATTTGGTGGCATGGGAAGCGGGAGCTCCTTGAAACCTTCAACCACCTCGTCCACATGCACCTTCTGAAAGGCCGGTGCTATGGGCCGACCATGCAGTAGAGTCCCTGGTTCCTTGGGATATGCCATCTCAAATGCAGCATCGAGGGTGACATCTCCGGCTACCCTTGCCAACAACGTGCAAGGAGTCGTCTCCTACAAAATTAGAGAGTATGTTGTTGATTACGTTCAACGTTACGTACTTACTAGTACAAAAAACCCTCTAAATGGCCCTTCCCGAGATGGTGTCGCAGGGATATGTTTCACCCTGTTCTTCGGCGGATGCGCAGCTACTCCGAATATTTCCGGGGCTCGCCATAGCTACGTTAGATTGTAAAAGTTGAGCTCTGAACTCCTCCTTAAATGCCTCAACCTGCCTCCTGACTTCCTCCTGAATACGCCTCTCCAAATCTTCGGAGTCTCTCGTCGTCGTTGTCGACTGAGTTCGACTCCTCTTGGCGGCCTTCCTCCTCTCATACTCCTCCTCCATCTCAGGGAATCCCTCTCTCCAGGGAACTGCAACCCCAACACCTCTTGTGCGACCTGGGTGCTCCGGGTTTCCCAATGCTACGGTTGAAAGTGCATCCACTCCCATGGAGCTTGGAAGGATGGCTATCTTGCCCCAGAGTTTGGTTTTGATGGTTATTGGCAATCCTCACCTGTGTCTAATGTTTTGCAATGAGTGTGAACAGGGATTAGATGGACAGGTGAAAGCTGAAGTGAGACAACTGTTGATGATGAGCCCTAAAAAGAGCAAGGAACTGGGAAGGTCAGAAGGACCAGCTGAGCTAGGTTCCTGAGGCACAGTTGCGAGGAAGCCGAGGCTGTGCTCGAGGGCAAGCGAGGTGATGGTTGCTTGATGGAGTTCAAGGGCCGTTAATGCAAGCTTGATAAGTCCTGGAGGAGCTAGGAAGCTGGTGGATCAGGACCAAGGGTTCTCTGTGCGTCTACAAGGGCAGTCGTCTTCGGTGAAGAAGCTTGGAACCAGTGCCAAGGGTCTAAGCGAGCTGGTCAGGGACTTTGGCGAGGTCATTGCTCTCTGGTCAGTTGTAGGCTTGTAGTGAGCCGGCCAGAGTTGTGCTCAGGTGCTGCCTGAGGCAACCGAGTCCACCTGAGTTTGGCATCTGAGACTCAGGTGGGTAGCTCAGCCGTGGCTAGTAGGTTACCAGAGGTGCACGTTAGCTGAGTCTCAGATAGGTTAGGTCTGGTGGCTCTTTGTCTGACGTGGCATGAGGGTAACGGCTAGCTGCCAGGGACCCTATAAATAGGGAACCTGGGGAGGTTTTCAACCTCGAACCTTTACCCAACCTTTGCCTCTAACCCGAAAGCAACCTGTTGAGAAAGAAAGAGCTCTAGGTCTCCAAGTGAGTGTTGCCTGCGTGCATCCATCGTGAGAGTGAGTTACTTAGTCCTTCAGGTGTAATCTTCGAGGTACTGGTTCCTCCAAGAGTGGGAGTGCTCTTGGAGTTGGTGAGCAAGCCAAGTCTTGTGTGGCTGCCACCAAGAGTCTGTGAGGGCGATTCGGGTCTGCCTGTCTTGCAGCAGCAAGATAAAAGGATTCCACACAAGAAAGGTACTCGAGGAAAGAGCACGTTTTGGTGCCGGCTGTGAGAACAGCTTCCTCAACGGAGACGTACTGCTTCGCAAGAAGTAGGAACTTCGGTAAAACAAATCATTGTGTGCTTTACTTTCTGTCTTGTGATCTGCTCTTACTTATTCTGATATCTATGTATGCTTAGATCACTAGAGCACCTTTATTTGTTGCACACTAACTGAGTTTCCTCACCTGAGACTCAGTTAGCTCCTGCTAAAGCTAGTACCTTTCCTGTTCACGTCATCTGATGCACTCACCTGACTCTCACACCTGAGACTCAGCTAGCTCTGAATATAACTTGCTCTACATCAGCTGAGTTTACTATCTGAGTGTCTGGTGTTTATCTGATATATCTTGCTGAGTCTCAGTTACCTACATCAGTTGCATATATTTTCTCTAGGATTGACCTATCTCCAGAAGAGAAACCCATTAGGCATTTTAATTTCTAGAGCCGACCTATTCACCCCCCCTCTAGTCGACTCCTGAGATCCCTTTCAAGTGGTATCAGAGCCTCGTTGCTCATAATTGGCTTAACAGCCAGAGTTTAAAGGATGTCGAACTATGAGGGTAGAGTTCCTATGTTTGATGGTACTAATTATGCCTTTTGGAAGCGGAAGATGCAAATGCATCTTACTGCACTTGACCCAGATGTATGGAAGATTGTCACAACAGGTCTTGATGTGATTGATGAGAGCAATCCCACTGATCAAGAGAAGATCAGCATCAAGAACAATGCTAGAGCTGCCAATGCTATCTATATGGGACTGCAAGAGCATGACTTCAACCGTGTCTGCACCTTTGAGGAAGCCAGAGATATATGGTTCACACTTCAGGCCATCTATGAAGGTAGTGACACGTTGAAGAGGTCCAAGAAAGATGTGCTGGAGCATGAACTTGACAACTTCCATTACCAACCTGGAGAGGACATCAATTCCATCTTCACAAGACTTACCATGATCACTAACCAGCTGAAAGCCCTTGGGTCCAACAGAGTGGAAGATGGAGATGTGATCAAGAAGTTCCTCTTTGTGCTTCCCAAGCCTTATCACACTCTGCGTCTGATGATGAAAGAAAAGGATGGCTTTGACAGATTAAAGCCCACAGATGTCCTTGGTAGAATGCTCACTCATGAGATGGAGCTAAATCACTCCAAGAAGCATGCTATCACCTCTGGGAAGAACAAGGACATAGCCCTCAAGGCAGTGGCCACTCACAGGGACTCAAGTGATGAAGAAGAAGATCCAGATGAAGAGATGTCCACTGATGAGGAGAATGAGCTTGCCATGCTTACTCGAAACTTCAGAAAGTTCTATCGAAGGAAGAAGTTCTCAGGCTCAGCTGATAGATTCAAAGGGAAGAAGCAACTCAGTGACAAGAAGTGTTTTGAGTGTGGTGACTCAGGACATTTCATTGCTGATTGTCCCAAAAAGAGCAAGAGACAAGAGGATGGCAAGTACAAGAAGAAGGAGATCATTGTCAAGAAGAAGTACAAAGAAGGGAAGCCTCCCATATTCAGAAAGAAGAAGACCTCTGCTGCCAGAGCTTATGTGGGACAAGCCTGGGTCTCAGATGACTCAGAGTCAGAGGAGGAGTCAGAGGAAGAAACTGAGCTTGCTGGGTTAGCCATCTGTGTCTCAGGTGGATCTCTCAGGAGTCCAACTGAGCCAGGAGAAGACTCGGTTGGGTCACTCAGCTGCGCACCCGAGTCAGACTCTCTCTTCGACAAGGATGCAGATCCTACATATGCTGAGACTCCAGCCCTATGCCTTATGGCTAAAGGCAGCAAGGTAATGACTGAGGATGACTTCCCTGATTATGCTCAACTAATGGATATTCTTGACAGGACAGAGAAGCTCCTTCGGAAAGAGAGAAAAGAAAACATCTCTCTCAGGGACAAACTAACTGACATGCAGGTGTCCCTTGATAATGCACAAGATGCTAAGGCAGATCTTGATGAGGAGGTTTACTTATTGCAGGAAGCTCAAAACAAACTTAAGCTATCACATGAGCTCCTAATCTCTGAGCATGATAAACTCAAAGAAACTCACTCATCTTGCACTGCTGTTACACCTGATGCAAATCCTCCTACTGTTATAGAAACCTGTTTAAACTGTGCATCTCGCATCAATGCTATTACTTCTAGTACAGTGTTTGTTGTAGATTCATCCAGTGAATCAAGCACTTCAACTGCTACTAACTTTGTTGATGCAGCAAAGTACAATGAGCTCAAGGAGGAGCATGAAGAGCTAAAAAGGCTCATGAGAATAGGCCTATGCAGTGCTAACATAGGCATGCAGAACTTTGCTAGGCTTCAGTCCACCTTAGTACTAAAGAATAATGGTACAAGGGGACTTGGTTTCACTCCTGCACTTATAAAGAACAAGTCTTCATATACTCCCTCTGCTACTAACAAGAAATACTTGCAGAATCACTTTGTTCCTCAGAAAGGGAAATATGATACTAACTCTCTTGCAGGAAACCATCGAAAGACAGATGGTTATGTGAAAATTCCCTCTAATCCAAGCTATGTGCTTAAGACAGGGAAAAAGGGCAAACCTGAGGCAATATATGTTGGACCCTGGAGTAGGTACAAGAAGGTACCAAGCATTTGGGTACCAAAGTCAGTAGTCACCTGTGTCTCAGGTGACTCACTCGGTTGGGTACCGAAGTCAGGGAAAGCCACCTGTAACTCAGGTAGCTCACTCAGGTGCAATGCAAATTCGCTAACCCTTCCATCTGAGTTTGCAGGAGATAAGAATCTGAGAAAGATTCAGAGGTTCTCTAACCTTTCTAAAGCCATAGCTGCTAAGAACCCTAATGTTAATCTTATTCCTGCTATTGATGCTTACAGTAAGAGACCTGTTAACTTGGGAACCAAAGCTATTTGGGTTCCTAAGTCTCAAAACTAATCGTGCAGGGCTCTGCCTCCAGTGGAACAAAATGGGTCATGGATAGTGGCTGCACACAGCACATGACTGGAGGCAAAGAGCAGTTTCTCTGAGATAAGAAAAGATAACCTTCCTTGCAAGTATGTCAACTATGCTGATGATTCAAGAGGCAAGGTATTGGGTTGTGGTAAAATTGCTATATCTCAGGAACATTCTCTTACTGAAGTAATGCTTGTTGAGTCTATTTCATATGATCTCTTATCTGTTTCTCAATTATGTGATGCTGGAATGAAAGTCACATTTTATCCTAAAGAGGTCTATGTCCAGAAACTAACAGATGACTCACAAGTTTTCAAAGGCTATCGAGTAGATAAGCTATATCTTGTAGATTTTCAGGATCAAGAAGCAGCTGTGCCATGTTGCCTTATAGTCAAAGCTCAGTTAGGCTGGCTGTGGCACAGGAGGCTAGGTCATGTGGGGATGAGGCTGCTGAACAAACTCAGTAAAGAAGAACATGTCCTAGGCCTGAAGCAGATCCAATTCAACAAAGACAAGCCATGCTGTGCTTGTCAGGCTGGAAAGCAAGTTGGAAGCCCTCATCCACCCAAGAACATCATGACCACTACTTCTCCATTCGATCTCATACACATTGATTTGTTCGGTCCAACTACATATGAGAGCATTGGAGGTAACAAGTATGGTTTTGTTGTTGTAGATGACTTGTCACGTTTCACTTGGGTATTTTTCTTGAAGGACAAGTCACAGGTGTACAAAAGGTTCAAGCACCTCATTGTCAGAGTTCAAAATGAATGGAACATCAACTTGAAGGCAGTGAGAAGTGACAATGGGACAGAATTCAAGAACTCAAGAGTTGAAGCCTTCATGGACAAGCATGGGATTAAGCATGAGTTCTCTGGTCCCTATGCACCTCAGCAGAATGGAGTGGTGGAGAGGAAGAACAGGACCCTGATAGAGATGGCAAGAACACTGCTGAGTGAGTACAAAACACCAGCAAGGTTTTGGGCTGAAGCTGTGAATACTGCCTGCCACAACATCAATAGACTATATCTTCACCCACTCCTAAAGAAGACACCTTATGAGCTGCTGACCAACAAGAAGCCAAACGTCTCCTACTTCAGAGTATTTGGTTGTAAGTGCTATATTTTGAAGAAAGGCAAACGTCTCTCTAAATTTGAATCCAAATCTGATGAAGGAATATTTGTTGGATATAGCTCAGAATCTCACACCTACAGAGTCTTTAACACCAACACCAAGGTTGTTGAAGAAGCTGTAGATGTGACATTCGATGAATCTAACGGCTCACAAGATGGGCAAGTTGCTAATGATATTTCAGGGAAGGTAGATATACTTCACAAGTCAACAGGTGAAGTCAGGCCCCAAGTTGAGGAGCAAGCTTCATCTGGAGTTACAAATCTACCTGACCCAGCTGATGAGCAGGATGAAGTCAATGGCATTGAGTTCGAGTACAACCCAGCTAATGATCTATTGGACTCAGAAGCCTCCATGCACCCAGCTGAGTCTCAGGAAGAGCCAACTGAGTCACAGATACACCCAGCTGACCCACTTCCAGCTGTGACTCAGGCGGCTGACCCAGAACCCCCTGTGATCAGCAGGCTGCAGAAGGATCACCCTGTAGACCAAATCATTGGTGCCATTAATAGGGGAGTGACTACTCGTTCTCGTATTGCTAACTTTTGTGCTCACTACTCTTTTGTTTCCACCTTTGAGCCTAAAAATGTAGGTGAAGCTCTGTCTGACTCAGACTGGATCAATGCTATGCATGAAGAGCTGAACCAATTTGAGAGAAATGAAGTCTGGTCACTTGTTGAAAGACCCAAGGATCACAATATTATAGGAACAAAGTGGGTCTTTCGCAACAAGCAAGATTCTACAGGCCAAGTGGTGAGGAACAAGGCAAGATTGGTTGCTCAAGGCTACACTCAAATAGAAGGCTTGGATTTTGGTGAGACCTTTGCACCTGTAGCTCGACTTGAAGCTATCAGGATACTTTTAGCTTATGCAAATCATCACAACATCAAGCTTTATCAAATGGATGTCAAGAGTGCCTTTCTCCAAGGTAAGCTTGCTGAACTTGTGTATGTAGAACAGCCCCCTGGTTTTGAAGATCCAAAAAGACCCCATCATGTATATGTTCTCCACAAAGCTTTATATGGTCTCAAACAAGCCCCTCGTGCTTGGTATGATACCCTAAAGGAGTTTCTTATACATAATGGTTTCAAAATTGGGCTTGTTGATACTACACTCTTTACTAAAGTTAAAGGCAAGGACTTATTTGTATGCCAAATATATGTCGATGACATAATATTTGGAAGTACTAACCGTGTGCTAAGTGATGAGTTCAGCAAGATGATGATAAAAAGGTTTGAGATGTCCATGGTAGGAGAGCTGAAGTTCTTCCTAGGGCTGCAAATCAGACAACTCAAGCAGGGAACCTTCATCTCTCAAGAGAAGTTTGCCAAGGACATCCTCAAGAAGTTTGACATGGACAAAGCTAAGTCAATATCTACTCCCATGCAAACAAATGCTCATCTTGATCTGAACCAACAAGGTAAGTCCACTGATCAGAAGGAGTACAGGTCTATGATAGGTTCCTTGTTGTATTTATGTGCATCTAGACCTGATATAATGTTGAGTGTTTGCATGTGTGCACGTTTTCAAGCTGATCCTAAGGACATTCATCGCACTGCTGTTCGTAGAATACTGAGATATTTGATTCATACCTCTGGGTTTGGTCTATGGTATCCTAAGGGTGCACCATTTGAGCTTGTAGGCTATTCAGATAGTGATTATGCCGGGTGTAAGGTTGACCGAAAGAGCACCTCAGGTACCTGCCAATTTTTAGGGCGTTCCCTTGTGTCCTGGAGTTCCAAGAAACAGAATTCAGTAGCCCTATCCACAGCAGAAGCCGAATACATAGCAGCTGGTGGGTGTTGTGCTCAATTGTTATGGATGAGGCAGACCTTGAAGGATTTTAACATATCTATGTCTCAAGTACCCCTCTTCTGTGACAATGAAAGTGCAATCAAGTTAGCCAACAACCCAGTCCAACACCAAAGATCCAAACACATAGAAGTGAGACACCACTTTCTAAGAGACCATGTAGAAAAGAAAGATATCCAACTGTGCCATGTTAGAACCGAAGCTCAGCTAGCTGATATTTTCACCAAGCCTTTAGATGAGAATAGGTTCTGTACCCTCAGGCATGAGCTAAATATCATGGATATCTCGAATGTGCAGTGAGGAAATGATGATACACGTGTACACATGATTGCATTTCTGGTTTTTCATTCTCTGCATTCTACATGAGTCAGCCACCTGAGTCTCGGTTGTACCTCAGGTGGGTTAAGGTCTTATAGATACCATGCTGATTTTGCATCTTATTGAACTCATGGATTCACCATTGGGTTAGATAAGTTGGATCTCACCATCTATTTCAATTCAACACAGCTTTAGCTCTGTATTGATTGATTGTTTGGCAAGCTGTGTTTGAAAAGAAATTCTCTCTATTGCTTTCATCTCTTATCCTTAAGCTCTCTCTGGTAATCCTATTGAAAACCTTGTCAGCTGAGTCTTCCACATGAGCCTCAGCTGAACACATTCAAAAATCCCGGAGAACATTCCTAAGTCTGGAGCTCAGCTCATTTTTTTCTTTCCTACCTGAGCCTCAGGTAGCATTCTAGCTGACCCTCAGGTGCCACAGGGCCACTCGGGATATAAAAACCCACCTCTGTAACGGTTCGCACTAAACCCTCTTCAGAGTCTCAGTGCCCTTGCGCCCATCGCCGCCATCTGATTCTCAACGATCGTGCGCTTCTCCGACGATCTTCGCTCTTTCCGAAGCTTCCCAAAGCTCTTCTGATTGTTTTGGCGCCTTCATCTCCAATCAAAATTCCAAATGTAAGTCTCCTCGAGCTGTTCTTCACGGAACTAGGGTGGTTTCCGCCTTAATGCGAATCCCAAGCTCTCGAGTAGCTTTTAGTTGTGGAATTAGACAGAGATGATGTACCTTTATCCTCTAGAACGATTTCTTGCAACTCATTGTCCAGAATTCTCAAATTTCAGCAAGATTCGATAAACCTAGGTTGCTCTGCTACTCCACCTGAGTTACACAATTTATCTCACCTGAGTGTCAGGTAGCTAAGTCAGGTAGCATGAGATGACTTGTGAAACTCTCCTAAAAACATCCAAAAATAGCCAAATATTCCTGTTTTCTCTGCAATAGGATTATCTCTTATCTATTCTTTATCCTATCTCACCTATGCAGATGTCTGAATCAAGGAATGTGGCTGAGGATATAACTGATGATCTGCCCATTGGTCTGAGAACTCAGCTCCTAAGTCAGAAGCAGCAGTTAGAGTGGGAGGCAGAGCAGGCTAAAAGTCTTGCAAAGAAATTGGATGCAGAAGAAGCTGCACAAAAATCAGTAAAAGCGCCTATGTCACCCTCTGAGCTAGCCAAAAGAGAAGCTAGGCTCAAAGAGCTACAAGAGGAGAAACGTCAGATGGACATAGCTGCAGCTCAGTCAGCTCAAAGAATGAAAGTATTAGAAGCTCAGAAGGCTAGCAAGGAAGAACAATTGAAGCAAGAGAGGAAAGCAAAAGCAGCTGAAAAGAAAGCCCAAGCTGAAGAAGCAAAGAAGAAAAGAGCTGAAGAAAGAGCCAAGAAGGCTGCTGAGAAAGAGGCAGCTATCAAAGTCAAGAAGGCTCCAGTAGTTGATACACTCAAAAGGACAAGGGCTGCAGGCAAGCCAACAGATTTATCCCTGAGCAAAGTCCCAAAGAAGCCAAGATCAGAGGCTGTGGTAGTCAAGAAAACAAAGAACCAACTGCAAGAAGAGGAAGAAGCTGAATGGAGAGCAGAAGCTCTTATAAAAAGGGAACACAGCAAACTTATAGGAAAATGGCAAGACTTAACTGATAAGTTGCCTAATGCCACAGATGAGGAAAGGCCTCAAATGAAGGAAAGAATAGATGCTCTTGCAAAGCAAATCTTTGAGTCACCAGATGTTCCACAGGATGTGAAACTCCAAAGAGAAACTCAGCTGAAGAACAAGGCAATCCATGGAGAACTCAAAAAGCTGCTGAGGCAAGAAGGAAAAGCCTCTGGACAAGAGAAAGCAGACCTGATCAAGCAAATTGATCGTCTATTCCCTCAACTCTCAGAAGATTATAAGAAAATTTGGACAAGGTTCTCAGATAACACCCTACAAAGGAGAATAGAGGATTACATGTTGGAGTTAAACTCTTGTACTGATGAAGCTCATAAGAAGCATCTACAAAATGAGATTGCTGAAATAAACTCTAGGATATTTTGTGTATCCAGTTCTCAAGCACTTGATGTAGTGCCCCTTCAACAAGCCAGTGGTTCACTGCCTCAGCTGAGTAAGCCAGCCGAGTCTCAGGCAGCTGCATCAGCTGGACTAGAATTAGTCCTCACTGAAGTGGAACCTCAACAGAAAGCTGCCATAGAATCAATTGAAGTCATCTTGGCTGAGCTTGACTCAAAAGAAAAAGAACTTGAGCAGACTATGGAGGAATCTATGGATAAGCTAAGATCATCTTTTGAAGAGAAGTCAACTAAAGCACATGAAAACCCAACTGAGCCACAAGCAGATCCATCAGTTGGAGTATCAGTGAGCATGGGTTCTGTATTTCAGTCTCTATCAGACTTAGAACCAGCTCAAGAAGAAACAAGACTTGAAGAGCAAGAAAAAGCAGTATCTTCTCCAGCACCTGAGTCAGTTCATAGGATGCCAACTGGGTCTCAGGCACAGTCAACTGAGACTCAGTCAGAAGACTCAGATGACTCCTACTCAAGTCCAAGTGACCCTCATCCTCCATCTCCTCGCAAGAAGAAGCAAAAGCTGTCTGAATCAGATGAAGAATATCAAGAAGAAGAGGAGAGTGGTGGAAGGAGAGAGTCAGCAGAAGAATCAGACTCATCCCCCTCTGCATCTGACTCAGAAGATATCCCAGCTGAGACTCAGTTAGAAGAGTCAGATGAGTCATTGGAAGCCAAATACTCAGCTATATTCTCAAAAGTGGCACGATCTGACACATCAATGATGAAATTCATATCTGCAACTGCTTTCAAGAAGCTACCAAAGGCAGATGCCAGTCTAGCCTCCATGAACCTGGACTCAAGAAGCACATCAAACTACACTGCCATGAGAACCACAAATCCATACTTTGACAGTGAAGGAAATCTGAAAAGAAGACATTGCACTGATCCAAGGTTTTGGAATGATCAGCAGCAATCAAGCTATCATCTCTTGCTGCAGAAGAAAGGTTTTGTTGACAGCATGCCAATTGATTGGGAAAACCTTGCCAAGAACGGCTTAGGAAATCTGAAGCAGATTTTAGCTGCTGTTCAACTTGATCAGATATGCAGTTTAAACCAAGATTATGATTCTGAAGCTATCAAGGAATTCTATGCAACAGTCTTTGTAGAGCAGAACAATCAAGATTATATGCTCTGGATGACAAGAGGTCAACTGCTGTGCATCACAGCTCCAGAGTTTGCAGAGATGTTCAATCTACCATCAGGGTCAAAGCTACAGAAGATCAGCATATCCAAAGGCTCAGAAGAAGATAAGAGTCTCCTGCCAGATTGGGTTCCAAATGAGAAAAGGAAGAAGTTCTTCCCTACAGGCTTTGTGCCTCCTCCTGTTAAGGGTGCAGTCCCTAAGCATATCTCCAATTTCAAAGGATTGATGAAGACACCCAAGCACATAGTGAAGATCTTGAACATATCCATCTGTGCCAAAGGTGGAGGAACTGATGCCATATACAATCCAGTATGGAGAATTCTTGAGCTCATAGCCAAGAAAGAGAAGTTTGATGTGGCCAGATACATATTCTCAGAAATAAATGAGTGCCAGAAGAACAGATCTGACAAGATGAGATATGGCTCATATCTAATGCATATGATTCTCCAAAGAACATCTTTAGCATCTACAGTCTTCTCTCTTGACAAGAAGACATATCTCAGCAAATTCAGACCTCAGAAGGATGACCATGAAGATGAAGTTCCTTTCTACAACATCCTAAACTCATCTCAGTCGGCCCTTTCAGAGCCTCCAGAGCAAGCCACCAGAGTCTCAGTCAGGTCACCTCAGCCAGCAGCTGATCTCCCAGCAATTCTACCTGAGCCTCAGGTGTCTCCCACCCGAGACTCAGCTAGAGAATCATCTCCTCCTGCTGAGCGACAAGCATCGGTCTCTGTGAACCTTTCATCAGACAGTCTTCCTTTGGTTCAACGCCTAGACAATCCCGCAGCTATTGATGCTTTCATTAAACGGGTTGTGCCAGTACAGATCTCTGTTATCAAGAGGAGACAAGATGAACTGCAACAAGAAATGGCTCAGCTGAAATCTGAACTCAAGAGTGAGATGGCAGATCTCAAGGCCTCGGTCAACAGCAAATTTGATCAGATCCTATCCCTCCTGCAACCAAAGCCAGCTCCCTGAGGATCTTCTTCCTTCTTCTTTCTATCTCTTTTTAGTGCTTAGTGGCAAAGGGGGAGAGAGAGTAGGGAGAGAATAGCTTAAAGGGGAGAGTATTATATTCAGGGGGAGCAGTATGTAAAGGGGTAGACTAGACTGCATGTGTGTCAAGACATTCTATGTACTGCAAAATGTTTTTATCAGTCTTGAACACCTCGTTGTATTGTATTGACTGTTATTGCTCAAATATATTGAAATACATTGATCTTTTTATCACATCGGCTCTGATCTGCTCTGATACATGATATTACTCTCTTTAGCTCTATGCTCTGATATTCGATATATACATGACGCTCTGATATTTGATATTTGTACTCAAGCATGCAATCCATTCTGTTATCTTATTTGCTGAGTATTCCTCCAACATACCTGCTATTCCGCTGTGCTTATACTCTCAGTTATGTTGTGAGAACCTGTTTTTGCATCAACTCTCCAATGTTTAAATCTGATCTGTACACTTGTATTCAAATGCAAAATCTCACTTGTGCACATCTTAAGGGGGAGTTGATGTCAAACAAGGTTAAATGCAATACTCTTTTTATCTAAATGAATGTTTTAAAGGGGTTGCCACTAACCACCAAAAAGGGGGAGATTGAAAGTGCATCCACTCCCATGGAGCTTGGAAGGATGGCTATCTTGCCCCAGAGTTTGGTTTTGATGGTTATTGGCAATCCTCACCTGTGTCTAATGTTTTGCAATGAGTGTGAACAGGGATTAGATGGACAGGTGAAAGCTGAAGTGAGACAACTGTTGATGATGAGCCCTAAAAAGAGCAAGGAACTGGGAAGGTCAGAAGGACCAGCTGAGCTAGGTTCCTGAGGCACAGTTGCGAGGAAGCCGAGGCTGTGCTCGAGGGCAAGCGAGGTGATGGTTGCTTGATGGAGTTCAAGGGCCGTTAATGCAAGCTTGATAAGTCCTGGAGGAGCTAGGAAGCTGGTGGATCAGGACCAAGGGTTCTCTGTGCGTCTACAAGGGCAGTCGTCTTCGGTGAAGAAGCTTGGAACCAGTGCCAAGGGTCTAAGCGAGCTGGTCAGGGACTTTGGCGAGGTCATTGCTCTCTGGTCAGTTGTAGGCTTGTAGTGAGCCGGCCAGAGTTGTGCTCAGGTGCTGCCTGAGGCAACCGAGTCCACCTGAGTTTGGCATCTGAGACTCAGGTGGGTAGCTCAGCCGTGGCTAGTAGGTTACCAGAGGTGCACGTTAGCTGAGTCTCAGATAGGTTAGGTCTGGTGGCTCTTTGTCTGACGTGGCATGAGGGTAACGGCTAGCTGCCAGGGACCCTATAAATAGGGAACCTGGGGAGGTTTTCAACCTCGAACCTTTACCCAACCTTTGCCTCTAACCCGAAAGCAACCTGTTGAGAAAGAAAGAGCTCTAGGTCTCCAAGTGAGTGTTGCCTGCGTGCATCCATCGTGAGAGTGAGTTACTTAGTCCTTCAGGTGTAATCTTCGAGGTACTGGTTCCTCCAAGAGTGGGAGTGCTCTTGGAGTTGGTGAGCAAGCCAAGTCTTGTGTGGCTGCCACCAAGAGTCTGTGAGGGCGATTCGGGTCTGCCTGTCTTGCAGCAGCAAGATAAAAGGATTCCACACAAGAAAGGTACTCGAGGAAAGAGCACGTTTTGGTGCCGGCTGTGAGAACAGCTTCCTCAACGGAGACGTACTGCTTCGCAAGAAGTAGGAACTTCGGTAAAACAAATCATTGTGTGCTTTACTTTCTGTCTTGTGATCTGCTCTTACTTATTCTGATATCTATGTATGCTTAGATCACTAGAGCACCTTTATTTGTTGCACACTAACTGAGTTTCCTCACCTGAGACTCAGTTAGCTCCTGCTAAAGCTAGTACCTTTCCTGTTCACGTCATCTGATGCACTCACCTGACTCTCACACCTGAGACTCAGCTAGCTCTGAATATAACTTGCTCTACATCAGCTGAGTTTACTATCTGAGTGTCTGGTGTTTATCTGATATATCTTGCTGAGTCTCAGTTACCTACATCAGTTGCATATATTTTCTCTAGGATTGACCTATCTCCAGAAGAGAAACCCATTAGGCATTTTAATTTCTAGAGCCGACCTATTCACCCCCCCTCTAGTCGACTCCTGAGATCCCTTTCAACGGTGAGGAGGTCTTTCGTCCTAGATGATTGTGCTTCATCATCATCTAGTGGCCCTTGTGAAGCTATCTGCACCTGCAACGATCACGCACGCGAGTTACAAATGAAACCTCGTACGGTTCCGAAGAATTGTGTGTACAAAGTCAGGTATATTACGTACCATGCGATCGACCACTTTCTGGTCAGCGGGGTTTGGAAATGTGGCTGAACCGCTCTGCGGATCTGGCTTGGCACGTGCTCTGCACCAGGAGGCGGCGCGGCTAGAAACCACGGTGGGAAATGGAGGGGGCAAATTCTTCTCCATTGCCTCCCGATCCTGCTTCTCCCCTCTCGCCAAAGCACCTTCGTATCCCGTGCTTCCGAGCCTATGCGGGTGCTTGTTTCTTGCTTGAAGGGCCTTCTGCCGTTCACTCTTCGCCACTTCTTCTGGCGTGGTCTTCATCTCAACAAATCGGCCGTACACTTGCTCGTCCAGGAAGACGTACTTCTGAAATGGGCTATCTCCCGTCCGTACGAACTTCATCGTCAAGATGCTCTTGAACGACCTCCACGCCTTGCCCATGGTCTTCATTGCAGCCGATCTCACACGTTGTTCGTGTTCTGGCGGGATCTCGAACCACCTTTTTACTTCATCCATCAACTCCTCCTCCTTCGCGAGGGTAATATCCTTCCAGTTCTCAATGGTAATGTTGACCCTCTCCCGCCCGAGTATCCCGCAGAACGTGCGGAACTTGTTCGCTACGTCATCCGGTTTCGTGGGCACACCGGACTTCGTAGATACTTGGGTGATCACCATACGTCGAGTAGGGGGCTTCGACATTGTTCGCGGCTTCCGGGTGGTTTTCCCCCTACTTCCTTCATCGTTGCCCGAAGTTGGGTTCGGCAACAATGAGTGCCTCGACGAGGAGTTAGAAGAAGAATGGGCGTCCGACATTTCTGTGTAAACTTTGTATCACATTGGGTTAAGACAAAAGTGATATAGATATATGCATATATATGTGTATGTAACATGGCAGAGTCCTTATATTTTCGTGGCTATTCTTTCGCAATAGATTATAAAATAAGTTCAGCATATATAGTTTAGTAACTACAAACTGACCCTTGGTATTGAAAGTTCATGAGATTAAGGAGATCAAGCATTGCCAACCGGTTAGCTGATCCTTTGCATAACATGGTTCTATTAACTTTTTAGCGTGGAGAAACAACTAACTAATTCACACACCGGGAAAGTAAATCTCCAGCTAGCTAATGACAGTTTGCTTGCTCTGAAACATATGTCTTCCAGAACCATGTTATTCAATGAATCAGCTAACCAGTTGGCAATGCTTCTGTCACTTTATCTTCCCGCCCTTGTTGTGATGAAGTCAAACCCATGTTGGACAATCACACAAATAGTGCAAGGTGCTTGCCAGCAGGATTAAGTTGTGAAGGGATTAATACAAAATTTTCTACAAGTACCATCTAGCAAGGAACTAAAAACCCTAATTCTCTTGCACCTATCTCAAATGAGCAAATCATAACAGAGCTAGGACTAAACTCTAAGGCAATAACAAAAGAGTTCTATAGAACAATTAAACCAAACGAATCATATCCGTTCTTTCAATTAATTAATTGACATCTAAACACAAAATCAAGTATAGAATCTGTTCTACTTATTCTATTCACATCAATTTTAGCTACTAATTAAATAGCTACTATCAAGCATATAATATGTTCTAATCAGTTGTAATTGATAATAGAGAAACAAGGAAAGACAATAACTTAATAATAGAAGTAAGCAAAAAAAACATAAATTGCTTTGGACATGGTAAGGATTAAATAGCACCATACATGCACACTACACATGTGAGTTTATCTCAACATGATTCTATCGCAGATAGAATATATAAAAACCAAGCATGGCATCTATTCTTTATCAAGTTTAAAACCCACAACCATTTAGAGCACTCGAAACATATATATTTATGCGTATGATGCTTAGTCATTCAGAAAATAATCATAATATCCAGAGTACATAGCTAAAGATCAATCGTAGTATCTGTTCTTTCAGTCTAAGCAGTATGATATCCACATATATAGCTCCATTTTCTTAGCCAGAGTGCCCCTAGCATTCGTAGTATCTGTTCTTTCAGTCTAAGCAGTATGATATCCACATATATAGCTCTATTTTCTTAGCCAGAGTGCCCCTAGCACATATATAGCTCCATTTTCTTAGCCAGAGTGCCCCTATCAATCGTAGTATCTGTTCTTTCAGTCTAAGCAGTATGATATCCACATATATAGCTCCATTTTCTTAGCCAGAGTGCCCCTAGCATTCTACGTGAAATCAGAGAGCACAAGCCCATACACATATGTCATATGTTGAGGCATGAATCAATCGGTACGCGGTCACAAGACCCAACTTAGCAACACGGCCACAATCGAAGTAACTAAACAAATCGGGGTAAACCAAATAGCCATGGAAGGCACTCATCAAGAACGCAAACCCTAGAATTTGGGGAAAGAGAGGGGACATTGGAGCACTCACCAGTGGATAGGACGGCGGCGCGGTGGAGAGGACGGCGGCGCGGTGGAGACAGCGGCACGAGCGGTGGAGAGGACGGCGGCGCGGTGGAGAGGACGGCGGCGCGGTGGAGCGGACTCGGCTCCTTCTCCGGCGGCGATGAGGTGGACACCACGGCAGCGCGGGCTAGCGGACTTGGCTCCTTCTCCGGCAGCGGCGCGGTGGAGACGACGGCAGCACGGTGGAGACAGCGGCACGGGCGCGGGAGGGGAATTAGGGATTTGGAATGTGAATTGGCGCGGAGTTCCAAAATTTCGCTAAGTCCTCGTATATGTACTAAGCTCATGCCAGACGGGTTAAGTGATCTTACCGTCTCGATGACCATCATCCCAGACGGGTTAGGCCACCACCCGTCTGCGATAACACACTCATTCCAAACGGTCTAGGACACCTACCGTCTGCGATGTCACTATGATCCCAGACGGGTCATTAGTGATACCCGTCTGGGATGACTGTTATCCCAGACGTGTTTGGGTCTGACCCGTCTGCAATGAGTCTGTACAGGGGCTATGTCCTGCTTGAATTTTGGCTAGCCTTAGGAAATGCTAGCATGCCCTCTACAAAGATTACAGCAATGTATACACAGCAAGCATTCAAAAGCATTCGAACATATTCCAACTCAGGCATGTATACACAGAAATGCATTCAAAAGCAAAATATTGCAATTAATTCATGAGTACATAGCAATTCATACAATTAGTTACAATACAATCACATTCTTGGAAATGATATATACATTCACATGTGCTCGCTGCCAACAATCACAAGAGACTGCTAAGTACATATATAGATGGAAGACAATGAAAGTAAATATCCAAATAGAAATAATATCAATTTGTTACAATACTTGCTTCTTCCCTTTGAAAGTGAGCCCTTCATGATGATCGTTGCGGTAGTACGACCTAGCTCCTTCCATGGCTTCAGCCTCGAAGCTCAAATCTCTGGAATAATTCTCGGTGACACTACTACAGAACAGCTCTTCCGAGACGGGCCAAAACAACACAACTGAGTCGTCTGCGATCTCAGGTCATCCCAGACGGGTCTATATCACGACCGTCCGCGATCTCGGGTCATCCCAGACGGGTATTAAGCACGACCGTCCGCGATGTCAGTGTCATCCCAGACGGACGTATGTCACGACCCGTCTGCGATGATGATATCACGGACGGGTTCAACTGTTCACCCGTCTGGGATGGGTGTGTACAGAGAGCATAACACTGCCTGTTTTGTGGCTAGCCTCAGGAATTGCTAGCCATGCCCTCTGAAACAGGAGATACATATAGATTGCACAGAATATTCACATATTTGGACATTCACAGAAACAATCACATGCTGTAACAATCACATATTTATACATATATGCATTCACAATTGCTAGCTACATATATTCACAATTGGTAGCTAGCTAGAACTGAGTCACAATTGCTGCATGCTGTCAACAATCGGTTCAATGTTTAAAAGTAGAGTTGGAGCAGATGTCTAAGAACAAATATGAAAGATATTGCTAGCTAGTCCGCTAAGCCGCCACCGTAGAACTCGCCGGCGGGATTGATGATTTGTGTATTGATGAAGAAGGCAAAAATCCCTCGAATGCGCTTGAGTTCAGCTTCATCAAATGTGTCATCTTGAACCTTCCACGCCTGTTGTTGTCATAAAATCATCAAGGACTAGAAAATTAGCAAATGTAAATAAACTCGAAATAATGCTTGCATTTGGGTATACCTCCTCCGCTAGTCTTCGCCTAACGAAACCCGCGACAACCTCCATGTGGTAGCAAACGTAGAATCCACATAGGTTTGTGCCCTTAGGTTGTTGTTTGCACTAAAACAACAACCGAATATACGTTAGCTAAGAAGAATCTATTATGAAGCATGTCAATATGCTATATTAACATAGTAATGAATGTATATGTACCGGAAAGTCAAATCTATGTCGCAGCTTTGACCCTTTGCCACTTATCCCTCCACGAGCTTTGTACTCGATGAACGCCTCGTCAAGTATGTCGTGAATCGGCCGAAAGTCGCGTGAAGGGTTTCGCGAGGAATCAAAGTATATAACTCTGTTCCATTTTGGTATTAGTACGACCAACACCCAATGGAAGCTGCACATATATAGAGGTACTTCCAAATCAGCTTCTTGATATATGCGTAATGGTGAAATTATAAGTATTGGATGCGATGCAACACTTACTCAGGGTTGTAGGCAAATACGAAGTACTCTTTATCCTTTTGGGACAACAGTGCATGCTTAACATACTCCAGAACTGCTTCTCTGTTGTCCCTAATGTTTGCCCAAGTCACCTTTGCCGGGTCAATGAAGCCGATAGGTTCTTTGACCAGTCTGGCTTCGGTGTGCATGTATCTATGCAAAATGAGAAATCATGTCACGGCTTAATTAAGTTGCATAGGTATGGAGAAAACTAATTGACTGAGAAGTTGTAGACTTACAATGTCCAGCATCTCAACAGGGTCTGCTCCAGGGCGTCGAGGTTGAAGAGTTCGAAGAGGTCTTGAAAGTACAGGTAGAACAACCCGCCCATGTCCTGGTGGAAAGAGGTGTTCCTCCTTGAAAGCGACCTTGACGCATTGTGGCATGGTTTGGCCGGGCTCTAGGTTGTTCGTCGCCTTCATGTACCAATCATGCAACCTCTGGCATGCCAGTGAGCTCGATATGTCTTCCGGCGTGACCAAGACTTGTCCATTCACGAATCGACGAGCTACAGGCGCGAAAGGGAGATCATCCACTGCCTCCGGATCAAACCCAAGCTCTGCCACTAGAGCTGCCTTCGATTTTTGGCTGCCCTTGGAAGTCTTACTGCGACTCCTGCCCTTGCGGACTCTGCTAGCCCCCCTAGAGTAGGTGCGCTTCACCGGTGAAGGAACTGATCTCATCTGTAGCACCTCCTTAGTACCTATGGAGGTAGCAGCTGCTGGCTCTAGGAGCTTGACCGGAGATGAAGCTGGCTCATCAGCCCGTTGCGCTGCCGCTACTAGCTCCATGGGGGTAGGGTTAGCCTCGGGTACCCTAGCTGGCTGAATGGCTGATGCGCTCTGAGAGGCAGGCCGCACTCGTATTTTGATGTCCCTCTTGGGCCACTGGATAAAGGTGCCAATCGTCTGACGCAGCACCGTGATCTCGTCATTTGGTGGCATGGGAAGCGGGAGCTCCTTGAAACCTTCAACCACATCGTCCACATGCACCTTCTGAAAGGTCGGTGCTATGGGGCGACCATGCAGTAGAGCCCCTGCCTCCTTGGGATATGCCATCCCAAATGCAGCATCGAGGGTGACATCTCCGGCTACCCTTGCCAACAACGTGCAAGGAGTCGTCTCCTACAAAATTAGAGAGTATGTTGTTGAGTACGTTCAACGTTACGTACTTACTATTACAAAAACCCTCTAAATGGCCCTTACCGAGATGGTGTCGCAGGGATATGTTTCACCCTGTTCTTCGGCGGATGCGCAGCTACTCCGAATATTTCCGGGGCTCGCCATAGCTACGTTAGATTGTAAAAGTTGAGCTCTGAACTCCTCCTTAAATGCCTCAACCTGCCTCCTGACTTCCTCCTGAATACGCCTCTCCAGATCTTCGGAGTCTCTCGTCGTCGTTGTCGACTGAGTTCGACTCCTCTTGGCGGCCTTCCTCCTCTCATACTCCTCCTCCGTCTCAGGGAATCCCTCTCTCCAGGGAACTGCAACCCCAACACCTCTTGTGCGACCTGGGTGCTCCGGGTTTCCCAACGCTACGGTGAGGAGGTCTTTCGTCCTAGATGATTGTGCTTCATCATCATCTAGTGGCCCTTGTGAAGCTATCTGCACCTGCAACGATCACGCGCGCGAGTTACAAATGAAACCTCGTACGGTTCCGAAGAATTGTGTGTACAAAGTCAGGTATATTACGTACCATGCGATCGACCACTTCCTGGTCAGCGGGGTTTGGAAATGTGGCTGAACCGCTCTGCGGATCTGGCTTGGCACGTGCTCTGCACCAGGAGGCGGCGCGGCCAGAAACCACGCTGGGAAATGGAGGGGGCAAATTCTTCTCCATTGCCTCCCGATCCTGCTTCTCCCATCTCGCCAAAGCACCTTCGTATCCCGTGCTTCCGAGCCTATGCGGGTGCTTGTTTCTTGCTTGAAGGGCCTTCTGCCGTTCACTCTTCGCCACTTCTTCTGGCGTGGTCTTCATCTCAACAAATCGGCCGTACACTTGCTCGTCCAGGAAGCCGTACTTCTGAAACGGGCTATCTCCCGTCCGTACGAACTTCGTCGTCAAGATGCTCTTGAACGACCTCCACGCCTTGCCCATGGTCTTCATTGCAGCCGATCTCACACGTTGTTCGTGTTCTGGCGGGATCTCGAACCACCTTTTACTTCATCCATCAACTCCTCCTCCTTCGCGGGGGTAATATCCTTCCAGTTCTGAATGGTTATGTTGACCCTCTCCCGCCCGAGTATCCCGCAGAACGTGCGGAACTTGTTCGCTACGTCATCCGGTTTCGTGGGCACACCGGACTTCGTAGATACTTGGGTGATCACCATACGTCGAGTAGGGGGCTTCGACATTGTTCGCGGCTTCCGGGTGGTTTTCCCCCTACTTCCTTCATCGTTGCCCGAAGTTGGGTTCGGCAACGATGAGTGCAAAATAGCAAACCTCGTAGGGTGAAGTTCTCTCTCTTGTCGGCATCCCACGTCTCCACGCCCTCGTGCCACAGTGTTTCCAGATCCTCCTTCAGCAAAGACAGGTACGTATCTATGTCATTTCCGGGTTGCTTCGGGCCTTCGATCAGCATGGCCAACATGATGTACTTCCTCTTCATGCACAACCAGGGTGGGAGGTTGTACATACAAAGAGCCACAGGCCAAGTGCTGTGACGACTGCTCATGTTACCAAAGGGATTTATTCCATCCGTACTCATCCCGAACCGTACACTTCTAGAATCGGCACCAAAATTTGGGAATTTCCTGTCGATGTTTCTCCACTGGATGGAGTCCGCTGGGTGTCTAATCAAGTCGTCAACTTTCCGCCTCTCCGCGTGCCACCGCATTTTCCTTGCATGTTCCGGATTTGCGAACAGACGCTTCAGGCGAGGAATGATCGGAAGATACCATACAACCTTGACCGGAATGCCGGTCCTCTCATCATTGCCCTCGATGTCATCGTCCGTAGCATTGTTGCGCTTCTTGTATCGGGAAGTGTTACAAACCGGACAACCGTGTAGTTTCTCATACTCTTTACGGAAGAGGATGCAGTCGTTTTTACAAGCATGTATTCTTTGTACATCCATTCCTAACGGACAGAGAATCTTCTTAGCTTTGTATGTGCTTTTTGGCAACTCGTTCCCGTCGGGAAGCATATCTGCCAAGAGTTCTAGAAGTGCAGTAAAACTTTTGTCAGACCAACCTCCACTTGCCTTCAGTTTGAGCAGTTCCAGAACAGCTGATAGCCGAGTATATTTCGCCTTGCAACCATGGTACAGTTGTCTTTCCGAGTCATCCATGAGACCCAGAAATTTGTGATATTGCCTGCCACCAAGGTCATTACCTTCAGCATCACGAACATTTGCTCGAGATCGTTTTCATTGGTATGCATCTCCGCATCCTCTTCATCCGACTCAGAGTCATCATCAGCCCCCGGATTCAACTCTTCACCACTACTTCCTTCATCGCTCCCTTCCGTGTGTTCGCCGTGATGGATCCAATTTGTATAGCCGGCTACGAATCCCCTACGGATCAAATGATCTTGTAACTGAGTCGTGTTCTTGAACATCTTCTCATTCTTGCAGTCATAGCATGGACAACACATATGACCAGACTTCCTACTCGACATATCATCCTCAGCCGCTCTTAAAAATTCATTCACGCCACTGATATACTCAGGGCTCACACGGTTCGCATCATACATCCATCTTCGATCCATCGCCACTATGGCATACATATAAACATATGTTGATTTATTAATTATCTAAGTGAGTCAAAATAAATATTGAACTAATCGCTCTCTCTCACTTCTCTTAGTAATTATGCGCAAAACGAACCATCCAACCTAGAGCCATGCATCCAAGCATACTATATATATTACATCTAAACCACATGCAATTAATAAACCATTCATCAATACCTACAAATCTATTAAACCAAAATTAACTTCTAATAGAATTCTAACATAAAGACACTACATCTAGGGCTATATAGCAATTAAACTAACTAAATAACCAAATGTACTAACCTATTGGCACAACAAATCAATTATCTCCTTCCAATCTTCTTCTCCTCCCACAAAATCGCCTCAAAATCGCCTCAGCCGCCGCCACCAGCCCGACAGATTTAGGAAACCCTAATAGATTGGAGGGACTGGATCTGTTATAAAGATGGAGAAATCATTGCAGACGGTTAAGCCACTTGAACCGCCTTTAATGACATATCCCAGACACGTGAACACAAGGCCGTCTGCGATGTGTTGACACATAGCAGACGGTTCATAACATGTGCGTCTCTGATGTGTCATCGCAGACGGGTCAAGCTCGAGCCGTCTGTGATAACGTGTTTCTTCGCAGACGGGTTTCAGGATGAACCGTCTGCGATGTCTCTTTACAGACGGGCGGCTGCGACCCGTCTTGAATGACTTACCATCCAAGACACTAGATCCCGGGCAAAAGTCATCACAGACGTGTTGGTTTATGCACTCGTCTGGAATGGCTTCTATCCTAGACGGGCGCTTGAACCCGTCTGCGATGTGCCGTCCGGGATGAGCCATTCTGTAGTAGTGTGAATTCGTTGTAATCATCCTCGTCAACAACGTTGTCGACTCCTATGATGCTCCTTTTTCCATTTCTAACGACATGCCGCCTCTTGCTTGACGGATCGATCATATAGAATACCTGATGAACATGCTTCGCGAGGACGAATGGTTCAGTACCGTAGCCAACACGGCTCAGGTCAACAGTAGTCACATCGTATTCGTCGGTCTTAATGTGCGAGAGGTGGGCCCAACGACACCGAAATATTGGGATTTTGAACTTGAAGTAATCGAGCTCCCAAATCTCCTCGATGAACCCGTAGTAACAGTGTTTATGACCGGCGGAATCGATAGCATCGACCCGCACACCGCTGTTCTGATATGTGCTTTTTGCATCTTGAGCCTTCGTATAAAATGTGTATCCATTTATATCATATCCTTGGTATGTCCGGACTGTGAAGTACGGTTTCTTTGACAACCATGTCAGCATTTCATCAGATGACGACGTGGTGGTGATCCGGTCTTGGAACCATTGGTTGAATAGGGACATATGTTGTTTCTTGATCCACGCTTCGCTTTTTCTTGGATTTTGATGTCGTAGCATTTCCATGTGTTCATCGATATATGGCGAAACCACCGAGATGTGCTGCAAGACCATGAAATGAGCTCGAGCATGATCGTCGCGATCAGGAGTGATGGATTTAGCTCCGAGGACCCCGGTACCATGGAGCCTGCCCGCGTGTCGTGATTCAGGTAGACCTATCGGGTTGGCATGCGGCATGTAGTCCAAACAGAACTCAACGACCTCTTCGGTGGCATAACCTTCCACAATGCTTCCCTCAGGCCGCGAGCGATTTCGTACATAGCCCTTCAGAATTCCCATATATCTCTCGAACGGGTACATGCTTCGTAGGAACACAGGACCGCACATTTTGATCTCTCTAACTAGGTGAGTCATGAGGTGCGGCATGATATCAAAAAATGACGGGGGGAAGTACATCTCGAGGCGACATAGGACAACCACGAGCCTTGCCTCTAGAGCATCCAGTTCAGGTATACTTATCGCCTTCTGTGATATTCTGTCGAAGAATTGACATAGCATTATGATTGTATCTCTGACATCACCAGGCAAAATCCCTCTAATAGCAATAGGAAGTATCTGCGTCATCAAAACGTGACAATCGTGAGACTTCATGCCAAATAATTTCAATTCCTGCATTGAAACTAGCTTCTTGATGTTGGCGCAGTAGCCGCTTGGAACTTTCACATCGTGCAAGCACTGGCATAGCTCAATTTTCTCGGCTTTAGAGAGTGTGTAACATGCAGGTGGGAGGAAGGTTCTGCCTTTGTCGGTTTCTATCGGAGCTAACTCAGGCCTGATGCCCAGTTTCACGTAGTCTTGACGTGCCTTCACGCCGTCCTTTGTTTTATCAGGGATATTAAGCAAGAGTCCAATTAGGCTGTCAAAGACGTTCTTCTCTACGTGCATGACGTCGATACAGTGGCGAACTTCTAGCTCTTTCCAGTAAGGCAAACCCCAAAATAGTGATTTCTTTTTCCACAGACCCTTCATTAATTTACGCCCCTTTCCAAGAAGAGCATCAACATTTTCAACCATTCTGTATACCTGTCTCCCGGTTAAAACTGATGGAGCCGATCCCTCTTCGATGGTTCCGTCGAACTCAGTAGCCAAGTTGCGGTAAGGATGATTTCGGCGCAAAAACCTACGGTGCCGCATGTATACGGTTTTGCGCGATTTCTCGAGATACAAACTGGCCGTATCTTCCATGCATTGACCACAGGCTGTTGCTCCTTTAGTACTCTGGCCGGATAGGTTACCGTACGCAGGATAGTCATTGATGGTGCAAAATAGCAAACCTCGTAGGGTGAAGTTCTCTCTCTTGTCTGCATCCCACGTCTCCACGCCCTCGTGCCACAGTGTTTCCAGATCCTCCTTCAGCAAAGACAGGTACGTATCTATGTCATTTCCGGGTTGCTTCGGGCCTTCGATCAGCATGGCCAACATGATGTACTTCCTCTTCATGCACAACCAGGGTGGGAGGTTGTACATACAAAGAGCCACAGGCCAAGTGCTGTGACGACTGCTCATGTTACCAAAGGGATTTATTCCATCCGTACTCATCCCGAACCGTACACTTCTAGAATCCGCACCAAAATTTGGGAATTTCCTGTCGATGTTTCTCCACTGGATGGAGTCCGCTGGGTGTCTAATCAAGTCGTCAACTTTTCGCCCCTCCGCGTGCCACCGCATTTTCCTTGCATGTTCCGGATTTGCGAACAGACGCTTCAGGCGAGGAATGATCGGAAGATACCATACAACCTTGGCCGGAATGCCGGTCCTCTCGTCATTGCCCTCGATGTCATCGTCCGTAGCATTGTTGCGCTTCTTGTATCGGGAAGTCTTACAAACCGGACAACCATGTAGTTTCTCGTACTCTTTACGGAAGAGGATGCAGTCGTTTTTACAAGCATGTATTCTTTGTACATCCATTCCTAACGGACAGAGAATCTTCTTAGCTTTGTATGTGCTTTTTGGCAACTCGTTCCCGTCGGGAAGCATATCTGCCAAGAGTTCTAGAAGTGCAGTAAAACTTTTGTCAGACCAACCTCCGCTTGCCTTCAGTTTGAGCAGTTCCAGAACAGCTGATAGCCGAGTATATTTCGCCTTGCAACCATGGTACAGTTGTCTTTTCCGAGTCATCCATGAGACCCAGAAATTTGTCATATTGCCTGCCACCAAGGTCATTACCTTCAGCATCGTGCAACATTTGCTCGAGATCATTTTCATTGCTACGCATCTCCGCATCCTCTTCATCCGACTCAGAGTCATCATCAGCCTCCGGATTCAACTCTTCGCCACTACTTCCTTCATCGCTCCCTTCCGTGTGTTCGCCGTGATGGATCCAATTTGTATAGCCGCTACGAATCCCCTACAGATCAAATGATCTTGTAACTGAGTCGTGTTCTTGAACATCTTCTCGTTCTTGCAGTCATAGCATGGACAACACATATGACCAGACTTCCTACTCGACATATCATCCTCAGCCGCTCTTAAAAATTCATTCACGCCACTGATATACTCAGGGCTCACACGGTTCGCATCATACATCCATCTTCGATCCATCGCCACTATGGCATACATATAAACATATGTTGATTTATTAATTATCTATGTGAGTCAAAATAAATATTGAACTAATCGCTCTCTCTCTCACTTCTCTAATTAATTATGCGCAAAACCATCCAACCTAGAGCCATGCATCCAAGCATACTATATATTACATCTAAACCACATGCAATTAATAAACCATTCATCAATACCTACAAATCTATTAAACCAAAATTAACTTCTAATAGAATTCTAACATAAAGACACTACATCTAGGGCTATATAGCAATTAAACTAACTAAATAACCAAATGTACTAACCTATTGGCACACCAAATCAATTATCTCCTTCCAATCTTCTTCTCCTCCCACAAAATCGCCTCAAAATCGCCTCAGCCGCCGCCACCAGCCCGACAGATTTAGGAAACCCTAATAGATTGGAGGGACTGGATCTGTTATAAAGATGGAGAAATCATTGCAGACGGTTAAGCCACTTGAACCGCCTTTAATGACATATCCCAGACACGTGAACACAAGGCCGTCTGCGATGTGTTGACACATAGCAGACGGTTCATAACATGTGCGTCTCTGATGTGTCATCGCAGACGGGTCAAGCTCGAGCCGTCTGTGATAACGTGTTCCTTCGCAGACGGGTTTCAGGATGAACCGTCTGCGATGTCTCTTTCCAGACGGGCGGCTGCGACCCGTCTTGAATGACTTATCATCCAAGACACTAGGTCCCGGGCAAAAGTCATCACAGACGTGTTGGTTCATGGGCCCGTCTGGAATGGCTTCTATCCTAGACGGGCGCTTGAACCCGTCTGCGATGTGCCGTCCGGGATGAGCCATTCTGTAGTAGTGCATGCTATGTCTAATTTGGAGAAAACAACTACCCTAGCCCTATTTGCATGAAATCCATTGATTGTCTAAAAGGAACTTCGGGATTTCATGAGATTTAGAGGAAGAAGGGATGGCAAATCAAGGCATTACCCGAGGATGGTGCCATCTTGCCCTAACTCAGCGAGGATGGGCTAAGGCAACTCCGGTGGGGTTGATTTCTGGAGATGGCTTCAAATCGGAGAAGAGAACGTGAAGAACTTGCGGATGATGTTGAAGAAGAGGAGAAGACCTTCAATCCGGAGGAAATCCGGAGGCTCCGGACGGTCGGAGTTCTCCTCGGAGAGTCCGGACAGCGGCGGCTCTAGAGACGGTGGTTCGAGTTGGGGCAAAAGAGTGGGGAGTTAAAAAGTAACTCCCCGATCTAGGGTTTTAGGCCCGCTGGACTACATCCGGACTGTCCGGATTTTGCCCGGACAGTCCGGGATCCCGGACACTCCGGGATATTTCCGGAGGGTCTGGGTGATCGAATCCGGACACTCCAGCCCAGATCCGGACTGTCTGACCTCTTCAGAGACAGAATTTTGATGAGTTTCATCAAAAACATTTGTGCATAGGATTTGAATGAGATTAGATGAGATATTCAGAGAGATAGCACTAGGGGTGACCTTACATACTCTTACCACATCCAATGGTCAACAACAAATCAAATGAAACAATATCTGGATGTGATTTAAGTAAAATCAAGAGAAAATAGACAATAAATTCCATGAGAGGCTCGTTTTGAGTTGAAATGAGAAACACATCGAACATGAATTAAAAGGAAATTTTGTAGTGTTTCCACCATGTATGAGTCAATATAGCCACTAAAGTCACTTATTCATTTGAGAATAGGACTTTCAATTTTGCAATTAGACCAATATGAACATGATATAATTACAAGTCATTGATTTATTCACATGTATAGAGATGTGTCATAATATTAACAATTTTGACACCCCCTATATATGCATTTACATCTAAAGCACCAAATCATCAAGGCATGGTATATATATATGTGCATATGCAAGAGTCAAGCCAAGTTTCTAGAATCAAGATATTAAGTTCATTCCTTAACTCACAAAACCTATGCTCATCTAGGGGTTTGGTGAAGATATCCGCTAATTATTTTCGGTCCTTACATGACTTATTTCTATATCTCCCTTTGCAACATGATCCCTAAGAAAATGATGACGAATGTCTATATGTTTGGTTCGGGAATGTTGGACGGGATTATTGGTAATTTTTATTGCACTTTCATTATCACATAATAGAGGCATTTTTCCCATGTTTATTCCATAATCTTCAATGTTTGCCTCATCCATAACAATTGAGCACAACAACTCCCGGTGGAGATATATTCGACTTCGGTGATGGATAGGGCTACGGAGTTTTGTTTCTTAGAGGCCCACAAAACTAGTGACCTACCAAGAAATTGACATGTTCCGGAGGTGCTCTTTCTATCAACTTTGCAACCCGCACAATCCGAATCCAAATATCCAATAAGATCAAAACTAGAACCTTTAGGATACCAAAGTTCTAAGTTTGAGGAATGAACAAGATATCTTAGAATTCTTTTAACCGCCACTAAGTGACACTCCTTAGGAGCGGCTTGAAACCTTGCACACATACATACACTAAGCATGATGTCAGGCCTAGATGCACAAAGGTAAAATAAAGATCCAATCATGGAGCGATATACCTTTTGATCGACCGAATTTCCGTCAATGTTGAGGTCGAGATGGCCATTAGTTTGCATGGGGGTTTGGATGGGTTTGGCGTTCTCCATGTCAAACATTTTCAACATGTCTTTGACGTATTTGGTTTGACATTTGAACGTCCCCTCCTTGAGTTGCTTGATTTGGAATCCGAGAAAGAATTGCAACTCCTCCATCATTGACATCTCGAATTTTCTAGCCATCATCTTACCAAATTCTTCACTGAAAGTTTTGTTAGTAGAGCCAAATATAATATCATCAACGTAAATTTAGCATACAAATAAATTATCATCGACTTTCTTAGTGAATAGTGTGGTATCGACTTTTCCAACTTCAAACCATTTCTTGACTAGAAAATCCCTAAGGGACTCAACCACGCTCTAGGGGCTTGTTTTAACCCATAAAGTGCCTTGTGGAGTTTATAGACATGATTGAGGAAATTAGAATCTTCAAAACCTGGTGGTTGTTCAACAAACACAAGTTCATTAATGGGTCCATTTGAGAAAGCGCTTTTTACATCTATTTGATATAATTTGAAATCATGATGAGATGCAACAGCAAGCAATATGCGTATGGCTTCTAAACGAGCAACGGGGGCATATGTCTCACCAAAGTCCAAACCTTCGACTTGGGTGAAACCTTGTGCCACTAACCTTGCCTTGTTTCGGATAACTTGTCCATTCCTCATCTTGCTTGTTTCGGAAGATCCATTTTGTCCGTATGACGTTTTGCTTAGGCCTTTCAACCAAGGACCAAACCTTGTTGCGGGTGAATTTGTTGAGCTCTTCATGCATTGCATTCACCCAATCCGGATCATCGAGCATTTCTTGGACCTTAATGAGTTCAACACAAGAAATGAAAGAGTAATGCTCACAAAAATTAGCAACACGAGAGCGAGTTGTTACCCCTTTGTTCATATCACCGAGAATGTTGTCAACGGGTTGATCCCGTTGAACACATTGATGAACCCTTGGATGGAGCGGAGCTCGCGATGTTCCAACTCCTTCTTCTTGCTCAAATGATCCACTTGAGTCTTGAATGGAGTTGGATGGCTCAACTTGCATTGATTGAGTTTGAGTTTCTTGAGTCTCTATACTCTCCATTGGTTTGATCTCTCCAAGAGATAGATTATTGATTGCTTGTGAAGGATCGGTGTCACCTACATCATTCAGATTTATTTGCTCTATTTGAGAGCCGTTAGATTCATCAAATTGTTCATCACACGACTCCTCAACACAACCGGTGGTTTTGTTGAAGACTCAGTAAGTATGCGAATTTGATCCATATCCTAATAGAAAACCTTCATCACATTTGGGTGCAAATTTTGACAATCTATTTTCCTTGTTGAGAATAAAACATTTGCTACCAAAGACTCGAAAGTAAAAGATGTTCGACTTATCTTTGGTGAGGAGTTCACATGGAGTTTTCTTCAAGATGCGGTGAATATATAACCGGTTGGTGGCATGACAAGCGGTGTTGACGGCTTCCGCCCAAAAGCGATCCAATGTCTTGTATTCATCCAACATCGTTCTTGCCATTTCTATCAAGGTTCGATTTTTCCTTTCCGCCACGCCGTTTTATTGAGGGGTGTAGGGTGATGAGAACTCATGTTTGATCCCCTCCTCATCAAAATATTCTTCAACTTGCGTGTTTTTCAACCCCATCCCATTATCACTCCGGATATTCTTGATCTTGAGTTTGAACTCATTTTAAGCACGCTTAGCAAACTTCTTGAACTTTTTTTGTGTATCACTTTTATCACTCAAGAAAAATACCCAAGTATATCTAGAATAATCATCAATAATGACAAGACCATATTTATTACCTCCGATGCTAATGTAAGCAACGGGTCCGAAAAGATCCATGTGAAGAAGTTCTAATGGTCTTGAAGTAGTCATTATGTTCTTTGCCGGATGATGAGCTCCAACTTGCTTCCCGGCTTGACACGTGCTACAAACTCGATTCTTATCAAAAGTAACACCCGTTAGTCCTAAAACGTGTTCGCCTTTTAGAAGTTTGCTCAAATTCCTCATTCCAACATGGGCTAGTCGGCGATACCATAACCAACCCATGCTTGATTTAGCTATCAAGCAAGTCTCAAGGCGAGATTTATCCGAGGAGAAATCCACAAGATAAAGTTTGCCTTTCATATGACCCTTGAAGACTATTGAGGAATCGTGTCTTCTAAAGATGGTCACGTAAACATCGGTAAATAGACAATTAAATCTTAATGCACATAATTGAGATACGAAAAGCAAATTATAATTGAGAGACTTGACAAGTAACACATTTAAAATGGACAAGTCATTTAAGATTGCTACTTTACCAAGTCACATTACCTTTCCTTTGGCATCATCGCTGAAAATGATGTTTTCATGAGGTGATCCTTCACTTGTCAATTGTGAGAACATACTCACTTCTCCAGTCATGTGATTAGTGCAACCACTATCAATTACCCAACTTCTTCGACCGGAGGAGTAGTCCTACAAAACAAGTTTATTTCTTTGATTTAGGTACCCATTTTTGCATGGGTCCTTGCATGTTAGTCACAAGAATTTTGGGCACCCAAATGGTGCTCTTCTTGAGACCGCTATTCCTAGGTCCAACGTACTTAGCATGGATGTTTCCATTTATGTCTTTCCTTAACACATAGGAGGCATCAAAAGATACACCGCCAAATGTCTTACTCATTTGACGCTTCTTCGTCTCATGGCCATTGAAATGGAGTGTTTCCACTTGCTTACTTTTGCCATGCACGAACTTCATCTTTGGATATTGTTGAGGCAACCAAACTTTGCCATTTTCATTGAATTTTGGAGTGAATCCAAGTCCTTCATGGTTGAAATTTTCAACTTTACTTCAGTTTGGCATTTTCAATTTTCAATTCTTCATTGTTGACGTTTGAGTTAGTATCACATTTTGAACATAGCACATGTATATGATCAATTGATGAGGCTTTAAGCTTATCATGTGCAATCACGCAGGCGCCTAGCACCGGAACAAGCATCCTAGTACTGCGCTGCTCCGGACGCCGCAGGCAGCTGCAGCACCAGGGACCTCACCAAGATTACTATTCACTCGAAGTACCTGGTGAGATGTTCCACAAGCGTGTATTCGTGGATCGAGCCTGCTCTGCACCAGTGACCACGCCGTAGACGGATGACAAGCTGCTCTCGTTTTGTTCGCGGCCATCAAGAAATTAGAACTTAGATCACTTGTTCTTACTGCCGATCTCCATGGTATTTGCTGGTCAGATTACTATATGCGTACATGAATACATGCTGCTTCAGTTTAGATCACCACATGCAGTAAGGGGCAAAAGTTCAGTTCTGCCACCCTTCATGATTCACTGTATTTCTTTTAGAGAATACGTTATGTCCAGAATTGCCATCTGTCGACGATCGGTGAACCGGCGATCTTACGGTACTCGTGAGATGATGATTACTGGGGGGTAGGGACCTCTAGGGCCCAAGTGCCAAGAGATCTGACAGCAGGGGACAGCCGTTTTTATACAGGTTCGGGCCTCCCTCGGGATAATAACCCTACGTCCTGTTGCTATATATTGATCGGGAACACGCTTTACAATGGGGGTGTATGTTAGTGGCTATCCTAGGCCTAATCGTAGACTAATCCTAGCTAATCCTCCGGGCTCGACTCCTTCGAGACTGCGGGTCTTCTAGAGCTTCGCCTGCTGGATCTGCGACTAGATTGACTTGTTAAACCTAACTTCACCCGTCCTAATTCGACCTCTCCTCCCCTATGGGATTGCTGATCCTTATATAGGGGGTTCCAGGGGTCGTACTAGACGTGGACTCACGCCCGAGTAGGACTCCGGCTTCCTTAAACGTCGGGATTGACTTCCTAATTTAAGGGGAGTCTTCCCTCCTCTAGAGGGGTTACCTTATCGTCCGGGGATACTTAGTCGGATATGCTGTACCTTCTAAAGATCCCGGGGAATCTTACACGGATACCCTCAATACGTGGGATACCGTACTATACATCATCAAGCCCCCCATCAGTACGTGAAGTGAGGTCATGATGGTTCTGTTGAAAATCTGCCCTTGTCGGGGAGGAAACTCCGAGTAGGCGATCCGAATAGGCCTGGTCGACGACTTCCCCGAGTAGGCTCAACTTCTACCGAGTAGTCGTGAAAAACCTTATCGGAATAAACCTTGGGAAAAACCCAGAATACTTTCTGATCCGATCTGATCCGTTGATCACGGACACGCGTCCGCCTGGCATATTTCTAGGAAACGGAACCATCGTGGCGGAAAATTCGCGTGGTGATGAAGAATCTTTTCTCTCTCGGCGCCGAGGGGCCGTTAGCGTGTGCTGAGCCACGCCGCGTTCGCTAGGGTCGTGGTTTGTCAGACCCTCTTTTTCCCGCGAAGCGCTCTGTAAGCGGAAAAAGCAACTGTCCGCATTAAATGCGATGGAACTGATCGTGCCGAAAACCGCGCTCGACTCCGGCGGAAGTTTAAATCTTTGGGAGTCCAAGGATTGGGGTTTTGCACGCATTGTCTTTCCGCCTCCCAATTTCCTTGATCCCCTCGTCTTCTTCCTCGCGCCCCTGCCCACCCTTGCTTCCACAACCTCTCGATCGATCAGCGAAAATGGTCAAGAAAAGCGCCGTGAAGAAGTCTGGTTCTCCCGATCGTGCTGACGAGTCGGGGAAAGCTTCGGAGGAAGTAGCCATCGCCATTCCTCCATTCGAGGTCTCTGTGATGGACGCCCCCGCCTTGGAGAAGTTGGCGGCGGAGGAGGTGATACTCCCGGAGGTATTCGTGCCTTACCGGGTGGCCGCGAAGGAGACGGTCCCCACCCCCGACACGGATTGGGTCGTCGTTTTCGCGGACTTCTTTAGGTGCGGATTCCAGTTCCCGCCTTCGGCCTTCTTCCTCCTTGCGCTCCAGTTCTACGAGATCGAGTTGATCCACCTCAACCCGAACTCGGTCCTAATGCTGGCAGTCTTCGTGCACCTGTGCGAGGCCTACCTCGGCATTAGGCCGAACCTGGAGCTCTGGAGGTACTTCTACAACCTCCGCCGGCAGAAGGGCAGTGGCGCAGGAGTCGTCGGCGGTGCTGGTTTCCGACTCAGAGAAGGGAAGAAGAATGCTTACATTGCTTCCTCCTGGAAGTCATCCTGGTCGGGCTGGCACAACCGGTGGTTCTACTGCCAACCCCCAGCGAACTCGGGGCTATCCTACCGCGGGCTTGCCCCTAACTCGATCAAGAACTGGGGGGAGGCTCCGAAGGAAACTAAGCAGCTCAAGGCGCTCGTCCAAGACATTGCCAACCTCGCCGCCAAAGGCTTGTCGGCGTGGGATGTCGCGGAGGATTTCCTTCGGCGCCGGTTAAGCCCCCTCTCGTTGAGGATCAAGGGAGCCTGGGAGGTCCCGGAGGGTCAAGACCCGACAAGGGACTTCGACACGGGTAAGTATCACGACCACCTCCGTGCCGATTCAATCGTCAATACTCCTTACACACTTCTCTCTTGTCGCGCCGAGCAGAGTTGTCCCCGGAAGAGCTTCAGAATAGGCTGAACTACCTATTCGAACACTCCCCCCAAGGTGGGCGTACAGACGTGCCCCTGCCCCTGCTGCAGCAGAGCCCGGACAGCCGACAAGAGGTACTCTCGGTAAGGTGTTCATCGTTGACTGACTTGGGTTCGTCCGAGTAGCCTTACAGAAGGTCCTCGGGCGTGTTTCTTTGCAGCGCGTTGGCCGCGGGGGTCCCTGACTCGGAGGCCGAACGAGCCGGCGCCCCTATCGAGGACGATGAAATCGAGGTGTACGACACGGCCCCGCCGCCCCCGGAGACGAGGGAGGAAGGCCCTTCTGCGGCCGAGACGGGGGCGGAGGCCTTCTCGACCAGCTCCCCCGCTCAGGACCTTCAACCGCAGGTTTGAAGCTCTTGCCCGACTACTCTAATCCCATATTCTCCCCTGAATGGAGATCACAAGGAAGGATGTGTTGGGCAGCTTGAAGCGAGCGACCCCCTTCTCAAGGAGCCAACTCCCCCTCCTACGACCACTCTCGGGGAGGAGACGGTGGCAGATAAGGGAAGGCGCCGCAGTCTTCCGGCAAGCGGGACTCGAGTGCTTTGGCAAGGAAAACTCCTCCGACGGGGAAGCGCACGAAGTCAGTTTCCCTCTACCGCCTTTCTCTTTCGACTTATTTTTCTAAAGACTTGATTTGAATGCTTCTGGCGACTAGGGTGTCGATCCGCTCCGCCAAGACTCCGACTACTGCGGCCACCAGGCAGCAGCCCCCGGCGCCGAAATCGGCACCGGCCTCTGTGCCGGACTTGCCACAGGCCTCTGCACCGGATTTGCCGCCGGCCCCTACCGAGGAGTCGGAGCCCCTGGCGCCGGAGTCGGAGTTGCCCCTTGTCGAGCAGGTCGCGCCTTCGGGTCCTTCGGCGCCTGAAGGTCTTCGCCTCTCTTCCTTGCTGCAGGTAACGTGAAGGAAAATCAGCGATAAGGTAATTTTACTCTGCTTGTACTAACCTGTTCTTTTTCAGCTTGCTATCTCCCAGGTCGCTCCGCTCGAGAAAGCCCAAGAGGAACTGGACTCGGTGCGCGACGAGCTGAAGAAACGCCTCGACGAGTCCGAGAGGCAGCGGGCGGAGATCGAGACGCTGAAGAAATGCCTCGAGGACTCCGAGAAGCAGCGGGCGGCGGAGAAGGAGGCGCTGCAGAAGAGTCTCGACGATTCCGAGAAGCAGCGTGCGGCGGTCGAAGCTGATCTCTCGTCCGCAAAGGCACGCCTCTCCGATGTCGTGCCTTCCCTGCAGCAGAGCCGGTCCTACGCGGGGAAGCTGGAGGAAGACCTCGAGCGGGCCTTGGGCACACTCGAGAAGGCGTTGGGTGAAGTCGGTGTCGCCGTCGCCCCGAGTTCTTCCTCGGCCAACCGCCTGGCCGAGCTGACGTCGTCTGTTTCCCAGCTGAAGCCTACTGTCGAGAAGCTTCTCGAGAGCGAGCTTCAGCAGGGGGTTCGCGACGCCCTGGCCTTCGCCTTGGCCCTCCTGAAGTGCGAGCACCCGGACCTGTCCTTGGGGGCGCTTGCTGCTGACTTGCCGGAGGGCGAGGAAGAGAGCCTTGTCTTGGCCGTGCAAGGGGCGGCAGACGCCTTTGGTGATCGAGTCCAGGCATCTGGCTCGAAGTAGGTCTGTAATAGAAAATACTTATGCAAATACAGTGATCAGTAACTGTGCGATAACTTGTGTGTTTTTGTCTTTTTCAAAAACCTTGTCTAATCTGCTCATGGGAAACCTTGTCGGGTGCAAGTGTAGACTTTAGTCGGAACCGATACCCTTTGCCTTCCTTTGGTGCAGGTGTACGAATAGTGCCGTAGGTCGCTTTTGCTGTGATCGACCAGTCCTTAGGTTTAGTCGGATGGAGGGCTCAGGGGCTCCTCGTCATCAGTAAACGTGATAAGGGTGTTGGAAATATGCCCTAGAGGCAATAATAAATTGTTATTATCATATTTCTTGTTCATGATAAATGTTTATACTCCATGCTATAATTGTATTAACCGGAAACATAATACATGTGTGGTTTTATAAACAACACCGTCTCCCTAGCAATGCCTCTATCTGGCTAGCTCGTTGATTAAATGATGGTTAAGGTTTCCTAATCATGGACATGTCATGTCGGTTAATAACGGGGTCATGTCATTAGGAGAATGACATGATGGACAGACCCAAATTAAGTTAGGCAATTCGATCACGTCACAAAGTTCATATTGCATAGCTTTCCATTGTTAAATGTTCCGATCCTTAGACCATGAGATAATGCCACTCCCTGGTACCGGAAGAATGCTTTGGGGGCATCAACCGTCATGCCGTAACAGGGTGATCATAAAGGTGTCTTTCAGGTATTTCGGAAAGTACTTGTTGGGTTGCATGTATCAAGAGTGGGATTTGTCCATCCATGTGACAGAGAGATATACTCTGGGCCCACTCGGTAAAGCACATTCTGTATCGCTTGCAAGCACGTGACTAAAGAGTTGGTCACAGAGGATGTGGCATTACGGAACGAGTAAAGAGTACTTGCTGGTAAAATATCTCGGGCAAGTAAAATATCGCGAGACAAAGGGAATGGAATATTCGACATCGTGGTTCAAACCGATAAAGATCTTCGTTGAATACGTGGGAGTCATTATGGACATCCAGGTCCCGCTATTGATTATTGATCGGAGAGGTGTCTCGATCATGTCCACATATTCCCGAACCCGTAGGGTCACACACTTAAGGTTCGTTGACGCTAGGGTATAAAATGAGATATTAATATGGTGAGACTGAAATTTTGTTCGGAGTCTTGGATGGGATCCAGGACGTCACGAGGAGCTCCGGAATGGTCCGGAGATAAAGATTCATATATGGGAAAGTATTTTTAGGGTTCCGGAAAAGTTCAGGATTTTTCCGGTATCGTACCGGGAAGGTTTTAGAAGGTTCCGGGGGTCCCCGGGTGGGGCCCACTTATCCCGGAGGGGTCCACATGGACCAAGGGTACTGCATGAACAGTACACACGTGAATAGTGTCGCGTGAACAGTAATCCCCCTTCCTAGATGGATAAGATCGATATCACTTAAAAATAGGAGATAAGATCGAAAGGGGAGGCTTTACTTGGGGGAGGGTACTGTTCACGCGCGTACTGTTCACGCGTGTACTGTTCACGGGTACTATTCCTCCTCCTCCAAGTTTTCTCCTCTATATAAAGGAGGGGAGGGGCAGCCCTCCGGAGAGATCTATCCCAGCCGCCGCCTCCCTCTCTCCCATCTCCTCTCTCTCGTGCGCAGCGCTTGGCGAAGTCCTGTCCGCGGAGAAACCCCCACCACCTCCACCACCATGCCGTCGTGCTACCGGAGTTGATCTCATCTACCTCATCTCCCGCCTTGCTGGATCAAGAAGGAGGTGGCGTCTTCGAGCCGTACATGTGCACATCTCGGAGGTGCCGCTCGTTGCGGTGCTTGATCGGATTGGAACACGAGAAGATCCCTCTCGCGGCTGGGAGGTATAACCTAGCTGCGGGAGGCTGCGGGCTTCATCGACAACGGTCAAATTCTCCGCTGTGTTGACGTGTTCGTCGAGGGTATGTAAATATGATCTGTCTCTCGTTGCAAGCTTCTTCTAGATTGGATCTTGGTTTTCTAGATTGGATCTAGGTTTTCGTTTGCATCTCGTAGGAAAATTTTTGTTTTCTATGCTACGAATCCCATCAAAGGGGTCTTTCATACAGCTTGTCGCGGCCATGGCGGCACCTCCGTATTCCCTTGCCGAGGGGAGACTCTTGGTGTTTGGCTAGTAAATTCTACATTTGCCCGATCAACAAAGTTCCACTCTACCCGAGATATCTTCTGCTCCGAGTGGTCGAGGACGTGGATAGGCGTGCGGGTTCCGTTGATCCAGTCGTATTCGCACTTCCTTCCCTTCCTTTACTCGGGATCGGGGAACCTTGCTACGGAACTGGGGAGCTTAGTCGACCAGGCCTTAGGTCTGGTCAGGTGGGGGGCTCAGTGGCTCCCCTGTCACCTGCAAACGCGTTAAGGGGTCTTCCTCGCGTCCCTGGCAGTTGCAACGCAGAACCCTTTTTCCTTCGTGCGGGTCGAAGAAGTCGGCACTCGTACTCGTACATCAATTTTGCCGTATTCATATCCAGCCCCCGACTACCTGTTCGAGAGATATTTCGGATAGGCAGTCTGAAATTAACAATGAAAATACTGAGCTAGAGACTTGGTATTATTTAAAGAAAACTGTGTCTTTTACAGATTACTGTAAGAAAAATAACTCTAAGAAAACTAAGAAAAAACTAGGCCGTCCCCTCCTCGTTCAGCTCGTCGACTGTTGCCCCAGAGACTTCCGTCCTCTTGTCGTGACCCGCTGACTGAACTTTGTTGAGTGCGCGTGCTGGGCGGCGGCGCCCGGAGCGTCTTATCATCGACTCGTTCGTAGCTTGACGATCTTTGAGGCTGGAGCTGGTGCAACTTTGGAATCTGCTGATGAGGAGGCGACGGTTGTACTATCTTACCGACGACGGTTGTGCTGGACCCCCTAATAGACGCGACCTTTCTACCTTTGGCATGAGCGACCTGGATCGGGCGGCTTCTCCTGAGGAACCGTTGTCCTGCCTGGGGGAAGGCCCTGTTTTCTCCCTGTTCCGACTTAGTCGTGGAACTCTTTCTCCGACTTGGAGGGGGTACTTTCCGAGGCTGTCGCTCGTAGCCGTGGAGGTGGTCTTGACAACGTGGTGGCGGGAGCCGCCGCGCTGGCGTCCTGGTTAGGGGGTGGGTGCTGCTCTGCGAGGTCGAGGCTGCGCTTGTCGCAGAGGAGTGCTTCCCTGGGTGAGCTCCTTATCGTGAGGACCCCTTTTGGGCCGGGCATCTTTATGCACTGGTAGGCGTAGTGCGTAGCTGCCATGAACTTGGCCAGGGTAGGGCGTCCTAAGATAGCATTGTAGGCTGTTTCGAAATCGACTACATCGAACAGGATCTTCTCTGTTCGGAAATTCTCCGGTGTACCGAAGGTAACCGGGAGCGTGATTTGCCCTATCGGCGTGGCCGATGAGCCCGGGACGATACCATGGAAAGCGTGTGTCACCGTCTGTACAGACGATCGTGGCACTTGCATTGCGTCGAGGGCGTTGGCGAATAGGATATTGAGGGAACTCCCTCCATCTATTAACACGCGGCCCACTCGGCAGTTGTTGATCGTTGGCTCGACCACAATAGGGTATCGTCCTGGACGAGCGCAATTCTCGGGGCAATCGGTCTGGTCGAAAGAGATCGTGACCTCGGACCACTTGATCGATCGAGGAACTCGCGGTACACTCGCGAGAACTTCTCGGGCGATCGCCTTGTATTGCCTCTTGGACTCGTAAGAGGTGGAGCCCCCAAATATGTGCTCGATTGCTCTAACATGCCCCTGGAAAGGCTCAGGAGTGGAGTCATCGTCATCGGAAGTTGTCTCCCGGCTGTTGTTAGCGACTTGAGGGTTCTCCTCGCGGAACCTCTCTCTTTCTTCCCGAAGGTATTTCTTGAAGATGCGACATTGTCGCAGATCATGCGAGTCCGTCTGGTGAAAGTCACACCAGGGCTTGGACGTCTTGTCGGAGGATGTTGTAGGGCTTATCCTTGGGGCGTGGCTTCCAGGTACGTTTCTCGGAGACATCGGCCATCACCTCGTCGGTTCTGGTCCTTTTCTCCTTGTTCCCTCCGGAGGGCTTCTTCTTGCGCTTAGTCTTGCGCGAATCGCCTCTTGACCGGAGGGGAGAGCTGGTCGATTCACCCCGCTGCTGCTTGATATAACGCAGGGTTTCCTCCACACAAGCGGCCTTCTCGGCCAGGTCCATGAGCTGCCTGGTGGTTCTTGGTGGCCGCATGATCAAATCGTGCGTGCACATCTCGTTTCGACTGCCCCGAGTGAAGGCGCGGATGACATCCGAGTCCGTTATCTCGGGTATAGTGTTGCGGACAGCGCTAAACCTCTTCGTGAATTCACGGAATGTCTCATCTGGTCGCTGGACGACTAGGAACAGATCGTCGACCCGACCAGGCCTTGGGAAGGTACCCTGGAAGTTCCCGAGTAGCATGTCGCATAGCTGTCCCCAGGAACGGATCGTTCCTGGGGGGAGATTCGTCAACCATGTCCTAGCGGCTCCTCTGAGAGCGGTAGGGAGGTAGTTGGCCATTACCTTCTCGTCACCGCCGGCCGCCTCAATCGCGGTGGTGTAGATCTGGAGGAACTCCACGGGGTTCGTGGTTCCATCATACGATTCAAGCGAGCCAGGCTTGAAACGAGAAGGCCAGCGTACCTGTCGGAGTTCCTGGGACAGCGCTTGACATCCGCTGAAGGATCCCCGATAAGGTACGTACTCGCCGCTATTCGGGGTCGAGGAACGGCCCCGAGCATTGGCGTTGTGCACTTGGTCTCTCCGAGAAGGTTGCTGCTCGTGCTGACGCTTTTGGCGGCGGCGCCGTTCGAGCTGTTCTCGGAGATCCACCGGCCGCTCCTCCTGAGGAGACCGGTTCCTGGGGTGTCGTCCCTCTTGATCTCGCTCTTCAAGCGGAGGAGGGGTATCCACCCGAGTAGAGCTGCGGGCCACCGATCGGGCTCGAGAGGATTCGGCCTGGTTTTGAGCCTCTTGGAGGTCAGCCCCCAGCCGTTGCAGCCACTGCACGCCCGCGGGTGTCGATAGATCCGCCACGGGAGGCTGTGACAGCAGGTTGCGCACTTCCGCAAGTCTTCGAGCAGTTCGGGACACGTACTCCCGTGATCCCGGGGGGGATCTTCCCACAGCGGCAGGCAAATCTTCGTTTCGGCGGGGAGTTGTTTCCCCGTCGGCGGGCAAGCCCCCGTTCATGTGGGAGGCGTCCGCGTGCGAGCCCCCGGGCAGATTCTGATCTCCGAGGTCTTCTCGACCGTCGTTGATCGCGAGTACCATCCGAGGCTCTTGGCTGGACGACGTGTACTCGTATTCCATCGCGTTGTCCTCATCGGACGCGACGCGGGTAAAGTCTTGATCGTTCTCACGATCAGAATTAGCAGGAGAAATTCCAGCCATGGGGCTGGTCGTTCCTGCCGGGGAGTCGTCGTTCAAGACTAACTTCCCGCTGAAGGCCCTGGCGCACTCGGTTCTAAAGTGATCTGCTTCGCCATCCGAGTCCTCTCCAGGGGCGTATTCTCCGAAGTCAACTCGATCCGTCACTGGGTACGGGTCCATAGGGCCAAAGTTGTCGTAGAAGCCCCGGTCCGAGTACCCAGTGCGGGGCGAGATTGCGACCGGTTTTCCTGCCGTGCTTGCTACTTCCTCCTCGGTCGAAACCGGGGAGGGCTGTGCAAACGGCGCTGGGATCTGATCGCGCCTAGTTGCGCGTCCTGCCGACTTTGATCTTTCCTCGACGACTTGGTCCGGAGAGGTCCCCACGGTCGGCGCCATCTGTCGACGATCGGTGAACCGGCGATCTTACGGTACTCGTGAGATGATGATTACTGGGGGGTAGGGACCTCTAGGGCCCAAGTGCCAAGAGATCTGACAGCAGGGGACAGCCGTTTTTATACAGGTTCGGGCCTCCCTCGGGATAATAACCCTACGTCCTGTTGCTATATATTGATCGGGAACACGCTTTACAATGGGGGTGTATGTTAGTGGCTATCCTAGGCCTAATCGTAGACTAATCCTAGCTAATCCTCCGGGCTCGACTCCTTCGAGACTGCGGGTCTTCTAGAGCTTCGCCTGCTGGATCTGCGACTAGATTGACTTGTTAAACCTAACTTCACCCGTCCTAATTCGACCTGTCCTCCCCTATGGGATTGCTGATCCTTATATAGGGGGTTCCAGGGGTCGTACTAGACGTGGACTCACGCCCGAGTAGGACTCCGGCTTCCTTAAACGTCGGGATTGACTTCCTAATTTAAGGGGAGTCTTCCCTCCTCTAGAGGGGTTACCTTATCGTCCGGGGATACTTAGTCGGATATGCTGTACCTTCTAAAGATCCCGCGGAATCTTACACGGATACCCTCAATACGTGGGATACCGTACTATACATCATCACCATCAAAATCGGCAAATGTGCATGGCTCTTGGGGGCTACTCAAATGAAGGATGTTGTATTTTATTGGTGGCTGTCGGATCCACATTCGATCTGGCCGGTAAACAAAGCAGCCCGCTGCGAGGACAAACCTACGGAGTAGTACACTTGTATCTCCACGAGAGGTTAATTAATCTACTATTTAGTCACGGTCTCCTCGCTCCTCCGCTCCCTTCTACCTTTTCCTCAACCTTTCTAGTTTTGGTCCAGATCTATGCTTCCTCCCCCGCTGTTGAGAGCCGCCATTCTCGCCGGCAAGGTGAAGGGAGGGGGCCCTGCCCACCTTTCTATCTTGTACATTATTTAATGTAGCTTTTCATCTTATTGTGGTGTGTCCCTCTCGAATCTAGATGGTCGCCTCCGCTTTGGTCATTGGCGGCAAGCCCCCTCGTCAGCGGACCGGCGATTTCCCTCCATCAAGTGTCCATTGGAGGTCTTTACGGTAGTCCCAGGTGGTGCTCTTCTTCCTTTTCCCGAGTCCACCTCTCCGATGCGCCTCTCGCGACCGCACCGCTCTAGGCGGTTTCCCTTGTTGGCAAAGAAGCCCTCCTCCTGTTCTAGTACAAACGAAACTTCATCGGTTGTCTTCCTCTGCTGAACTCCACCGTTGCTTGTGAGAGCGGCTTCAATCTGCTCAGCTTAGTGGCTCTGATACGCTTTCCCTTCCTCCTACGTGGCCTGGTTCTGGCAGCAATTGCCCCCTTTCTTGCCGCTCCTCTCCTTGGTGCGCGACATGGTCCTCCTCCCCTTCAAGCTGGCGAACTTCCATCAACTGCTTAGTCGATTTGAGAGGCTGATAGGGAGGAAGACTACTACACCAGTTGTCCCTAGCAGCTGGTGCATCGGATCTAAGTCGATCAGCAGCGATTCCATCGTTGGCTGATTTCCGCCGCCACTCTTCTTCAACCTCCAGGATGGAGGCCCTCTGTCTGCTGCCCATAGTGGCCATCTACAAGGGGAACCTGAGCTCAAAGTCCCAAGTGTGAAGGCAAAGACTCTCCGTTCGTTGCCGACGTTCATGTCTTCAGCAAGATCAACAACACAAGGACCTTTTATGTTATTTTACCTTTTTTAGGGTCTTTTGTGTAATTCAAATAAGCCCTTATATAATTCTTCTATCTTCTATGGACTTCTTTCTAAAAAGATAGTGTACCAAACACATTTAAGGCATCTACAAAGGTAGTCAACAATTGACTTTTTCACATTTCTGCGTCATCTAGAGTTGACTATCAAATAACTCATACAATGGTGTTGTCTTTTAAGCTGACTCTACACGAAAAGTCAATATTAAATGCAGCAACGTACAAAGGTAATGTGGTTGACTCTAGAGGCTCCATTCTATTTTAGAACCTGGCTCTTCACTAAAAGTCTATTTTATTCTCTCTCCTCCACATCAACAATTATCCTACGTGATATGATAAAGAGTTAGCTAATATCACGTATTTGTAGATGCCTTTAATGTGTTTGGTACACTATCTTTTTAGAAAGAAGTCCATAGAAGATAGAAGAATTATATAAGGGCTTCTTTCAATTACACAAAAGACCCTAAAAAGGTAAAATAACACAAAAGGTCCTTGTGTTGTTGATCTTGCTGAAGACATGAACGTCGGCAACGAACGGAGAGTCTTTTTTATTTTCTCTCCTCCACATCAACAATTATCCTACGTGATATGATAAAGAGTCAGCTAATATCACGTATTTGTAGATGTCTTTAATGGAATCCAGCAACTTCTAGGACTTGAGGGCTTTTTTGCCTTAGATAAGAAACAATGGTAGGTGAAGTTTAGCCTGAAGAGAAACTAGAAGAAGGCTCTTAAATGTATCCAGAGAAAGCTTTCGAGAAGATAGTTAACCTGCGGTTACTTACGCATTAGGCTAAGCAAACCAAGCTACCATCCGCTCTTATTTCCTAGGAGACATGAAGGAATCTCCGAGGTGTTGGTGAATTATTAAGGGCAGTGGAAACTATCGAGGACAAACGATCTCTTCCTCTATGATCAACGACCTTCACATGACACACATCGATTAAGGAGCCTACTATTGTAAAATAAATTTGACTCTTTAGAAGGGGTTTCACTCCCGCGGCAGCTACACTAAGAATTAGACAAAAGATCAACAGACGACACAGATTAAAGAAAAAGTCAAGTTTCAAGTTAACTTGAAGTTCAGAGCAAAAAAGTCCATAAGAAAGAGAGAGCCTACCAAGCCTATAGTCTACCATAGACTATAGATCAAGATATATTCTTTCCATGCACAAAATCTATGGACCTAATTAGATCAAAATATTCCTATCTCTTTCATCCTACCAAAAGTATGTGGGGTCATTTGTCCCTCTCCTTAGCTTAAAAAAGACATCCCATAAATCATTTGTAACTTTATCTCTCTGGAGGAATAAGAGCTCTCACCCCCTCTGAGCGCGATGAGTTTAGATCTCTCTCGTGTGTGACGCCTCGTTCGATTGTGTGACGCCTCGTTCGATTGGCTCGAGAAACCTTCGTTCGATTGGCTCGAGAAACCTCTAAACTAAGACTTGTTTGTTGCTCGATGACTTCGTCCTCGACATGGATCCGAGGAGCCTAGTCACATTCTTAACATGATTACGCCTCGTCGAGGCCGAACCCGGTTAAAAAAATCATTGTGTCAATTGTGTTAGTGATCGATGTCCAGCACCGTGGCCATCACACATACTCCTTTTACTTATTCGGTGCTCTCGATAATTTATTTGTACTCGACACGCACCCTCTCGCTTTTTCGACAACAAACATATATGAATATCTCATTACAAATCTACTATTTCTCGCATAATTTGCTTACATGCTCCCTTTATGTAACTCGTGCACAAGCTAACGTATTTGATGATTCTTATACTCGCGTTGGAGTATCCTAGAATTGAACATGGTAAAAAAGTGTATAACAATATCGTTTAAGTGGAACATCAAATGTGGCAGCCATATTACCAGACAGAAACGTTCAAGCAGGGCCATCTACTCACCTGAGATTAGTCCTAGTTGTATGGCTCCATGGCTCCATGCTACTAGACAATGGCCCAGTTCTTTTCGGCTTCTCCAGGGGTTTCTCCCAGAAGCTGCCCCCTCAAATTCGTTGGGGCTTCTAAACTAGTCATAGTATTTCTAAATTAGAAGCCCCGACGAATTTGAGGGGATGGCTTCTGGGAGAAGCTAGAAGGGGGCAACTTCTGGAAGAAGCCCCTGGAGAAGCCGAAAAGAACTGGGTCAATTCCTTGTTTCGATAATATAAAGGTCTCACCCCCCCCAACCCCCCAACCCCCCAACCCCACACACACAAAAAATCACGTTTCAAACTTCAGGGTACAGGAAGAGGCAAAAGCATATCCACTAGTACAGAATTCATCCAGTATTTGCAGGAGCACTTGACAAAAATTTCAGCCCTTTTTCATGATAGTGGAACTGAAGATATCAATTACAGGAAAGCCAAGAATGTGCTGGCCTTTTTTCTCTCTTGGGAAACGGTAAATCAAGAAACAAAAAGGTTACTTTCTTCCACCCCAGTACCACACCCAATACACGCATCAAATTCCCCCTTCCCTTGCTACTGTATATATCATCTACACGTCCAAGAGGACAATCATGGGTTCCAAAGGTTCCAGATTGGTGTTAAGAGGTACAACTGTAGTTCCCACACACGGCGGTTTACTCTTACAACTGAATTGGCCATCAGAATTGCCAACGCAAATCGGGATTAGCTGATCAAATTGAGTGACACTGGAAGTTACCGTATGTATATGCCGTGCCCACCTCAGTACAGCTTTGTGAACTCGGCCGTCTGGTTAGGTTCTCCAAGTCTGAAAGCGTCCCTCTCAATTAGGATCTGCAAAGAACTCATTGTCTTGACCAAAGATGCCCAAATCAAGGGCGCACAGCAAAATGCGTAGGCGAACACTGCCAAGGCCCTGACAACACCATTTGTATACCATGGAAATGCCATCACAAAGAGTGTGCCAATGATCCCAAACCACGTCGTGAGGACATCAAGGGGGTGAAGGAGGAAGACATTGATCACAATTGAAGAAAGGGAGAACGCGCCGAGCAGGTACAGTGGCCAACCTAGTAGTGGATGCACAGTCCGTGGGACGAGGAAGAATGGAATGGTGTAAGCTGCAAGTATAGACCATGCTGCCACTACCCTGAGTGTGGTGAGTAAAAATATAGTGCTTTTCTCCATTCTTCTGTTGTAACACATCTTTGACAAATTAGGCCGTGCTAGCCGTGTGACTGCAATGACTCCAATGTACAGTAGAGCCTGTATTACTGCCACCACTATCTCTGATGAATACCTGTTTTGCATCAAACTCACACACCGTCAGACAATGCAACTGATGCTGTGTTTCAGAATTAAGATTTTCTGCAACATCAATCAACATGGCAATACTGATGCTGCTTTACCCATATGAGAAAATATGAAGGCATCATAACCCCCTACTTTATGGAATTCTATCCTAAAAGACAAAAGGGCATGAGAATGTGTTGTCTTGTGCATCTTTATTCTAGAGAAGATAGAATGCGATTCCCAAAAGATATGCCACCAATCACATCAGTACACAACTATCATCGACCATAATAGCTTTTGCTTATCTGATACTACATTTCGTACAAGATACTTCTAATGTCAGAATTTGAGGATGCAATAGAAATATGGATGACAAAACAAATTATGAAGTAACCACTCACCCTAAGTTTTCACGACGTTGTTCGTGCCAAGAAAGCCCCAGAGGTAAAACTGGCCAAGACCACCAGTACCATGGCTTAAACCATGGAGCACTTGGAAATGTAACTACACTATTCGGTCCACACGGAATACTCCAACGGAGCTTCAAATCTGAAACAAGTGTAATCCATTAGTCTTAGCCAAGAAAGTGCATGGCATATGGAATAATGATATACTGGTAGAGATACTCACAATAGTAAGATGCATCCATCTGATAGCCTAGAGGAAGGCGATAAGTTCCATCAAGTCTGGTACCATTAACTGGTGGGTGGAACATTGGTTGATCGAGCAAGTCCGGGAAATAGCTAGCAAGGAAGCCCTGATCTGCACCATCTGGATTTTCACGGCCAACAGCTAGCTCATGTAGCATGTTGTTAAAAACGTCCATTGAGGGCTAGGAACAAAACAAAGCGATCACTGAGAACAGTCATGATTTTTGTGAAAAAAGGAAGAAAGTTGTTGACTAATAACTGATGAATATTGTCAACAATAATTTTGTGGGTGCATAATATAGGGGTTTCAATATTTCAGAACCATTACGAGTCCTTGTACAGTACAGAAATGGGCTCGAATTTCTAGGTAAGTTGGTCTGCACAATACAAGGTTTTAAAACTTGAAAACTTCCACAGAACATTCCACTGTAACGCACATGTCTTAGATAGATACATCTATGTTTTGAAAAAGGCCAACAAGAGGAACATAGAATCCTCAAGAAAAATTACCAAATTCAATGTAAGCTTCCAGCTTCAAAGTTCAAACTGAACCAAGGCTGATAAATTTGAGGTAAAAGAATTGCAGTGAACCAGTTGACAACAAAACTACAGAGATCTATTTTAACCTACAAAATAAATAAAGAAGTGTCAAGTATCAAATGACAGCTAGATGGCCTAGGGACTCCTAGGCTGAAGGATTGAATAACGGAGAATGCCTCCCTAGATGATTCCCCCAAAAAAGAGAAAAGAACGCCTCTCTAGATATAGTGGAGTTTTAATCATAATATTTCCAAATAACAAGGCAACAGCATAATTTCAGATCTACAGAAGATAAGATTTTTACAGAAGAAAGGAGATGCATGCTGATTAAGTAAACCCACCTTCAATACAAAGAGGCCTGTATGGAAGATACAAGGGTTGATGAAGACAGCACAGAACTGGCCACACTGAAATAATTCATCAGTGTTCTGGAGGAACATGTTGTCAGAGTCGAGCATAACGACTCGATCATAGGAAACTAAGCTCCAAGCATACAGCTTGTTTAAAGTCAACTTGAATCGCGTGTTAAAATTTTCTTGTTTTTCGTAAGGATTCTTCAAATTCTCCACAGAGACCACCTTCACACCATCATCTTTCCTACAGAAACAGTTGAAATGCACAAATCAATAACAGAACCAAGACCCGACATAACAAAAGAAAAGGCACATTCCAGCTGATGGAAAATTTATTTAGCAGCAATAATATACGTTGCATGCTTCATAATACATGTAAATTCTAGCAGTAGCATGAAAAATATGCATTACATCCAAAAATATGCTGCTTCATGTGCAGCTCCAATAATCATTGTCACATGATAAACTGGAGATAAATTTAATATTTTCAAATTGACCAGGCAGTAGTCATAATGAAGTGAAAGATACATGAATTCAGTATTATCGATTTATTGCCCATTCCATAGTTCCACTCTTTTTGTGGAACTAGGGAGGGACACTTTCCGGCTTCCATTTTACGGAAACCTTAACCTTAGTTTCACTCTATACTGTATTGTTCATTCCTGATTGGTTATACTTTATTAGTTCCCATAACAAAATATTACACTGTTAATTACACAGCTCAATAATGACTAAGCTTTGAGGCCCAACATGGCTACCAACTTCAAGTAGTATACTAGTATTTATATATCATATTAAATCAGTTGTCCATGCATTAAACCCCACAATTAGAAATGCTCAAACTCGCCAGCACTTGCAAGTTTGATATTCACTGGAACATGGGGAGGAAATTTTGGGCTACCAGGAATTAGAGAAAGCTGACAAATTCCACAAAACAAAGCTAGCATTTTGCCATTTCCTGAAACTGTGATCTCGTAGGCAAGCACTAATAAGCCAAAACACAGACAAAATTAACTCAAGTTGACATCCAGATGTGGTCAGGTAGACAATACGCCATATTTACATAGTAACCGAACTGAAAATACTTCCATAGAACAGTACTCAACTAACTAGTATAACGTTAACAGGCCAAATCTCACAACTTTCAGTAAATATCTAGTAAAGGCCAAGTCAGTGGTCTAACACAAATACTGTTCGACAGTAAAGTATCACTGTATTAGCAGTCAGCTAAGTGCAATTTGTGCCACTATTGGTGGAATTTTGCAGCTCAGACCTCGCAATTTATCCCACAACACGGACGTGGTATTGCTCTTAACAAACTTCCATTCAATGCCTTTGTAGTTTGTTCTACTAAATCAACATGAATAAGATAGCTACCAACTCAAACTCTCAAAGACCGTAACATCACGAGACTATTTCCACCATGCAAGCAAGCAATATCTATCTCGCTTGTACATCCAGAAGTACTGGAAGAAACAGTAATTAACAGGACAAGGCGAGAAAGACACTGATCAACACGCCAAAAACGTTTCGAAGAACGGAAAGGCGCCACCTTTAATACCGGAAACCCCAAATACTCAAAGAACTGTACCAACGGAAAAACAAATTTGAACAAACAAGGAAAATATAATATAACATATCCACATACTGTAGCAACAATCAAATAACCATTAATTTGCGTCGGATGGCAACGAGGATCTTCAACTAACTAACCATAGTTCACACGAAACAGCAAACGAAGGAGTTCAAATACTGCACCGAGCTACGGCAGGGGCGTCAACTTAGTAACGAAGAGCATAAATATAGCAACAATTTGCAGCAAACAACAAACCAGGCATGAAGTCAATCAGTCAAAAACTAGGAGTTTAAAATAAATAAATAAATAAAAGTTGAATCAGACCCCGATTCAAGTACACCAAACTGGGCATCAAACATCTACGAGGGGATGATAATTTTAGCACCACCCAACGACCCAAGGTAAAAACCCAACCGAGGGCGACACAGAGAGAGAGAGAGAGAGAGAGAGAGAGAGAGAGAGAGAGAGGGGAGAGAGAGAGAGTGTGTGTGGGGGGGGGGAGCTTACAGCGCCTGGACCCAGCGCGGCGGGACGTCGAGCGAGGCGATCACGACGCGGTCTGCGTCGGCGCGGAGCCCCCGCAGCGACCTCATCATGACGCGCGTGGCCACGTAGAACTCGTAGTCCCGGGGCGTGCCCATGTACATCATGGCCGCGTACGCGTGGCGGCGCAGCGCCGGCGCGGCGACGGCCACCCCCTCCGCGCCCGCAGCAGCCACAGCCAACGCGTCCGCCGCCACCCACGCCACGAAGAGCCACCACAACCCTAGACACCGCCGCCCCATCCCGCCGGGATTCTCCCGCGCCCAGATCTAGCTACAAGCTGGGATCGCCGGAGCGGAGCGGAGCCGAGTAGGGACCGGGAGCATGACCAGGCGGCGGCGGGAGGGGGACGGCAGGGGAGGTCGGCTGGAATGGCAGGAGGGGTCGGTGGCCGCCGGTGAGCTGTGTCGGGAGCTGGAGCGACGTGTTGTTTTGCCTTGTCTTTTTTTCTTTTGCGTTGTTGTTCCAGGTGGAGGCCGAGAAGAGACGCGAAAGAGGCTTGAACACGGTGGTCCGTAAACTGGCACAGCACCGGCGCCGCTAACAATCGTGGGGTCACGTGAAGAAAAAGGGTTTGGTTTTGCGTAATCGCCGGCAGCAAGTTACGTACCGATGATTGTGTCAGTCAAAGCAAAGTCCGTCGGTTTAACCCTGGTCAAGTCAGTCTCGATCGCTTTCTGGACGAACTGAGTAGACCCTTTTTACCGGAAAAAACTGTAGCTCAACCAAACAGTCAGTTTTTCAGTAATTTTTGTCAACGATAGCTGTGGGCTTTGCAGTATAAATTCAGCTATTTGAAAAAGCTGCCTTCTGTCAGATTTTTACAATGTGTTGAAGCTTCAGTGCTCATTTTCCAAAATATTATAGATGATTTGGATCAATCAAAAGCCATATGTTCACTTTCTCACAGTCACAGCAGTTTTGTCAACAATCATAGCCCAACCAAACAGGCCCTAAGCCGAGTGAGCGGGGATGGACAGGTCTGTCTAGTTTTAGCTTCATCCTTCAGTTCAAGTTAAGCTGACCTTGCATTGAGCTTTCAGAAGTCCAGGCATCAGCCTCTCTCGCTGGTCTCGAAAGCAGCATCACGCACGCTCAGGTGCACAGAGCCGAGAGCCGCCCGGTTTCCCCACAAGCGATCCATCGTTCTGCATTCCATTCACAAGTTCTAAGCACATGCTGGTAAGCCAACAACGCATATCAACCAATAATTAATCATCAAATATTTAGACTACCTCTAGACACTAGTTTTTGCCGGACAAGCTGTCCAGTCCTTAGGAAAATAGACCCTAAAACGGGCAACCATTCTTTAGTTCGGTTGGTGCATTCTCTCTTTATTTTTTTAAGGAAACAGCCAGAACTATTTATTCATTGAACGTTACTAAAGGCCAGAGGAAACCAAGAAAGAACAGGCACGAAAACAAAGAGGGGAAGGGGAAGAGGAAGAAAACCAAAAGAAGAGCAGCTAACCACGTGAACACTCCGGGGTACGGACTGCGTCTCTTGAGAGAAGTGTTTCCGCAGCGAAATTCTCTTTGTTCTTTTGCTGAAACTTATTTCCACGGCGGAATTGTCACTCTTGACGATGCAAGCTCGTGATAGATACGGAAACTCATTTTACCGCCTAGATAGATATCCACTCAATGTCAGAAATATAACATTTTTCATTCTAAAAAGTTATAAAAATTTAAATTTGTATATGAATGTACATAATGTTATAAAATGTATACTTGTAAAATTTGATGTGAAAATATGACTATGTGTGTCTTGTATAAAAAATAAATTAATACATGTTAAATAATGAATATTGTATGTGTTTAAAGCTACACCAGTTTGTCTCTATATACATATTTTTATATTAAATTTTAAAAGTGTACACATTATGGGTTTCGAATATTGAATGGATGTCTATCTGAGCGGTAAAAATCTGTTCTCCGTGATAGATATTCTTCTGAAACCAAACATACTCATGGTTGAGTCTTGGGATATATGGACAAACTTCGCTAGCGCAGCGTACCCGTGTAAAGGCTCTAATACATACAATAGATGAAGCAACTCAGGGACTAATTTTCTGTTGACGACAAAGGCAATTTGCGGTCCCTACGAATCTACCATAAGGTCAAAGTTTGCAAAGTGGTGTGGCCAAATCACGAATTTTCGGAGCTCCAACCCACACAATTCAATCAGTCAAGGCTATCACCTACCGGTCCAATAAATCATGAAACCACATTTTCTTTCGTTGTTTACTATTTTGCCTGTCATTTAAAGAGTAGCAACTAAACCATAACTGGGCAAGCGCAGCTGCACCGGGCCCAAATATTGCAATTGTCAAACTTCACCAAAGTTCTTCCATAAAAAAATTCACAAAAGTTGGAAATTGTTGCAGATCTTATGGGCAAAGGCGGAAAAAGAATCAACTTCGCCTACGATATATATAAAAAGAACAAGGAAATGTCATCTAAAGTTCTTTACACCTAGGAGCACAGTAGGTCGTCAATTACCTATGTTATCCACTTCCGTTGCTGTGAAATAATCGCCCGGAAATGCTAAACTGCTAAAGTCATTCCTGCCAGACTAAACTGATGGGTTACTGAGCTATTGTTCGTCATCATGGTGATTCTTCCCTTCATCGCACCAAGGAATTGAGGAATTCCATCACCTGCACGACAATTTGGCAAGCGAAACGACCAATTCAGTGATCAGTTGAGTGAATAGAAATCAACAGGGCTGCAGAAATTAAGGATGAGAATAGAAGGCACTATTACTTCAGATGGGCTTTTCAGTGAGTAGAAAGCTTTGGTCTCCTTGGGCACTTGCGAAAGTATAATTCCATATCCACTGTTTCGCTTGGGAAGCACCTGATGGTAGCAACAAACGGGAGAAAACAGAATAAATGTTCAGCGAAAGATCGAAGAAGATGCGAGTGAAATGTGCAATTTATTTCAGAAAGAAAGGGCACCTTGTACGCATCTTCGTCGGCTCGATCGTCTCCAATGTAGATTGGAAGAACACTTTCAGAGTCATCTAATCGGAGGGACTGAAGCAGAAACTCAACCGCCTTTCCCTTGTCCCAGTCAATCACTGGACGAATTTCTAATCGTCATACCTTTCGTCCGGCCGTAACTTTCAGACGAGGAAAAGATTTCAAGACATTGCTGACGATCTGCGCGACCAATTTCCAGTCCTAGAGACAGGCAAGCCAAACCAAAAAAAAGAAAAAGAAATCAGAGGAACTTGCAATCAGCATGGGAGGCAAGAACAGCGAAACTTGCGGTCCAACTCTACCTTCTTGTCAATGTTGCGTTAATGTACGGACACAAATTTTGTTGTTCTCAACATTTGCACCCTTGATTGCTCTAGTGACCTCCACTAGGACCTTGGAAACCTGTGAGAATTGTGTTAGCATTTTCATTATGCATGTCAATGCAATAACGCGTCTTGTTAATTGCTATGGCGAGAAATGACAGAAGATTATATACTACCTCAGTGATCATAGGTAGAAACTCGCTTGCAGGTTGGAAAAGATTGGCTTCTTTGCCCAACAATAAAGCAGAGTTCACAAAAATTCGAAGATGTTAAGTAACAAGCATATGTTAAATTCAGAAATTGCATAAGCAACCAAAGCAATGTTGTCGTCCCTGCAATCCTAAAATGATGAAAGATACCCACTTTTTTTGTTTTGCTTCCAGAATCTGCAGCAGATACCATTATGTCCATTCTATGGCTTCCAGCGTAGTAGAGCCCCTTCAGCTTGACAAATTCAACCACCTGAACATGAAGGGGCAAACAAAACACCTAAGGTATATGATTTTCATGCAATTAGAACTCCCACAGATACAGACTAGCAAGTGTAAACTTTTAGAGAACTTCTCCAGTCCTTGAAAATTACCTGAACCGTTCACGTTACTCTGATCTGATTTGACGGCTCAAATCTCGTGGTACCTCTCGATACTACCACACCCATCTGAGTGAGAGGATGGAGGTACCAACCAGCCAGGGGCAAAATGGTCCACCGCTTATCTTCTTCCTGCTGTCTGTTTCAACTCCTCCCACGCCGATCGACGAGAACACGAGACACTAGATCGATCCCCTCACCTCCTCCTCCTCCAGACGCCTTGCCCACTTGCCATGGCACCCCTCCCACCACCACCCCGCTGTCGACGGGTGGGTCCACGCTGCTCTGCAGGAGGTCTATTTCTCCTCTCTCTCTGTTACGCCTGTGAGCCTATTGTTAGTTACGCCTGCATGTTTGTGCTATTCATGTTTTGTTTTTGCTTGAGAGAAACACTGATTTATTGTGCAACATATGATTACTGATTAGTTTTTAACTCATGTGCTATATATCCACTGATTTAGTGATGTGCCTTTGGCTCACTGCTATATATTTACATGAACTGTATTTGTTCTATCTGTAGCCCCTCAATTGTTTTACCTGAATCTGAATATTCTAAGGAAATGGTGGAGAGAGAAAGTGAGAAATTCGATTAGCATATACTAGAAAACTTTCACTTTCAACTCTGTTTATGGAGTTCTTAAAAGCTAAATGACCACATGAAGATGGCATGGGACACTTCATCATTTTGGATAGCAGAGTTAAAGACATTTGTTCAAGCTGGCAGGCTGGTCAAACCAGAGTGGCCAGCCGGTGTTGCAGGACTAGGGCTCGCAACACAGCATGTTGAAACTGCCTGAGATTGTAGTGGAGTAGGATAAAAACTATATACACACATATCAGCAACCCAAGTCGCCTCATCGTCATATATATCTAGATGGCCATGGCTTTGGCGAGGTGTTTGGTCTGGTTGTGTTGCTTTGTTGTTGCTGAAAAAGTGGTGTAGAGGCCTGAATTTCGATGCAGCAGGTGTCTGCATGAAAGATGCTACTCTTGTTGTTTTCTTCCTGTTAATTTTGTATCTTGTTAAAGAATTTGAAAAGGTGCAAAGAGATTAGTTCATAATATCGTTCCTTCAAAAAATTAGTTCATAATATTAGTGTGCTTCAGGAATTGAAAGAAGGTGGTGTAAAGATCAGATCATGAGAAGAGGCCATCAAAGAAGACCTTTATGTACTTTGGAAGTATTAGTTCCTCTGGAACTTGTACTCGAGGTTTCAGGAAAAATTAACCATTGTAAATATTATCCTTGTTAGAACATTTTTTCAGTTTTTACTAATGTTTACCGAAATCGTTACATAAATACTATTAGTTGGCAAGTGACATGAACTTGGCTACAAGACGCACAAATTATTTTTTAGGAGCCATGGTCCATAAGACGCACAAATTATAAACTTTACAACAAATGCTTACAAAGACGAGACATACGCCATTACATCTGATCATGTCAACCAAAACTTTTCACCACTGGTCAAATGAAAACTCATAAAACAGTGCCTCAAGTGTGTCATTCTCAATAGCAATGCTAATATCAAATGCTTCAACTTGGCATGCAACCCACCTGACAGTCAATTGGTCTAACTCTTTCTCAACGACCTGGCTAAAAGAAATCTCGCTCATAACTCTCCAACCGTTGATTTCTTCAGATATCTCCCTCTTCAATAGGTCTTAGCTCCAAATGAGAAGCAATCTCAAACCTGCCTTGTATCCTCATTTCCCAAAATTACAGAATTTTGAATTTAGTGACTATACAATGCAGTCGAATAGGAAGTTAGTTGACAAATAGAATGATACAGTGTTCCAACTTAGCATAAACAAATACTGCAAGTTCCTGGTAACTAACAGTTTAGTATAAACAAAGCTGAATTGATATCTCATAAAGAGAGTTTCGTAAGAGTGAGTTTAACACAATAAGATGCTTAACATGTGCTGCATCCCGATTCTTGTGAATTATTTGGCACAATGTGTCACAATAGTGTATCTGTACATGAAACAAATGAGCACGTAGTAAAACTAAAACTAAAAACATCACTTTTACTCACACAAATAACTTACAATTTGCTTGCTGCTAGCACTACATACAAGCACTCCATATTCCACATCCATAAGAATAATTTAAGAATTGAATAGAGCAAATGATTGGGCTTCAGGACATGCTTAGTAATGTTCACTAGTAATTCTGTGATCTACCATTGGAGAGCATATCAATTCGTATATGTAAACTGTAGGATATTAATTTAGTACAAAATAGAAAAACGTCAACCGTATATGACTGAAGTCATGAAACTTTGAATAAAGATTTTAAATTAAGAGCATAACTTGCAGAAACGCATATGTTGAATTCAGATGATAACCAATACAATATTGTGGCCAATATCAACACTGAATGGACGAAGTGTAAAATAGATGTCACTTGCTTTTCTTAATAAAAATTGGAATGACATTGTACTTGCAAGTTACAACACAAAGAGCCATTGATGTTCTTTACTTGCACAATTTGAATTATAGAATAGGCTATCAACAAATTAAAGAAACTAACCTGAAATATATCTACTTTAAATTTGAAGATCTCCTTGATAGACTCTCTAGCTCTAGACGTTGTTTTGCTCTGCAATATTAGAATCAGGCTAGACAAGTCCTCTCCTTTGATTCGTTCATACATCCCCGGGATAGCTACGATTTTGACAGGCTCGGGAGCATAAATCAGGAGCTAGAACAACAATAATCTAAACCAATCTGAAGAATATACGGAAGCGCATAAAGGATACCATGGGGAAGGAGGGGAGGGATAGGAAAAATACCTTCTCACGCAGCATCTCCAGCGCCGTGCGTCACGCCAGGAACAGGTGGTGGCTCTGAATGCCGTAGCCGTAGTCGACCATCGATGATATGCAACTGACAACCTCGGGGATGTCGTAATCGTCGTCGTCGACGGCCATTGGGACGGAGGCGGCGGAGTTCTCTGCCGAGTCCATCGTGAGCGATGATTGCTGGGAGGGGATGAACTGGTTTGTTTCTTCCTTTCTTCGGAGGAGAGTCGCGTGTGAGGGCAGTAATTTAGCCATATCGATCGTGCCCCTTCTAATTTAATGGTAGATCTTGATCTGGTACCTTCTAGTGATTAGGAGGTACTGGTACCTCTAGGTACCTTCCCAAGGACCAAAGAAAGACTCAAACTTTTATCATACCTTGTCACGGGACCTCCCACTGACGATTGCCGTAGGGTAGAGCTTTGCAACATTTTTTTACAGCAGCGCGCATCTGAAGTAAGCAAGTAGTACATACATCAAGGAGCGTTTCAGTATGAAGCATGTTCATCCGAGATCTGACTTACCTCAGGGGACGTTGAACGCCTTCTCAGGATCATTCACGATAGACGAAAGTGTGCCATCATAGTCCAGAAACAGCGCGATCTTCTTGCCCTGCGCACTGGCTATGATTTGATCGAAGGAACCTAAAGCAGAAGAGCATTTTGACTGCAACAAACGGCAAAACCATGAAAAATGCTTTGCAGAAGACACTCACTGGATAACTGAAAATTGAAACGAACATTGATCTTACAAGCCAAGGCTCTGTCAGGAGAAACTTCGTCAGATGAAACGCCACTACCCGATCGAATGCATGTTTGGATTTTTACGGGTTGACGAGAGTGTCATCAAGCCGAGCAGTCCATCAACGATTTCGACAAGTTTGCGTCTACTGATGTATGTCACAGTCAAGGAAGTACAGGGGTGCCTCTTAGATGTGATTGAGGATGGCATCGGATTTGAAGGCAGTGCGAACACACTGGCTGCCTGTTGGCCGCATGTTCAGACATAGCAGGCAAGCCATTGCTCATATCCACCGGAGAAATAAATGAAGAGGAGAACTGTAAAATGGTGTTTTATGGAATCAAAATTAGGTGTAACGGGGTTTTTTCAACTAGATTTTACCCAGTCTTGTCAATGAAAAACCACTTCTTCAACGTTTTCTTGTCAATGTAGGTGCGCACACAGTTTCTTACAGGAATGCTACCAGTGATCTGATGAAAGAAGCAAGGTTGTATTAGACAGAAGTGCTCTGAAAACCAAACATACTTTACAAACACAAAATGTGCTCTACCTTCATATACACCGGTGCGGGATCGCATGTGTGTCAGGAAATTGAAACGGACCACAAAATTCAGCCTCCGTATAATCAGACAGCATTGCTGCATCAATCAAGAAACAAGCTTTGGTCACTGATCTAAAAATAGTAATAGTATTCTAAAAACTACATGACATTTTTTGCCGAAAAAAAAACTACATGCATCATCATGCATACATGAACCGAATATGTAATGACATCTAGCCAACAGGAAAGCCCCTCCGCACCCAGATTAATCCGACAGAAAGTAATTGTGTTTACATCAGTGTCCTTATGATTGAGCAGATAATGGAGAAAACAACATAGTTGGTCCGGTAAGAACTTTAATCTCAACATTTTCCTTTTCTTCTTTTGAAAAGAAATGGTAGATCTTTTTCTCGAGCACGCACCAAAGTGCTTGCCATTTTGTATTAGAAGAGAAAGCGTCGAAGAAGACGCTACGATACATGAGAAGAAAAGAGAAATCAGCACACAGCAGAAACAAAGAACTAAGGAGCTAAAAACTCAGAATGTAAGGGGAGGGGGTTAGAGAGTTAGACTAGCGCTATGGACCATCCGGCGGCCTAGCGTGCTGCGGCAGCTTCCTGAGTGCTTTCGCCCCGGCTTGCATCCAGCAGCTGGCTTCGTAGAGGATTTCATCAACGAGGGCCGGGCTGCGCGGAGCAGCTCCGTTGAAGATACAGTTGTTGCGCAGCCTCCAGATGCTCCAAAGCGTTAGGAGTATTAGCGACCTCGCGCCTTTTATCCTATCATCCCCGGTGTGCTCAGCTGCGTCCATGAACCAGTCCTTGAATCGATCTGGCTTTGGAGTGATGGACTGTAAGCTGAACTTGGAAAGAAATGGTAGATCTGAAAGTTTTTATTGAAAAAGCTATTGCTAGAGGCTTAAAGCAAACATGTATCGATCTGCATACACTTGTAGGATCAAAATCGTTGCTGCATAATCAAACAATACAAAAGGTCATGTCGTTTACCAGAAGGATTTAGTGATTATCAACACGGTTAGGCGCGCTGCCAATTAACCATATATAATGATAGGCTACCCCAGCAAGCATCCAGTAATCAGTAACTAGTTTTGATCATAAACCCTTAATGACATGGTAGGTACGCCTAACCTCTATTTTTCCGAGTGAATTGTCAGAAGCCGATTGTCGGAGTATTATTCCGGCAATACTACTTATGGGGCGGCGTGAGCACAGCAAATCTGGATGGGTGCACACGGAAGACAAGATTTAGACAGGTTCAGACCCTCACGGAGAGGTAATACCCTACGTCCTGTGTTTGGTGGCTTGTATTGCTTGTATCCCGAGTGCCACAAGCCCTAGAGATTTGATCTCGAGGT